>KN042423.1:1984599-2035156 GCA_000739165.1 Podila verticillata NRRL 6337
TTTTTTTTTTTTTTTTGAATTGGTCGTTACAAGGAGGGGATGTGGAAGGCGATGAGTATGCTGGTGGGTATTCGGCGTATGAGGTGTAATGGTTTGTTCTCAACTCGTTACAGAATGGGTGTTCTTGTGCTGGTGGATCGACGGAAAGGAGGACCAAAGTGTGAGTGCGTGGAGGATAGGTCGGCCGTTGGGAAGCAACAAAAAAGGGAGAGATTGATCAGAGGAGAAAGGGTGGATGGGGGTGAAGGATGGGTGGATGGCAGAGAAAAAGGAAGGGGCGGCTTTTCTTCTTCGTGGATGGCAAAGAAAGAAAGAGAAGAGAACGAAAAAGAGACGAAAGAAGAAAAGTAGGATATCACTCCGCTCGTGGAGAGAGAAGGATGAAGGGAGGGGAACATGCGCACATAAGAGACGAGAGAGAAAAGGACGAGAGCCATGCTCTACCGTGTTGTCGAGGAAAGCGTGTGCAAACCAAAGCTGCCAAAGCAAAAGCAGGCTCGAGCTGTGAATCAAAGGGAGGGAAGCGAAAAGGATTAGAGTTGGTGTCGATGGTACACACCTTTGACGGACGAGGGATGTGCTCTCATTTCAACACACACTCTCTCTCTTCTTGCCCTCACTTGCACGCCACTCTTTGAGCACATCGGTTTCTCGCGGTTGGAATGTAGCATATGTACGGGTTAGCAACATGGTCGACAAACCGAATCGTCCGCTGGTTTACTGTGTAGTCCACGACGGTTCACTCTTTCATGGCTTGGCAGAGACAAGGGTCTGCGCCTGTGCACACACTTGCTGCGACATTGTGCGCCTGAGAGATATTTTCGAGGCACATTGGAAGGCCATCGATGTGGTCTTTGGCATTGCATTCGCGAGAAAGAAACGCGTGCCGGCATGCTTTCCTCCCTCCGCCGTCCTTGCCTCTCCCACTCGACGCTTGCACGCCCCCTCCCACTACCCATCTGCCCCTGTTTGTTGATGTTCGCCTGCATGCATACAGCCACTCTCTTTGCCAGACTATGCACCCCTTCTCGTGCTCGATTTATTTGTGACTGGGACTGGCCCTCTTCGCCAACAGAGTTTGAGTGGTGTGAGCCAGAATGCCCTTTTCCCTCTTCTCAGTTCCCTCTTTCCTTCTCATTTTCTACATCCACCACACACTTGCACCTTTGTTCCATCAAACGCGTCCCTCACCACCAGTCCTGCTTGTCGTGTACACTCATACCCACACAACCATTAATGTCACCGCCGCATACCATGCCTAGGTAATTCTAATCCGTCCTGTTCATTGTGTTCATCCATGCGACCCTATTTTTTGTTTGTTTCGGTGTGTGTGCAATGTATGATCATAGTGAAATCAGCCTAGGCCGAGTTGCCATTGTTTTGGACAGAAACCCAACATTGGACATCATGCACCTTGCCTAGGACATCCTCGGAGAGAACGCGCCTCTCATTTTATAATTTCCCATCTTTACCTCCAAATGAACCAAATAGCGAGACAAGCAACGGACCTACATCCGAGGGTGACACCATGCCAGATCAAGACATCAAGCTCGGGAATCCATCTCTCAAGGACCAGGAGATGCGACCTGTCGCAAGCACAGATGCTCGCCAAGCGGATCACACCCCATCAGCACTCACCCCAAGTGAGGCATCGACTCCCTCAGCTGCCTCAACACCCACTAGCACCAACGCCTACTCAACACCAACACCAACACCAACATCAACCCCTGCTCCTGGCCCTCAAAAGAAGCGTGGCCCAGGCCGCCCTCCGGGATATTTTTTGGGCCCCATTTCATGCGCCTATTGCCGTCAACAACATCGTCGATGCGACTACAATCAGGTGTGCCACCGATGCATCAAGGCCAATATTCCATGTGACAGAACCGGCACAGTTGAGCGACCCAGTGTAATTGTCCGTGCGGCCAAGGCGGCCAAGGCGGCAGCTGCAGCTGCTGCAGCTGCAGCACAGCGGGATGCAGACATTGCCGCAGGAGTTTATGTGGCTCCTGTTCCCAAAAAGAAGGATATCCCTGTAAGAGAAGAGTCTCCTCCAAAGCGGAAGCGGCCCCTGGGAGTCTCTGGCATTGTACCTGACAACATAATTGAGGAAAGGAGCAAGCGCGCCACTGCCAATGCCCCTATCCAGCGATTCGATCCTATGGCCTTCAAGCTCAGTAGACAAAAGAAGGGGACTCGATCTCCAAGCGCCACTCCCAGACTCGAGGATGACATGGACATGGACGACGACTATGGCGTAGGACCTTCGACCGCACCAACACGATCAAGGGTATCTTCCAGGATCCAACCTCCTTCCCCACCGCCTGTACCAGTGCCAGCACAAGCACAAGCACCAACAAAATTAAAATCCCGTCAAGGATCCCAAGTCTCTCTCGCCAAACCCAGCAAACCAGTCATCCGCGCTGGACGTGCAAATGTACAGACTAAACAGGCTAAAACCGCAGTTACCCCAGCTGCCAACAGAAAACAGACCAAGCGAGGCATCAATGCAGACGCGAGTGACTCTGACAAAAGTATCCAGGCCAAACCAGTCAAGAGAGTGCGACTCACTCTGCCGCAAAATGGTTCTTCTACTCCAGCAGAGGTAAAGTATTGTTTGTACTGTTGTCTTTGAGCGATTACTTTCTGATCGAACAAAACTGATTCTCACATTTTATTTATCCCGCCCTTTTGCTTGTGCTATTCTCAGGAGGAAGAACCACAGACCAACGGGTCGTCTGCTCCTGTCCAGTTAGTGAAAAAGTCGTACTTGAAATCTGGTCTCTACTCTGCCGATTTAAAGCTGGATCCACACAAACGTCTAGTCAAGGTCACTTTGGGCAAGAACAAAATGCAGGAGGTCAAGTCAGTGGCACCAGTCAGACCAGTTATCACCACCACACGGAGTGGAAGAGTCACAGGAACAGCTGCAGCTATCGCCGCTGCTACAGCCAAACCACCAAAAGTGGGGAAACCATCCTTCTTCCAGCTGCCCATCAACTATGGCGCAGTACTCATGTCACGCCAGCGGGATTTCCAGCTTCCTTTTGACATTGTGCAGGCATGGAAGGTTGGTGTCCTTCAGAAAAGACGCGAACCCGAGCCATTTACCAAGATCCGAGCCAGTGAGTTCTTCATCACATATGAAAAGTATTTGTTTTCAGCGTAAAGTTTCCTAACTCATATCATTTTCATTGTATTGATTTATAGATATTTTCGTGGAGCGCAAGCGTAGGATAGAGACCAGCCCGATGGTTTGCCACTGTGTTCGTCCACCACCTGGATCCGGTCGCATTGGCTGCGGTGAAGATTGCTACAACCGAGTCATGTTTTACGAGTGCATCCCCTCGCTCTGTCCATGTGGAGACCAGTGCTCGAACCAGCGATTCCAGCACAAGCACAACGAGGACAATCTCCGTGTCATTTGGGTAAGCATCTGGTTCAATCGAAACAAGATTTCCAGGCTCACATACTAAGCAACTGTCTTTCTATTCGCTTTTTGTAGACTCCACAGCGTGGATTCGGGATTAAGACAGCCGAACCAATCAGGAAGGGCAGTCTTGTGATCGAGTACCGTGGAGAAGTCATTTCACAGAATTTGTGCCTCGAGCGAATGGCGACCATCTACAAGAAGAACAAGAACTTTTACTTCCTCGAGTACGAGAAGGGCGAGGTCGTGGATGCCTGTCAAAAGGGCACCAACGCCCGGTTTGTTAACCACAGCTGCTCGCCCAATAGTCAGATTGAGAAGTGGCTGTTGAACGGGGAGATGAGCATTGGTATTTTCGCGTCACAAGACATCCCCGCTGGGGCCGAGATCAGTTACGACTACAACTTTTCACCGTTCAGTGGCGCACAGAAGCAGAAGTGTCGGTGCGAGGCGCTCAACTGCCGCGGGTTCATTGGAGAGCGTGGTCCAACAAAGACAAAGTCTGCTGGAGAAGTCGTCACACAGCAGCAGGCAAGCGCAAGCAAGAGCAGGAAGGCCAAGAATGGAAAGAGAAAGGCCAAGCGGGTAAGTGGTTCCGGAGAGAAAGGCCCACCAAGTATTTGGAAGCCAAGTCGGAGTTTTTTGTGGTCCTAACAAGCTGTTTATTTTTATTTTTTATTTTTTTATTTTATTTTTTTTTTGGTTAACTTACTGTGCTTGTAGATTGATGATGTCCAGCCTACATCCGTAAGATACGGCCATTTGCCATCGCTGATTCAAATCCGCCCAAGGCCTTCAGAAAAGTACAATGAGAAAAAGACTAAAGTGATCCGAGAGCGGAGACTCTTGATGTTCCGTTGCATTCGAAGCGTTGCATCCAAGGTAAACAAGCGGTGCCCCAAAAAAATTGTTCTGCTTTCACGTCGCCCAAATACTGACTAACCCCCCTTGCCTACATTTCATTTGACCATAATGTCATTATTCAGTACGCCAAGTACGCCCAGACAAAATCACGAAGCTACCAGGAGACAGCCTCCAAGGCCATGTTGCTGCAGATCAAGGAGTGCCGCAAGCGCAGTCTGGAGGGTGTGGCGGACGATCTGCGCAGGACCGCGATCGAGTCCCAGGTGATTGATCTGACAGCGACGACAGAGGAAGTTGTCCGCATCGATTTTGAGGAAGAGGAAGAGGCAGACGACCTGGAGAGTACACTTGACCAGGGCACCCCAACCAACAGCAGCGCGATGGACGAAGAGATTTACCAGCTGATCAGCGACGACGAGGCACACCAGACGCCCGAAGCAATCGAAGTACAGGACACACACGAGACACACGAGGAGGACGATGAGGAGTACCAGGAGAGTGAGCGCGTGTTTGCGAGAGTCAAGCAGGAGTATGCCCACGAGGACTCTGAGCCGGAAGAAGACGAGCTGGAGGAGGATGACGATGAGGTCCCGAACGTGCGCAAGCCTGTAGTCAGTGTGCAAAAAGGCATGAACGGATCGTTGGTAGACCCGGCCCTGGTGGCGATCAAGGAAGAGGCGGTCGAGTACTCGCTCGCGACGTGGTCGACCGGGCTCGCGTCCAAGATTGCTGATAGCTCAAGACGTAGATCTTAATTTGCTTTTCGTTTCTTTCTCTTTTCTTTCTTGCGTTTGTTTTTCTTTGCTTTTTTTCCTCATTAAAAAATTGTACAATTGTCATTCAAAAGTTGTTTTGTCTTCCTGTAGGTAGTGGTTTTCTGACAACCCGAAGTTGATGATCGGCTTTTATTATTTGGTTGTTGTTTGTTGTTGACGACTTGGCCTCTTGTTGTTGATTTGATCAAGTTGGTCTCTAATTCTCTATTCGTCGGCAGCCTCCTTCTTCTTGTCCGCTGCGGCCTTCATTCTGCGGAGGTAACTATAGCAACAAAGAAGCATAGATGGATTGTCAATGTGAGCGAGTCAAGGTTCCTGAACAAGGAAAAAAAAAAAAAAAAAAAGCACGGTGTTGGTCGATCCAAGGGAATAGGTTGGTTTGTTTGGTTCTACATGTAGGCGAATAGTAGAGTTCCGGAGGTATGTGCACTTTGAGCAGATTATCCGAGGTTCCCGATAGTCTATTAACAGGCCGAAGATTGGAACTGATCCTCGTTGAATGGCCCCATCATTGTTTAACCCGCGTCCTGTCCTTGCCAACTTCCTGTAGGTCCCGAACTGCCACAGACGATCCTGCATCCATGATGAAAACGTCAGGCCATCAAACAACAAAGAAATGAAAGCCAGCACTCACTCATCGTATTGGCACTTCTCATAGTCATGGCGAAGGTCCTGGCACTTGAAGGGCAGGTAGTACGTCTCGGAACGGCACTTGTTCAAGGGGATCAACAAATCGGCACAGAAATCGCGGTAGCCCAGCGGCAAACGCGCATCGGCCATCTCCTTGTGTGTTGCTGTCATGATGCTATAGAGTGTCGAGGATGGAAGGAGTGATGGATGTGGAGATGGAAATTGTCCGTCCCTTTTTTTTTTTTTGATCAATCCGAAAACGCGGTGTGGGCAAAGAACAAGTCACTTTTAGGGGTATGTGTGGCCTTTGTTGAAATTTTTAATTTTTTGATTTTTTGTTTCCTGTTCATGACAGCGAGCTGCTTTCTATTGACGAAGACGACTCCTTTGCATCTGTCGCCTCGACTACTTTCGCCTCCTTGTTCATCGGGTCGTGCAACTCTGACCACCGCAACCGACACTCCCATGTTTGTTTCCCCGGGATGTGTGACGCAATTCCTGACCAGTTCTTGCGCCCCATCTGCTGGAACGCATCTAGCAGCGTCTGGTCCTGCTCGCTCGTCCACGTCGACTTAAGGTGGTTCTTGAACGACGTCTCGTAAGCCTGGCGACACTGTTCTTCTGACCAGTCTCCAGGCATGATCCGCGCCACCTCCTTCCAGTTCGGCTTAAACTCCTCGTCCTGACTGTTGTTGTTGCTGTTGTTGTTGTGCAAGCTCCCGTTCCTGCTCTTCTTGAACTCTTGCTCCTGTTGTTCCACCTTGGACATGAGCGCATCGTACTCCTCCAGCGAGATATAGTTTCCCCTGTACATCACCGTGTTATACTTGTGGCACAGACTCTTGGCGTTCCGGCGCGGGAAGTACCTGCGCGAAATCTCCTTCCAGTCCCTTCCATGCTCTTTGACCGCCTTCTCCAGCTTCTGCACCTCCTTCTCCGACCACGGGCCCGACAACCCGCCCTCGAGCACCGTGCGGAGGTAATAATGGTGGTGCTTGTACTGATCCGGCGACAATCCCAAGTGCATCCTTGCCGCCACTTCCTTCCATACAATCCGCCCATTGCCCGTATCGCGCCGACACTCCTCCGCAATCTCCCACAGCTTGTCCGAGTCCTCCTTTTTCCAAACGATCGTCACATACTGGCTCAGTCTGTCCGCCAGCTGCTCGACCTGCTCTTGGAACAGCTCCGGGTCCTCCTGGTCGAATTTGCTAGTCGACCGCTCAAAGAACGCTTGCACCTGCGAGGGGGAGCGCCTGGGGATCGCCGTCGAGATAGCCCTCCAGTCGTTGCCGTACCGCTTCCACAGTCGCCAAAAGTTGCCCTGCTCGCCCTTGTACCAGGCCTTGGGCTTGAGGCTCCGCGAGTGCATGTCCATCGAGGCCCACTTCTCGCGGCACTGCTCCGCCGAGTGCTCGCCCTTGAGCTGCTCCACCACGCTGCCCCAGGCGCTTGTGCCGTGCTTCAGCACATGCTGGATCAGCGCCGTCTCGTCATCCAGGCTCCATATATGGGTTGACTTGCGCTGCAGTCTCAAGTACTGGTGCTTCAGCTGTTCAGGCGTCACTTTCGCCATATCGCGCGACCCCATGTGGGTCATGAACCCGCGCATGATCACTTTCCAGTCCGTGTCCCCGTGCTGCTCGACAAGCTGCAGCAGCAGCTTGGACTGCAGCGCGTCGAATTGCCGGTTGCGGTCCTTGTCCTTGGGCTTGGCGATCGACTTCCATTTCGCTTGGCACGAGTCCGTGTTGAGCCCAAAGGTCGCCGCGATCTCGGTCCAGGGCTTGCCTTGGGAGACCAGATCATCCATGAGACGAAGCCGCTCGGGCGTCCATTGCGCGTCGTGGAGCCGGGGGTCTAGGGTGGTGGCGTAGCGGCGGTGGCAAGAGCGCGGGGGGATCGCGAGAATGGACCCGATCGAGGTCCAGGACTTGCCTAGAGCTTTCAGGCGAACAATGTCGGCATCGTTCTCGGGCGTAAAACGCAGTTTCTGGTAGCGGTGAGGGGGAGAGATTGAGGAGGAGGTGGAACTTTTGGAGGACTCGTCGCTGCTGGCTTCGCTGTCCGAGGGTGGTTCTGAGTCAGAGCCTGAGGCAGCTGCAGCTTTGTTGGTGTGGTTGGTGCCGTGCTGCTCCTGTGTCGATGAATGTGTTGGTGGGGGAAATGGGTGGATCGTGGAGGTGGATGATATCGACGAGGACATGTTGGAGGTGGAGCCGAGACTGGAGAGGACCTCGGAGGTCGCGTTGTGAGTGGTGGCGAGGAGGGGCGAGGGAGGGGAGGCAGTGGAGATTGTAGCTTGTTGGATCCGTAAGATCATGTTGTTCTTTCTGTTGTTCCTCAGCAGAGTCCAGGTCGAGGGTATTGACAGACCACCTGAGCAAGTGGCCCGAGAGGCGAGGACGACTGCTCCTCGACGCTGTGAAGCAGCCAACAATGCAAGTGGCATGGTGAGGAGAAAATCAAGAAATGGTTTTCGTGAGAAATGGGGTGGTATAAATAAAAGGGAGCAAGAGCGTTGGGGAGAATGAACGACTATGCAGGGTGCGACAGACGGCGAATGGAGTCGTCTCTGTCTGTCGAAGGGTCAACGGAGCAGAGGAATGCGTTTTGCGTTGGCCAATGGTGAGGGAGGACGAGCAGAAGGGGTAAACAAATAAAAGGCAGTCACGCTCGTCTGTCCCACATGGATCCAGTTTGCCACTAACCACCAACAAAGGAAATTATCGCACCCACCCAGAGGGACGCCAACTAGCGAATCATGGGTAGTGATCATTTGAGAAATTGTTCACTCACCGACCTCGGGGACCCATATTGACTGTGGCCATATTTAGTACATGTGTTACAAAGCAAGTCCCTCCGACTTTGAGTACGATGCACTTTGCAAGAAACCTTCAGGCGCGCGTCAACATGTTCGAGAACTGTTGTTTAACTCTCGCCAAAACAAATGTGGACACCGCCCCCGTTCCATCGATGCCGCGGTCTTTAAGCAGTCGGCGTGACTAATCAATGCACGCCATGGCAACGTAGCAATTTGTAATGTTATTTTTTTAATGTCGCACAAGGTCTAGACAACATCGCCAAGAGTTGAAGTGCAACACGAGCATGGTGATGCAATTTGTCTGCCTTACCATTTTCTTCACATTCTGCTCTGTACTTTTTTTTCTGCCATTCCTTCTCTGTTCACTTGCCGTCTTTCCCTCCAAACTCTTCACCACATTCTAATTGTTCTCGCACACACCATATCGACATCACTTTCTCCCCCGATTCTGACAATAACGACTGACCCAGTCGATCCCACTCTTCCTCTTCCTTCCTCTCCCCCTCCTGTACTTCAACAGTTTTGCTCCAAAGACGGCGAACCTCTTCAAACCGTTGTGACGCACCCCATTGGGAAATTTGGAGATTACTTTGTTTTTTGGAGTGACATTCAAGACGCATTCTCCAATGTAAACTATCTGCTGGACAATCGTGACGATAGAGTCTTCTTTGAGATCATCAGATAAAATGACGAATACAAACTGTAAGAAGCTCTTGAGGAGATTGTACGTCGCAGTTCATTCTTTGTTGCTTGATCTAAACACATATCTTACAACCCGCACCTAGTGCATTGCCAATTCGAATAAAGGCATCCCGGTATCCTTTGGTAGTGATATCTTGGTCAATGGCCGGTAGCACTGCCGTATCAGCCAACATGGACCTGATGAATCTGATGCAATGGTACGGCCACTTGAAATCTTTAAAGCCCGAAGTTACCAGTACAATAGAATTCGCGTTGTATTTGGGATACAACGCGCAAGTAATCGGGGCAAGCTTAGAATCTGATCCGATGGTGTAGGAAATCGAGCAAGAGGCGAATAATGGACCGTTAAATAAACTGGACGCAATTCAACAAGCACTGGAGTCAGCCGAACCGCGTTTATTCTTGTTTTTGCCATCGGATTTCAAGCTGTGGGACGACTTGAATCCATCTACACACTCTCTTCGTCTCTACTTCCTGTGCGACTGTCCACCAGCTACTACTGATGAGAGATTTACCACGCACGTTCATGTCTCCAATCATCCTGGGTACGACCTGGACCAACCACGAGAATTCATTCGTCGATATGGCCGTCTTTCTTTAATTATCCTGGAGGCTGTCAAAACTGAGTATATTAGCGACCACTGCTGCATTCCAAAACTGGACACCTATCAGATATTGACCAGTTTCCAGGACAACGCTATTCAGCATCAGCTAAAGTCAGCAACAATAGGACCACCACTTGTTGACAAGGCCATTACCTATGTTAGAGAGCAACAGTCCCTATAAACGCAACCAGGGCGGCAAAGCAGCAACTACATAACATGGCTTGTCAATATGGTCACCTCCTGGTTTCAGCGGAAGTGAGATCCCGAATCCCAGCAAATTGAATTGACGTCGGCGCGCTCTTTTTTCACATCCACAGATTAGCGACAATGATGTAGGAGGTCTTATCGCGTTCTTTTCCTCTTGAGCGAGAGGTGACTTTGCCAGAGTCATGCACTTGTGGCTTCCAATACCGAAGCCCTGGAAGAATACGTTCGTTCCCAAGGAGGCAGCACTGACCTGCAATTGGCAACGATCACAATCAACTTGACCTCGCTGTCGGAAGTTGATGCCTTTTCAACAAGAGTCGCTCGGAGCTGCCGAATATTCGATCTCTCGCTTGATTTTACTTGGAATCCAACAAAAGAGGAACTTCAGGTTGCTCTCGAACAGGTCTTCATGTGCAATCCTAGTGTTCTCCATATCAACGGGGCGACACTTGTAGCTCGCGAAAGCCCATGGGAGTATAGCAGGGATCTGTTCGCGCTTCAAGTGGGGCTCAACACTGTCAACAACAGGTCCAGGCAACTCATTACTCTTTTCGATTACCTTCAGACTTCGGGATCTCACATATACTTTGGCCAATCTATGGTTGTGTTTAAATTCTTGTTTGAAGGTATGGTCAACAAGCTCCACGTGGATTGGATCGCATCAGGGGCAAACTTGAGCGCCTTTAACAATAATCTTCGCGAAGCAACAGGGTCCTCCAGCCACGATCTGGAAGAAACATGGATCGAGCTATCGCGCATTGTCGGACCTCTCATTGTTCAGGGCCTCAATGGCGTTGATCTGTTTGAGCAGCCATCAGGAACTCACCAATGTCGACTTGAAGTGAAAGATGGTGTCATGACAGGTATCACGGAGCTTCATTGGCCATCACGCGTCATTAATTCACAAACAAAGGAGATCCCATTCCTTCAAAGATTGGTCATACAACCTGATACGAACAGAACTCTTGAGTCACTATACAGAGTGATAGCGATGAGTCCCACACTGCAGTTGATCGACATACCCGCACTGGAGTTGCATGTCTTTGGCATGATCGCCGATCTATTCAACACCTGGACCGGTACCGAAATACTCCAAGTTATACTATTTGAATATAATTCTGAAAATCAGGGGTCGCCTCTTGTCACGCTGGAAATCGGACGAATGACAGGCAACCAGAGCTCTCCTGTCGCCATCGAGATTCTGGAGTGGAGGTATAGTCACATTTCTGAAGTGCTGGAGGACTGGGACGCGTATGTGCTGTATCATGCTACTCAACCATCGTGCGATAGTCTCGTGAGCCTGGTGCTATGTACTTCGTTGCTGACGGACTTTGGCTATGACTGCATGCAGAGAGTACTGCAACAATCCGATCCTGCGTTCCTGAGCATTGAATGTGGCACTTTTGACCCATCCCTGGAAAGTCATCTCGGCCAAGTTCTGGCCGCCGTTAATTTTTCCTCCCTCAAGTCCTTGGTGCTGTTTGGAGGCAACATTGATGGTTGGATCAACGACTGGGCCACGCACAGCTACGTTTCCAAGATTGTCCTCGTTGATGCCCATCTTTTTCGACTAAGTATTGTCGGTTTTGGAGGGCGGGTGCAGTGAATCTCGCACTCTAGTGCGCTATGGCTCCACAATGTGATCTACTGGTTCTGACCGATGGAGGTACGCCTGAAGAACATCGAGATGCAGTATACTGGAGACTGGGACTTGATCCGAGGCACCATTAGTGAACCACTGTTGGAGGGATTGACCCTAATCGGTGCAACATACCTAAGATGGACCGTTGGACGTTTGATGTGAAGGGAAGTAAGAGATTGAGAAAAAAAAAAAAAAAAAACTAGGACACATACAAGATGGATAATAAATAACAAAAGTGTAGCATTCCCGCATGTTTCGTTCTGCCCTTGCCGAAATCACTATAGGAAATTTGAGCGTGCCTATGGCTCGCCATGGGGAAGAACAAAAGACTGCCCAAAAATACGAAAAACACTCTATGAGACCCTGATGATCTATCAAATAATTTTCTGTCCTGTTGTCCCCCTTCATTCTCCACTCGGAGTAATCCTGTGAACGAGAGAAAGGAAAGAATTGCATGCAACAAGGGGAAGGGAACGAAGGAAACAATAGTCACCCTATTCTTTCAATCCTTGCATCGATGGCTTTGTCGAATTTACCATTTTCCCTTTCACTTTGGACTACCTGGGCCGAACATAGAGACTAGCACCGCCGACAGCGTGGCATGGTACTCCTCTTGTATACCATGTTAATTAATTAACGGAATTAGGCCCAGGCCCATTTTGACTGCGGGTTTTCGCCGAGTTAAAGAGTTTTGAGAGGAAGAACACTACTTAGGCCCTGACCCCGCGTTTCCTAGGTGGATTTTGGCTATTTAGTTTCAAGGGTTGCAACAATGCACGCATTGGAATTCTCCACCTGTAAGACCTTGCACCGATGGCTTTATCGAATTTACCTTTTTTCCTTTTACTTTGAACTACCTGGGCCAAACACAGAAACCAGCACCGCCGACAGCGTGATATGGTACTCCTCTTGCCGTGTTTACTTAATTAACGGAATTAGGCCCAGGCCCATTTTAACTACAGGTTTTCGTCGAGTTGAAGAGTTATGAGAGGAAGAACACTACTCAAGCCCCAACCCCGCATTTTCCTGGGTAGAATTTGGCTAATTAGTTTAGATAGTTGCAACAATGCACGCATCGGAATTCTCCACCTGTGGGACCTTGCACCGATGGCTTTATCGAATTTACCTTTTTTTCTTTTACTTTGTACTACCTGGGCCGGACATAGAGACTAGCACCGCCGACAGCGTGGTATGGTACTCCTCTTGCATACCGTGTTTACTTAATTAACGGAATTAGGCCTAGGCCCATTTTGATTACGGGTTTTCGCCGAGTTGAAGAGTTTTGAGAGGAAGAACACTACTCAGGCCCCAACCCCGCATTTTCCTGGGTAGAATTTGGCTAATTAGTCTCGAGGGTTGCAACAATGCACGCATCGTAATTCTCCACCTGTAAGACCTTGCACCGATGGCTTTATCGAATTTACCGTTTTCCCTTTTACTTTGAACTACCTGTATTGAACATAGACAGCAGCACCGTCGACAGCGTGATATGGTACTCCTCTTGCATATCGCGTTAATTTAATTAACGGAATTAGGCCCACGCCCATTTTGACTATAGGTTTTCGCCGAGTTAAAGAGTTTTGAGAGGAAGAACACTACTCAGGCCCTAACCCCACATTTTCCTAGGTGGAATTTGGCAGTTTAGTTTAGAGCGTTGCAATAATGCAGAAATTGGCGATCTGCATCTGCGAGAAGATACGTAACAGGTCAGCGATCTCCTATAAGTACGCTTAGATTCTGCTCTGTTTTTTT
Source organism: Podila verticillata NRRL 6337 (assembly GCA_000739165.1). NCBI lineage: Eukaryota > Fungi > Mortierellomycota > Mortierellomycetes > Mortierellales > Mortierellaceae > Podila > Podila verticillata. The sequence goes on from KN042423.1 coordinate 1,998,029, forward strand.
TTGTCGCTACCATCTCCATCACTATCTAACACTTCTCACTTGTCTTTCACAACCTCTATCCAATCTTCCAGTCTTGGCCTCTATCACCACTAAAGAAAAAAACACTACAATGAAGCTCACCGCCGCCGCTCTTCTCGCCTTGTGCGCGCCATCAGTTTCCTTCGCCCTCGTTGGAAGTAACTGGAGATTTAGCAAAGTTCCCGCTGACGGGCTGAACGACGTCACTTTCCCTTTCAACATGGCCAAAGCCCCTCACAAGAGCGGCTTCTACTTTGCCCAGCAGTTCAACTTCCACAATGTCGCCGAGGTCGGATACACTGGCCTCCAACCCCGCGAGGACTCCAGCGGAAAAAGCTTCGTCCACGCGGTATTCTCTTCGTTCCAAGGCGGCACCACGACTACTCACAGCAACTGCCACCAGGGCGCTGACGGAGGTTCTGGCGTGAGCTGCGCCGTCGATATCAACGGAAACTACAATCATACCTACAACTTGGTTGTCGAGAACATCCGTGGCACGACCTGGAGGGGAACTGTGGTGGATACTGTGACGCGCAAGTCAACCGTTGTAGGCGAGTGGACCCTTCCCGCTGGAGCCGGAAAGCTTGTCAACGGTCAGATGGGTTTCGTGGAGTACTACATCTGGAATGGTCAACCCTCGCACACTTGCAACTCTCTCCCCTTTACGGAGGCCACCTTTTACAGCCCAACTTCGAAGACCCGCGGCGCCAGTGGGGGCAGTAACACGGGTGTGTACGAATATGGCGACTGTGTTGGCAAAGCCGGTTTCTCTGCGACTAAGGTGGCGAGCGGTGGCTATGACATTAAGGTCGGCTTTTAAGTTCAGATATATGGAAAAAGCACTACCGTTCGCTTCAGCCAGTACATGTCATGCGCTGTGTGCACTATCCAAGACACAGTTTAGTATTATTGAAGCCAGGATGGGCACTTAGTGAGTATTTCTTTGGTCGTGCCAGTAGTGAGCACAAAATAAATCTAGCGAGGTTCCGTATGTTATCTCATTTATCGCGTAGTTGCAATTTGTGCTCACATTATTTGATTGGAGCGAGATATTCCCACGTTCCCGTGAAATCCTTATCCTCACGCCTCCAAATGTCCATGGGTTTCCTGCAGAGTATTTCTCATGCCACCTTTAAGTTTTCTGTTTTCGTATCACTTTTTGCACATAACTCCCTAAAGAACGGTCAGATGTGCCAGAAGGCTGAGGGGGATTAGACAAGCTGGCAAGAGGAGTCTTTGGGAAGGAGAAAAAGGTCTGATAACCAACCTGGCTCCAGCTGGTGCCTGTTTGAGTGCCTTTGTTGGTCAAAAAACAGATAAATTGAAAATAAGTTAAGGTTTACATGGGAATCCTGCAGGGACGTGAGATTTAGCGGTTGGTGCAAGAGCTGCATGATCATGCAAACACATGGAAAATGAACATGACAAAAGAGATCCTCTCTCCTCTCGGCTCATCCACCTTATTCGTCTCAATTCCTTACTTCCTGCCTTTCACTTTTCTCTCATGTTCCTCTTTCCCTTTTCTCGCCTCAAAAGAAATCACGTTGTACATCCGTCTTTACACGAAGGCACTTTTGACAAGGCACGATTCAGATCCCAGCGTACAGTTGAAGAAGAAAATGGAGGAAAGCACTATGATGGACGAGCTAGATGCACCGCATGAAGCACTTGAGCCGGCCACTCCGCTGGTGAGCAACTCGGACAAGTCCTGGATGCAGTGAAATGGTCTGCCCTCAAATCCCTGTAGCTGTTCGGAGACAACATTAAATCTTGGATCGTCCTCTGGGCTAAGCACGGCAGCATCATGAAACTTCCACCCTTCAAGGTCCAGTTCTTCAGACTGCATATTGTCGGTGCTTGTGAACATGAGCAGCGGCTCTCACACTCCAGCGCGACGTCGCTCCACAATGTGATCTACCTATCTTTACATGTGGAGGTGCGCCCGAAGAACATCGAGATGCGGAGGCTGGAGTCTGGGACTTGATCCGAGGCGCCATTAGTGATCCACTGTTGGAGGGATTGACCCTGATTGGTTGCAACATACCTAAGATGGACCGTTGGACATTGGATACGAAGGGAAGTAAGAGATTGCAAAAAAAATAGGACACGTACAAGATGGATAATAAATAACAGAAGTGTACCATTCTCGCATGTTTCGTTCTGTCATTGCCAAAATCACTATAGGAGATTTGAGTATGCCTCTGGCTCGCAAGAACAAAAGACTGCCCAAAAATACGAATAACAAACACTCTATGAGACCCACCTGGGCCGAACATAGAGATAAGCACCGCCGACAGCGTGGTATGGTACTCCTCTTGCCGTGTTTACTTAATTAACGGAATTAGGCCCAGGCCCATTTTAACTACAGGTTTTCGTCGAGTTGAAGAGTTATGAGAGGAAGAACACTACTCAAGCCCCAACCCCGCATTTTCCTGGGTAGAATTTGGCTAATTAGTCTCGAGGGTTGCAACAATGCACGCATCGTAATTCTCCACCTGTAAGACCTTGCACCGATGGCTTTATCGAATTTACCGTTTTCCCTTTACTTTGAACCACTTGGGGTCGAACATAAAGACCAACACCGTCGACAGCGTGACATGGTACTCCTCTTGCATATCGCGTTAATTTAATTAACGGAATTAGGCCCACGCCCATTTTGACTATAGGTTTTCGCCGAGTTAAAGAGTTTTGAGAGGAAGAACACTACTCAGGCCCTAACCCCACATTTTCCTAGGTGGAATTTGGCAGTTTAGTTTAGAGCGTTGCAATAATGCAGAAATTGGCGATCTGCATCTGCGAGAAGATACGTAACAGGTCAGCGATCTCCTATAAGTACGCTTAGATTCTGCTCTGTTTTTTTTTGTCGCTACCATCTCCATCACTATCTAACACTTCTCACTTGTCTTTCACAACCTCTATCCAATCTTCCAGTCTTGGCCTCTATCACCACTAAAGAAAAAAACACACAATGAAGCTCACCATCGCCGCTCTTCTCGCCTTGTGCGCGCCATCAGTTTCCTTCGCCCTCGTTGGAAGTAACTGGAAATTTAGCAAAGTTCCCGCTGACGGGCTGAACGATATCACTTTCCCTTTCAACATGGCCAAAGCCCCTCACAAGAGCGGCTTCTACTTTGCCCAGCAGTTCAACTTCCACAATGTCGCCGAGGTCGGATACACTGGCCTCCAACCCCGCGAGGACTCCAGCGGAAAAAGCTTCGTCCACGCGGTATTCTCTTCGTTCCAAGGCGGCACCACGACTACTCACAGCAACTGCCACCAGGGCGCTGACGGAGGTTCTGGCGTGAGTTGCGCCGTTGATATCAACGGAGACTACAATGATACCTACAACTTGGTTGTCGAGAACATCAGTGGAACGACCTGGAGGGGAACTGTGGTGGATACTGTGACGCGCATGTCGACCGTTGTAGGCGAGTGGACCCTTCCAGCTGGAGCCGGAAAGCTTGTCAACGGTCAGATGGGTTTCGTGGAGTACTACATCTGGAACGGCCAACCTTCGCACACTTGCAACTCTCTGCCCTTTACGGAGGCCACCTTTTACAACCCGACTTCGAAGACCGGCGGCGCCAGTGGAGGCATTATCACGAATGTGTACGAATATGGTGACTGTGTTGGCAAAGCCGGTTTCTCTGCGACTAAGGTGGCGAGCGGTGGCTATGACATTAAGGTCGGCTTTTAAGTTCAGATATATGGAAAAAGCACTACCGTTCGCTTCAACCAGTACATGTCATGCGCTGTGTGCACTATCCAAGACACAGTTCAGTATTATTGAAGCCAGGATGGGCACTTAGTGAGTATTTCTTTGGTCGTGCCAGTAGTGAGCACAAAATAAATCTAGCGAGGTTCCGTATGTTATCTCATTTATCGCGAAGTTGCAATTTGTGCTCACATTATTTGATTGGAGCGAGATATTCCCACGTTCCCGTGAAATCCTTATCCTCACGCCTCCAAAATGTCCATGGATTTCCTGCGGAGTATTTCTCATGCCACTTTTAAGTTTTCTGTTTTCGTATCACTTTTTGCACATAACTCCCTAACGAACGGTCAGATGTGCCAGAAAGCTGAGAGGGACCAGACAAGCTGGCGAGAGGAGTCTTTGGAAGGAGAAAAAGGTCTGGAAACCAACCTGGCTCCAGCTGGTGCCTGTTTGAGTGCCTTTGTTGGCCAAAAAAACAGATAAATTAAAAATAAGTTAAGGTTCACATGGGAATCCTGCAGGGACGGGAGATTTAGCGGTTGGTGCAAGAGCTGCATGATCATGCAAATACATGGAGAATGAACATGACAAAAGAGATCCTCTCTCCTCTCGGCTCATCCACCTTATTCGTCTCAATTCCTTACTTCCTGCCTTTCACTTTTCTCTCATGTTCCTCTTTCCCTTTTCTCGCCTCAAAAGAAATCACGTTGTACATCCGTCTTTACACGAATGCACTTTTGACAAGGCACGATTCAGATCCCAGCGTACAGTCGAAGAAGAAAATGGAGGAAAGCACTATGATGGACGAACTAGATGCACCGCATGAAGCACTTGAGCCGGCCACTCCGCTGGTGAGCCACTCGGACAAGTCCTGGATGCAGTGAAATGGTCTGCCCTCAAATCCCTGTAGCTGTTCGGAGACAACATTAAATCTTGGATCGTCCTCTGGGCCAAGCACGGCAGCATCACAAACCTTCCACCCTTCAAGGCCCGGTTCTTCAGACTGCTTATTGTCGGTGCTTGTGGACAGGAGCAGCGGCTCCCACACTCCAACGCGATGTGGCTCCATAATGTGATCTACCTATCCTTACCTGTGGAGGTGCGCCCGAAGAACATCGAGATGCAGGAGGCTGAAGACCGGAACCTGATCCGCCGTTGATGATCTCTTTTGGGGCAGTTGACTCTGATCGATCAATTCAATTTCAAAAATGTCAGCAGAGTCGGATACACTGGCCTCCAGTCCCGACCAGACTCGAACGGAACCAGCATCGTTCACGCGGCCTTCTCTTCGTTTCAAAACGGCACCACGAGTACTCATCGCAACTACCACAATGGGGCGGATAGCGGCCCGGGCGTGAGCTGCGCCGTTGATATCAACGGAAACTACAATCATACCTATATCCTGGTGGTTGAGAATTCCAACGGTACGACTTGGAGGGGATCCTTGGTGGATACTGTGACAGGCAACTCAACTGTTGTGGGAGAGTGGACGCTTCCCGTTGGGGCCGGAAAAATTGTTAACGGTCAGGTCGGTTTTGTGGAGTACTACCCTTGGAACAGAAAAGGCTCACACCCTTGCGACTCTCTGCCTTGGACGAAGGCCATTTTTTACGACCCCACTTCGAAAACTAACGGAACCAGTGGAGGCGCGATCACGAGTGTGTATGAGACTGGCAACTGTGTTGGCAGGGCTGCGCTCAATAAGACGAAGATTCCCGGAGGCTATGACCTTAAGGTCGGGTTTCACGTTTGAGTTGGGCAATATTAATACAATCGTTGTGAGCTTGCATTGTTGATGCCAGGGCATGTGACCAATCGTGCCGTTGGCTTCTGTCAAGAATAATGGTTGTTAAAAGTACGAGCTCGGCCCCTGCTAGCCTATTTTTCTCTTTATCCACCCCCAATTCCTCTCAGTCATTGTCGCCCGTTGTTTTCAACTTTGCTGCGTTTGCTGCGTTTCGAAAACGACGTCGTAATAAAGCGCATTTAAATTCATAATGCATGTTTGATGATTAATGTTGGGAGGTAGAATCAGAAGGGAAATAAGTCCAGGCAACATGTTCGGAGCAAATAAGCCATGGTATCGTCGAACCATTCATCCGTTTCCTTCTATGTGAGACGCGAGCGAGATACAATTTTTTTTGGACTATACGGCCCTACAAATATTGGTGATTCAGTACGGCACATTGGACATCTATTACTAACTTTATGCATTCTTGGCGAAAAGTCTCAACGGGCGAAAACTGAGCATGTTAATATTTAAAAAAAAAAAAAATGACGAACGAGGTGGCTCCAGACCTCCTTCGCTAGGTGTGTTTCGCTCATATGTATTGAGGACCCTATCGGCTAGTAGTCTGTCATCGGTGATTAAACAGAAAGAGAACGTACTCATACCTTTTGGCCACGCGACGTACCCTGCAATATCACTGCCGTCACTAGTCTACCCGGCAAGCGAACAGCTATCAGGCTAATAAATGAAAATGACTGAACGAAGTGGCCTTGGGCCGCCCTGGGCTTGTTGTGTATCGCCCACATGTATTTGGGATCCTGTCGGCTGGCAATCTGTAACCAGCGACTAGGCCGAAAAGAGATATTACTCGTACCTTTTTGTTTCGCGAAGTACCTTTTTGAAATAGTCGTTACAAATCTTTGCATTTACAACTTTGCAGTTCAGGATAAAAAAATGCTAAGCCACTTTTCTAGCGGTCTAGAGCGAGCTCAAGAAAATTCAGCGGACTGGCAAAAAAATACCTTCGTTGGTACTCTTTGCTGGGTATGCTATCATTTGGACTAGGAGAGAAGGGTGGGAGCCTTGTGCAACCAGGGAAACATTGGCCGCTCTCCTTTTCTAAATCAGCTCTTACAATCCTTACCTTGTGAGCATTCCAGGGCATTTATCGATGCTGGATTCACTTTAGAAAATTGCAATTAGGCAGAAATTGAAATTCTGTACCTGTGACAAAATACGTACTAATTCAGCAAACTCATATAAATATCGTCAGACTCGACGCTTTGTTTGTATTGCTACCATCTCCATATCTCTTCACCACCTCTCACTCATCTTCCACAACCTGGATCCAATCTCTTAATTTTGACCTCTTTTCACTAACAAGAAAAAAAACACACAATGAAGTTCACTGCTGCTGCTCTTCTCGCCTTGTGCGCGCCTTCACTTTCTTACGCCCTCGTCGGAAACGAATGGAAGTTTAACAACGCTCCCGCTGACGGACTAAGCGATATTACTTTCCCTTTCAACATGGCCAAAGCCCCTCACAAGAGCGGCTTCTACTTTGCCCAGCAGTTCAACTTCCACAATGTCACCGATGTCGGATACACTGGCCTCCAACCCCGCGAAGACTCCAAAGGAAAACGCATCGTCCACGCTGCATTCTCTTCGTTCCAAAGCGGCACCACAACTAAGCACCGCAACTGCCACACTGGAGCTGACGGCGGCCCCGGCGTGAGCTGCGCTGTTGACATCCAGGGCGACTACAATCATACCTACAACCTGGTGGTAAAGAACACCCGTGGCACGACCTGGAGGGGAACTCTAGTGGATACTGTGACGCGCAAGTCAACCGTTGTAGGCGAGTGGACCCTTCCCGCTGGAGCCGGAAAGCTTGTCAACGGTCAGGTCGGTTTCGTGGAGTACTACACCTGGAATGGTCAACCCTCGCACACTTGCAACTCTCTGCCCTATACCCAGGCCACCTTTTACAACCCAACTTCAAAGACCCGCGGCGCCAATGGAGGCAAGGTCACGACAGTGTATGAATATGGCGACTGCGTTGGCAAGGCCGGTTACTCTTTGAAGAAGGTGTCCAAGGGCTATAACATTAAGGTCGGCTTTTAAGTTACTGCATTTCGGAAACGCACGATAATAAAAATTTACTTCGATTCATAATACGTGTTGGATGACTGGCGTTGGGATGTGCAATCCGACGGGAAGTAAATTAAACAGCCGTGCGGAGCAAATAAACAATGATGTCCTTGAATCATCCACCCGTTTCACTCTGTGAGAGATGAGCGAGATTACATTTCTCGACTATGGACCAAATCAAAGTTTTTAATGGAGAACAAACCTCGAAACACGTCATTTTCTCCACAAGCAATATCATCTATTCTACTAGTCATCCTTGGTGCCAAAGACAATGTCTCCAACGACATACCCCTCCGTGTCTTCCTTCGCCGCATCCGCATCTTCCTGCCCGTGCAAGCTCTCAATACGCGTGCGTTCATTAATCTCCAACTTGGACAAGATACGACGATGGTAAATCTATCAGCGCCTTGCTGGCCACAGTGTCGACCGTGCCCAAGTAGGTCTGGTACTCGGCACTGTCCTTCTGCAACTGGAGCGCAAACAACAACGCACGCTCGACTACCAGCTTGTTTATTCTCTTTCTTCTCTACTCTCAAGTTCATCATCACCCTCGCTCTCACCCTTTCTGCTTTGCAATCTGAGCTGGTGTGCTCCGTCATCAAATTTAGTCTTTTTGTTCTCCCACGCAGACTCAGGTGCAACCTTAAAAAAAATAAACTTTCACCTCTTCTTTTTTTCCAGCCATCCATCCATCCATCCATACAATCCACACGTCACCCTCAACTCACCCCATCCCATCTCCACCATCAAACTCCTCAACCATCCCTTTTAATTATGACACACGGCGAGAGTGAAAACACTCGTCTTCACTCTCATCAAGGACCAGTAGTTTATTCAGGTTCAGGGGCAGAAGCGCGTAGCCTCGCTTTCCTCGTGAACATGGTTGAAAAGAGCAATATGCGCACAACTCCAGAAAAATTTCTTTGCTTGTCTTGTAAAAGAGCAATAAACAGTCTCGACCGGGGCGCGATCACCTCTGTAGATGGAGATTCCCAGTGTGGAATGTTCACAAAGGAAAGGAATCCCTGAAATGTGTCAAGCCCAAGAAGGACGGCATCAAGGGATTAAGGAACAACTGAAAGAAGGGGAGGGACGCCAAAACGATCGAAATGATCAATATCGTACGAAGTTTATTGCGCCGAAGGGGATACACTGAAAAAGGGGGGATACCCAAGAGACCACGGGGGTGCAAATCAGAAAGGCATGTCGAATTGAGGAGAGATGGAGAGAGAGAGACATGGAAAAATCAGGGCTACTGTAAACACTTGTCGACCTTCTTGCCACAAGCCTCAAGGCCAATACCGTATTCCCCGGAGGTGTCGCCTGTGGCAAGATGCCATAACTCTGCAAACATTGTTTAAATATCGCGTAACCCGACGTTCTTGTCCTGCCATCTCTATCCACAACTCCTCACTCTTCTTCCACAACCTCTATCCAATCCTGTACCCTCAAGAAAGAAACAATGAAACTCACTATCGCTGCTGCTTTCGCCTTGTGTGCACCTTCACTAGCTTTCGCCCTCGTTGGGAGTGATTGGGCGTTTGACAAAGCCCCCTCTGTCGGGCTGATCGATATCACTTTTCCTTTCAACATCGCCAACGCCCCTCACCAGAGCGGTTACTTTTTTGCCCAGCAGTTCCAGTTCCAAGGTATCGAGAAGGTTGGATACATCGGCCTCCAGCCCCGGCCAGACTCGAACGGAAAGAGCATCATCCACGCGGTCTTCACTTCGTTCCAAGACCGCACCACGAGTATTCATAGTAATTGTCACGATGGGGCGGATGGCGGCCCGGGCGTGAGTTGCGCCGTTGATATCAACGGAGACTACAATCATACCTACAACCTGGTGGTTGAGAACACCCGTGACACGACCTGGAAGGGATCCTTGGTGGACACGGTGACAGGCGAATCAGCTGTTGTAGGCGAGTGGACCCTTCCCGCTGGAGCCGGAAAGCTTGTCAACGGTCAGGTCGGTTTCGTGGAATACTACCCCTGGAATGACCAATCCTCGATCACTTGCAACTCTCTGCCCTCTACCCAGGCCACCTTTTACAATCCGACTTCAAAGACCATCGGCGCCAATGGAGGCAAGGTCACGAGAGTGTATGAATATGGCGACTGCGTTGGCAAGGTTGCTTTCTCTACGAAAGCTACGGAGACACTCGAGGGCTATGACATTAAGGTCGGCTTCTAAGTTGATCTGTAGAGCGAATAAACCATGCATGTCCTTGAAACCATTTTATCTTTCCTTCCATTCCAGACGTGAGCCAAATACAATTTTTTCTTTCAACTACGGAGCTAGAGAACCATGCTGAAGCAAACATATTAACCTTTTTTTACTGAAAAACCAAACAAACTAAACCCACAAAGCACACCATTTTCTCTACAAGTAATATCATCTCTTCTACTCGTCATCCTTGGCGCCAAAGACAATGCCTCCAACGGCATACACCTCCGCGTCCTCCTCCACCGCATCCGCATCCTCCTGCCCGTGCAAGTTCTCAATGCGCGTACGCTCATTAATCGCCAACTTGGACAAGATACGACGATGGTAATCGATCAGTGCCTTGCTGGCCGCAGTGTCGATCGTACCCAAGTAGGTCTGGTACACGGTATCGTCCTTCTGCAGCTGGAGCGCAAACAACAACGCACGCTCGGCCGCCAGCTTGATGGGGATGACACGCTCGCGGACCGAGGTCATCATCAATGGCACAAGCGTGCCCAAATGAGGCTCGACCAACCATGGCGCCTGTCGGCTGACCGCGCGCAAGCAGACCAGGATCAGACGCTTGGACTCGATGTTAGTCTCCAGGGTCAAGTGGGCCGCCAGCTTCTTGATCAGCTCGCCCATCAGCTCCTGGTCGACCTGGTAGGCCTCGTTGGTTATCATCTTGCCGATGGCAACAACAGCAGCGGTGGAACTGCTCTCGATAGGGTTGGGGATAGCAGTCAGGGCAGCATTGGCAATCTCCTGGACGTGGCCAGTCTGGATGAACAGCTGGGGTGACTCGACAAGGACCGAGTTGATGGCCAGCATGGCTCCGCTCAGGGGCACAGAATCACCCAAGATCTGGGTCTGGATCAGGTAGCCGGCTTCCTCTGAGCTTTGATGCTTGCAGAAAGCGCCCAGCAACTTGGCAGATGCCAACCACATGGATTCTGAAAAAAAAAGTCACAGATGAGAGAGTTCGATTAGTACTTTTCATATCAACAATTAGACCCGCAGACATCGTAGATACAAAAGAAACTTACCAGAGTTGCTAGCGTCCATGCCCTCCATAACAACGGTGATGACGGCGCGCTTGGCAGCATCGCTCATACCAGCACCAATCTTGCTGACAACGCTCTCCAAGGCACCCATGACAGTCTCCTTGACACCGGCCTCGGAGGCCTTGATACCAGCGACCAACTCGGTGACCAAGGGGTCGACACGGGACTGGAGCGAGATCAAAATACTCAAAGCAGCAGCGGCACGGACACGGACAGTGGCAGAGGTAGGGTCCGTCAACGACTTGATGAAGGTACGCTGCAACTGGGGTAAGAAGGGCTTGAGGTGGGCAGGGACCTTCTGGAGAAGCAAGCTCAGAGTGCTCAAGATGGCCGCCTTGACCTCGCCAGTGTGACGGTCACCAACGATACGAATCAAAGGACCAGTGATCTGGGTGACAAATGGCTTCAAAGCATCAGCCGAGGTGCGCTGGATCAAGTCACCAATAGCCAATGCAGAGGCCTCACGGATCGAGTTGGAGCCGTTCATGAGACCCTGCAAGAAGATGGGCAACAGAGGGGCAATACCCTTGGGCAGGCAGAAACCGGGCAGATCCACTCCGGGCATACCCACGGCGCGGACGGAACGGCGGACCGACTGAACCAATCCCTCCAACTCATCCTTGCGGACAGTGCGGGTGACGGCGTTCAAGGCGGCCAGAGCACTGACAACGACAGCATGGGTGCGATCATCCAATAGGTTGATCAAGACACGGATCCAGTCAGAGACGTAGCGGCTGATATCCTGGGTCGACTCAGCGCAGAAGGTGGCCAAGATGTTGCATCCAGACGAGCGCTTGGAGGCATCCTCGGACTTGACCAACTCGAACAACATCATCATCAGAGTGTGAGCACCATCAGCATTGTCGATCGACTGCAGAAGAGCACAGATGGTAGTCTCCAGAGCCTCGAGGGTATCGGGATCGGTCTCGTTGACCTGAGACTGAATCAAGGCAGCCAAGATGTTGGTCAAACGGCGGTTCAAGGCAGTGCCAGCAACAGAGACCAAAGATCCCAAAGCACGGGCGTTGAAGGCAGTGATGGGCTGAGCAATCAAGGTAGGGATCAAGACAGGGAAGACAACGTTCGAACGGACAGCCATAATCTCCTTGAGACCCTCCAAAGCGTATTCAGACTTGTCGCCAGTGTGGAGGTTAGCCAAGAGCGAAGGCAAAATTTCATCAATGGCCTTGGGACCGACGCACTGGTGAAGGGTATCGAAAGCCTGAGCAGCAGCCTCACGGACATCGGGCGACTCATCCAACAGGGCCTTGCGGACAGCGGGGATGATCGAGTCAACATAGTCGGTGACATGGACCTTGCCGGCAGTGGCCATGATCTCGGAGAGACCAATGCACACACCCTGGCGAGTGTCACTCTCAGGGCTCTCGAGACCAGCCTCGAGAATGGGAATAATCTCGGACAGGACAGCTTCGCCCAGCTTGCGAACCAAATCGCCCAAGGTGCGAGCAGCAACCATACGACGGTCGTAGGAGGTCGAAGCCAAGTTACGGATGATCATAGCCATAATCGTGGGCAGGATCTCTCTCAAAGTACGAGGAGTGTTGTTGACCAAAGACTTCCAGACAGTGAGCGAAGCCTGGCGAACAATGGCAGAGTTGTCGGCACGGACAATGTACAAGGAAGAGAGAACACGATCTCTGCGCTCGCGACCAAGAACCTCCAAGAGCTTCTTGCGGATAGCGTCCGAGTTACCAAACTCTTCGGGAGCATCATCCTCCTCTTCTTCTTCTTCACCGCTCGACTGCTTGCTGGTACCAGTGATGCGGAACAGCAAGTCACCCATGAGCTGCACAGAGGACTGGCGAATGCGCCAGTTGTCATCGAACAGACCACGCTCCAACTCGGGCAACAACAGATCGACAGCCTTGGTGGCGTAGTTGTTGATGATCATCTGACCAGCCTTCAACGAAGCCTCGCGCACGTACTCGGACTCGTCGGCAAGACCCATCAGAATTGGAGGAATGATACGACCCAGGTAAGGCTGGAATCGCTGACCAAAAGTAGCGGGCAAGTAAACGAGCAAGGAAATGAAACCCTCACGGATATAGGCCTTGGGCGAGTCAGTGTTGATAATAATCTCGGGAAGCAAGCCCTCCAGGCGCTCCAAGCCCAAACCAGCCAAGACCTCGGAAAGACCCTGGGCAGCACCCTGGCGATCAACACCAGAGGTATCGGACTTGAGAGTATCGACGAGCTCGTGGACCAGCTCGGGGAAGTTAGACTCACCGAGCTTCTCGACCAAGGTACCAAGAGCCTTGGCGGCAGTAGCACGTGCATCGGGGACAGGGTCGATCAAAACCTCCTTGACTCCAGGCAAGAGACGGGGCAGGTATGGGATCAAGTCCTTCTGATCAGTCAAAGAGGCCATGTTACCAACAATCTGGGAAGCCTTCTTCTTAATGTCAGTAGCACGCTCACGAAGACCACGCTCCAAGATGGGCATGACCAACGCAAGGGAAGGCGAGTCGATGTAGTGGACGAACGAGGTGCCGAGCAAAGCAGTCAAAGCTGGGTGAGTCTTGGAGTTGGGGTCGCAAAGGGCAGCCATCATGATGGGGACCAAGTCCTGAATTTCGGGGTTCGAGATAACCTCACCGAATTGGGTCAAGGCAAGGCGAGCAGCATCCTGGACGGCAGTGTGAGAGTCGGTCAAAACATCCGAGAGACGGGGAATAATGGTAGGCAGAGAGATGGACAGCTGCTTGGGAGCACAGAAAGCCATGGATCCCAGAAGCTCGACCGATCCCTTCTTGGTACGCCACTGACGATCATCCAAACCAGCCAAGAGCGAAGGCATAATAAGCTTGACACAGTGACCGGACAGCTTGCCCATGATGGCACGCGAGGTATCGGCAGTAGCCTGACGAACGTCCATGACAGCATCACCAAAGCAGACCAAGAGCAAGGGCAAAATCTGGATGACGTAGGGCTCAAAGAGACGGCCCAAGGTCTGAGAAAGAGTCTCAAATGCAATCATGGCACCCTCACGAGCATGAGGGTCCTTCTTGTCGTCGACCGCAGCCTTGAGCGAGGCCATGACCGAGAACTCCTTCAGGGCAGAGATACCACGACCCTTGATTACACCGGCCAAACCGTAGGCGGCACCGCGGCGCTCAGAGTACTTCTTGGAGTGGAAGGTCTTGTCCATCAAGTTCTTGAGCAGATCAGGAACCTGGTCGGGAATGCACTTGACCAAACCGGGCAAGCAGTTGGCGACAGCGACCTGGACGGGCTCGGAAGGAGTGTTCAAAGTCTCAATCAGCTTCTGGACAGCTGAAGGAATCTTTGGTGAGGAAGGATCCAAGTGACGAGCGAGGGCACCAAACAGAATGACTGCAGACTCGCGAATGCGGTCGTGAATCTCCGAGTTGCGAGCAGGCTCCGAGAGATAGTTCTCGAAGACGGGGATGAGCGAGTGAACGTTCTCGACACCGTGGGCAGTGATCATGGCCAAACCAGCCTCCAACATTCCCTGGCGGACATCACCGTTGCGATCGCCAAGAGCATCCTGACGGATCAAGAATTCGGCAAAGGGCTGAAGATCGCTAGCAGCCATCATAGGAGCAATATGCTTTAAGGCCATGGAGAGACCAAAACGCTGATCGGCAGGGTCCTGGCGGTTCAACGACTCCTGGATGATCAACCCAAACTCGTTGTACTGGGGAACGATGGGCTGAGCCTTCTCGTGGTAAAGGACATAGATAGCAGCAAGAGTCTCGCTGACAGTCTCAGGGTACAACTTGACGGCTCCAGCAATGGCCTTACCAGCAGCCTGGCGAACAAATCCGTTCTCGTGGACGACATAGGGAAGAAGAGCCTCGGCGTAGGTGGGCTCGACCTCCATTCCGTTGTCCTCCCAGAGCTCAAAGGCAGCCTTGGCGTTGTTGCTGTCATCATCATAGCAGGCAGTCCAGAGCTCGCGCGAAAAGTCAATGATAGTCAACTCGAGAGGGTCAAGAGCGCTCAGGGCAGCCTGGCGGACCAAAGACTCGTTATACAACAAACCGGCGAGAAGGGTGTTGATTTCGTCCAAGGTAGCAGACTCGCCAATGGAGCGGGTCAAATCGCCCAAAGAAGTCTTGGCAGTCTTGGCCAGCTGAGGGTATTCCTTGATGATCGAGAGCAACGATGCAATCATCTCCTTGCGTGGCAATGAATCCGAGGCACCAGAGAGAGCGTGGTACGAAACAATATCGACGGCGATCTGAACCTGCTCCTGGGAAACTTCCTTGGCGTCAGCAGAAGACTTTTCAGGGTTGACAATACCACCGTTCTGGAGAATGTTGTGGATCAAGGGGAAACAGTAAGCGAAGCTGGAGGGGAGAAGAGCCTGCTTCTCGGTGACAAAGCGGAGGCGGTAGAGCACACGCGAAGCAAGGTCCTCCAGTGGCTCTTCTTGCCAGTTCTCAGGAACCTCTTTGACATCCAAGCTGCGAAGAGTGGCCAGCGCCAAGGGTTCACGGATGGATTCCAAGCGATCAGAGACACACCGGCCCAAAGCAAGATAAGTCTCGACAGCGATAGGACCGACCAAAGGACCACCACGCTTGACGACACCGTTCAACAAGAGACGCACAAGCTCGACAAGGCGGGCAGTGAGCTCCTCGGCGTTACCGTTGACCAAAGCGCGGATCATGGCCATACCGCGCATCAAGTGAACGTAGGTGTTTTGCACATTCTTGCGGATGTTGGACTCCTTGGCAAGCTGGGCATCGACAGTGGCCTGCTCATCTCTGCTCAACTTTGGAGTGGAAGCCTGTGCAGGCGAAGTAGGCGCCTTCTTCTTGGTGGCCAAGGCCTGCTTGACTTCGCGGTTGAACTTTGCCTCATCAAAGGCGGGTCGGCGGTCGGCAGACGCTCCTTGCTTCTTCATGCCCTTCAAAACATCGACATAGAGCTCGCCCTCGGGGTGTCTCCAGATGCCGACTTCCTGCTCTCTGATATTGTCTAGCAACTTCGAATCCAGATCTTCATCAACGTGGCTCAAGAAAATGGGAATCATTGCCGAGGGAGAAATGAACACAAGACTAGAAATGGTGGACATGGCAGCCTGGTACATCTGAGGAGATGTTGAATCTAAGCTTGCGGCCTCCATAACAAGTTGCTCAATGCGGTCTTCGTGGTCAGCAACCAGGCGACCAGGATCCAATCGAGCACGCTGAACCATGCTCATCCAGTCGTACTTCTTGGTGGGAGAGGCAATGGCCTGGTGATGCGACAGCACAATCAACTCGGTGGCAACCTTAGCCATGACGGTTTGGTCGTTCTCGGGGTTGAAGGTGGTGATGGCAGACAAAATTTCAGACAGGCGGTAGGCAGAGATGTGAGGGTCGGCAGAGATGCTGGCAGCAGCCAAGGAAGGGGTCGAGTCCTTGACAGGGGTTTCGATCAGTGACACCCAACGGAGGAGGGACTCGCGAATGATGTCGCCGACATTCTGAAGATCCTGCTTGGCGCAGCGCTGGAGAGCGTGGAAGGCCTCCTTGCGAACATCTGAAAAGGGTGAAGCAGCGGCAGCGTAGATGAATCCTGTACCAATGGCCAACTTGGCCTCCTCACTGGCATCCTTCTCAGCGATCAAGGCCTCCAGAGCGTGAACGAACCAGACGCCTTCCTCGGCAGTCGAGTGCTTAGTGTACACCTTGTCAAACAGCACCAGAGAAGGCTTGGGTGAAACAATAAGAGCCGACTTGATAAGCTGGCTAGCAGACGCATCACCAGCCTTGGCAAGACGGTAAGCAGCCGTCACAGCGACATAGCCCTCCAAAGGTCCATCCTTGTAGGTCAATGGTGCAGTCTGGATCTTGTTGAAAGCAGCAATCAAAGGAGGCAAAAAGAGAGCGACATTCTTGGCAGAATCCTTGGAGTATGTAGCTAAATCAGATATGAAAACAGATAGAAATCAGCACAGGGTCCAGTTGATTGACCGCGGAACAAAGACACATACGCATTCTTTAACTCCTTACACTTCCAGATGAGAGCGCCCATGCCACGGGCCCAGGTCTTGCGCAAGGAGGCACGAGGGCTGCCGAGAGCAGCAACACCAGCCTTGACGGCAGCAGTGATCTCGGGAATATCTTTTCCGGTTGCCAACAAGACTTCAAGATGCAAGACAGTGGCGTCAATGCCGAAAGTGACAGCTCCTTCGTTCGACTCCTTGGCAGTCATAGTCGTAAGGCCTTGCAGAGCCTTGGCTGAGACAGCTTCCGAGTTGGTGGCGGCAGTCATGCCGAGGCACTCGTAGAAGATGCCACGGTGATCTGGTGAAGAGAGCTTTCCTGTGGTCAGCAGCTTGGTCATTTCAGTGACAACCTTCAAGACCTCCTGCTCCTGCTTGCTTTGCTGTGCGAGCTGCTTGAAGAGGGCGATCGAGGAGTTGCGAGTGGATTCAGAGGTGGAGCGCAATCCGTTCAACAGAGGATCCTGAAGAGATGAGCTGAAAATTGGCGAAGGGTCGAAAGACAGGGACTTGAGCAAGTGAGCCAACACTAATTAAAAGGCGAAGCAGGGGGACGGTTACGACACATTACTTTTATGCTTCCTTTGGCAAACTTCGATCTATTAATTGCAATAGCCTTACATCCGAAAACAATTTCAGGGGCACGAAGGACGAGACGTTCGATAGTTGGGAGGAAATCTGATTTGAAAAGATCCAATGTCACGTATTGATGCATAAAGTCGTTGAGGGCCACCTAAAAGAGTTGGAACACGAGCGTCAGTTCCGGACAAGTCAAGAATATTCGCTTAGATGATCGATCCTGCAGGTAAAATGACTTACAGGGCAGCGGGTGGGGACAGCCTGCTTGGAAGAGATCAAGTTGGCCAGGTAGTATTTGATGATGGCGTCCTTGCTAGCGGCGACATATGCCTTTCCAGCCTCAGCCTCCTTGTTCTTCAGGTGAAGTGAAACGTCCACCACGGTGCCCAATAATACTGCATTAAGATATGTTGGTGTAGCGGTGGTCGATGTCAGATAGTCCAAGAAAGTGGGGATCGCCTTGGAGTGCTATTTTGTTTTTATCAATTCCATGGGAAGGTATGTGTTAGAGCAAATATTGTTCCGTGCATTAGTTTTCAACACTTAATTTGATCCGAGACTTGTCTGTTACCTTGCGGATGCAACGACGAACATCTGCGACTGCACTGTGGGCAACACTCTTTCTGGGCTCATCCGCGAGTCCGTCGATTAGGATGGCCTGGCAAGCAATCAGAGACTTGACGTGGGGCGAAAGAGTTTCTGATGATCCATCCAGAGCACAGCTGAGCAACAAGTCGACCCAGGTCAAGAACATGAAGCGGTCACTTGCTGCGGTAACATAAACACTTTTGACGACAAAAGAAAGGGAGGACTTCGTCAGTTAAACTGTTTTTCATGTTTGCTCCAATGCTCCAATTGATGAACTTTCTTGGCCTTACCCATCGGCACTTTTGGCAGCCAACTTCTCGGTCTCGCGCTGCGATGCAGGCACCATGATCTTCAAGAACTCGGCCGAGTTCCAGACATTGAGTTCGGTCAGGATATCGATGACAAGCAAGCGTGACGAGCGGTCATTATAGCGGGGGTATCCAAGGAAGAGCAAGTGTACAATGGCGGGAAGAAGCTCGACAGGCAAGTCTGGACGTAATAAGGAAAACAAGCCGGCGTGTGAGTATGGACAGTCTACAGTCTACCGAGAATAATGCCCACTACGATACGTTGCGTCCAAGCCACCCTTGTAACTCGTCCATGACAGTGAACATACCCTTGCGCTTGATGCGGACCAGGAGAAGGTGCAACATCTTGTCACGTTCCGAGACAGCAGAGCAAGTGATGTTTGGCAGGAGAGTGTCCTTGATGTACTCCTGCCATGTGTTATCGGCGGGGTCGTGCGACCCAGTGGAATCGGAAGCCATCAATTACTCGGGGTGCAGTCGATGATGAATGAGAGAAGAAAGAAAAGAAAAGAACTACAAATCACAAGCCCAATAGAAATCCCAGAAGAAAAAAAAAATGTAAACACACAAATGAAAAAGTACAGATCGTGGAGAGGGAGAGGAGAGAAAGTGATGTGTTGATCAGTTATCCGTTGCCAAAATGATGGAGGAAGGCACAAGGACAAGGATGTGTATGTGTGATGGATGGATGGGGGATGGGGATGGAGACGTGGAAGGAACGGGGGAAAAAGAAAATCTAGCAGGTTGCATGGAGAACTTTTTAGTCTGTCTTTGATCTGCCCTCTAGTCTCTGCGTTAGTGCTGACAGTGGCGCGCGTTGGACACTTTGGAGCGCTGGATCTGACCTGACTGAGCCACCAAATAAAAATTAATGTGAGAAAGTGACGTATGAGCGGGCCTTTCTCTTTCTCTGCTGTCTCTCCATGTGGGGCCTACCTTGCAAATTTGCACCACACGCCGAGGGAAGAAGGGTCGTCCGTCTAGCCCAAACAAGCGCATTCCCCTGGTACTGGGAGAACCGTCCTCTTCGTTGTTGAATCATGCTGAGTCACCCACCCAGTCTAACACCAACACAGGGCCTTCCTTGACCAGGACATTATTGCCTTGTAACGGTCTACAGTCGACAACATTTGGCGGGGACAACTATGGCCGAACGCCTTTTGGAGTCTTTGGAGACAGTATGTTCCTCTGATTTAAACAGGTTCTGCGCCTCCTCTTCGTCTTTTCCTTCTCGGTCTTTCTTTTGGATCCTTGCGGCAAAAACCTGCCTTAAAGTCGCCTATCGTCACGTGACATATTTCTCCGAGTGACGCTGAAGAGCCTCAACATGCATGCATGCTCATCGCTGGCTTTCTTCATCAAACTCTCAACTGCACATTTTCTCTTTACCATCAATCTCTCTGTCCTACAACCCAGCAACATCTTCCTGAGGGTGCATGAAAATAGGGTGCCGAGACACGAAATGAGCAAACTGGATGCCAACGAACGCGCGTTAGGACCACAGCAGGGACACGCTCCCAGTCCTCCAGGACTCGACACCAACGCCATCCTCAAGTACCAATGGAAGCAACTGAACCACATCACTACCGACGCCATCGCCACGATTCTCAAAAAAGTCACCGACAAAGAATGGGTCCTCGACCAGTGTGTTGCTTCTGTCGCAGATGACCACGACACCATCCGCGTCCTTCTGGAACATGGACTTCAACTGACAGAGACAGTCATGGATGACATTATTGCCCGCTGTGAGCTGGGAACACAGACAAAGATCGACTGGATACGCGCTGCGTCTTCAGGAGAGCCCCTCGGCCATCAATCGAGCCAGGCGCTGCTCGCTGCAAAGCTGTCTGAACTCGAGATCCTCGCTTGCAAGTACCGCTGGTACCTCTTAAAGTACTTGAACCGACTCGCGACCCACCACGAACTCGCAACCGCCGAGAAGGACGCCAGAGCAAAAGTGGAAGCCAAAGTAGCAAGGATCCAGAAACCAAAGTCGTCCCATGACCCATTTGACCCTCTGAGAATCGAGCAGGAGCCTGAGCCAGTGTCGAATCTGCCACTCATTACAGGAACTTATCATTCATTCCGGGATATGGATCTTGCAGGACAGGCCTGTGTCTTTGCCGAGGATGGATTTGTCGAGGGCATTCGCATCCTTTTCACACGTCACAACCGGGAGACATGGCCCTGGCGACTGGCCATTGTTGGGCGGATACCCGAAACATGCCCAACCGAGACCTACAAGGACCTTTTGCCACAAATCAACCCATCAACTCGTTCAGAGAAGGAGTGGGCGCTCGACAACACCTGGAGGGACATGGATTGGGTGGAAGTCGCTGAGCTCAGGACTTTGGTCTTTGGATCTCCTGATCACGAAATGGACTCTTACATGGAACAACTTGCGCTCACGATCGAGGAGAGGAGAGCAGCCCACGGAGGAGACGAGGCGGCAGTGCTGGACATGGTAACTATTCAAAAGGAGGCAGAGGAGCTGCTTCCATCACCCGAAGCATTCCCAGCCCCAGTGGAGAGACTGTCACAATGGTACACAAACCGCGCGCTGGCCATTGATCGAGATGCGGGTCAAATGATTGAGGCACGCCGACTCATCCAATGGGGCACCAACCACCACATCCCCTACCTGGAAACTATCAGTGAAGATCTGGAGATCCTGTGCAAGATCCTATACGAGATTAAACCCGAAAGCAGGACCCCAGAATCAAGGGCACTCTGGTCCAGTACCGTTCTGGATCTTTCACTTCAGCAATTCTCACAAATGAACCCTATGGAGGTTGTCAGACTCTGTTTGGCAACCACGGACCGATTGACGATCGTGCAGGATATTCGCCAACTGGTTCTTCCATATCTGACTGTGATCGTCCCCAGGCGGTGGCAGCGTAACAACCAAGCCTTTGCTCCAGGACTGGGCTTGCCTCCAGGACTGGATCCCAACAACTCCATGTCGTACCTCTATGCTTACCTGCTGAGCCAGAGTCCTGAGCATCTTTCCTGGGTTGGCGCCGTGGTGGAAGCATCCAAACCCGTGTTTGAGTTTGAAGAGCGGATCCTCAGCAACGACATGGACCTGTCCTGGCTCACGCTCTCGTGCATGTACGGCTGCAGGCGAGTCAACGAGTGGAAAGTGATGAGTGATATGATTGTCTGCCTTCCCATGTTTGACCAAACCGAGGACGTGGATGAAGCAGTGGACAAGGTACGACGCGCTGAGCTTCGCAAGGATATCTTCCTCCCTGGTGGAGGTGACTTTACATTCTCGGCCAACGACCGACCTCGGATATCACAGCAGATTGACCCCATCAACATGTACCCGGCTTTTGTTAAATACGCGCCAACTCCTGGACTGATGCAGCACGCTCTCGATACCCTTGAACAACACTTGACGGCTGCTGAGACCTTGGCGCGATATGATTTGCCTGTACCTCTGTCATGGTTTCTGGAAAACTCAGACTCTGAAGCAAGTCAGCAACAGATGATTACCAAGATGGCACGTCTGGCCAGTGGAGGACCCGAAAAGATGGGCGAGCGGTTCGAGAGCGACGACGAATGGATGTTGCTGCTGGAAGATCTGATCCGATTACGAGGAGGCGAGCGTGGCGGCGGAGTTTTGGGCTTGGCCTCTGAACAGGATATTTACCGAGAATACCTGGCAGGCGTGCTGAGCTGCGGCAGTAAGTCATCGTACGCTGTTGCTATTAATGGCGTTGACAATGGTACCTGGTCTGATTTACTCACATGAAAGTTATTATCTGTTTGTAGAGTTTGGACTCGCCAAAGCAATTCTGTTCCCTCCGGGACTGCTGCCTCCCCTCCGTCTAGCCACTGCCGAGAAGCTTGTGATCGATAGCTCAAATGAAATGTACAACAACGCCACCTCTGGAAACCGACACCAGGGATTAATGAAAATGGCCTATGAATGGTATGCTGTGGAAGTAATCGAATTTTATTAATTGTGGTCTCTCACAATTCAAATGGCACTAATCCGTCTTTGAAACTATTTGGACCACTTGCAGTCTTCAGGTGCTCCCAGAGACAACCAATATTCGCCGCGAGATGGATCTGATCGAGGCTACCCATTTTATGATGTCGACCTACAACCTGACCGCGCCCAACAGCAACACCACCATCCTCCCGCTCCAGATCCGGTCGACAGAGAACAAGCTCGCTCTGGTGCGTCACCTGATCATGACCAAAGAAAACGCCTACCGCGACCATGCCGCCATGATGGAACTCGCCATCAAGCTTACAGGATCAGTACAAAAAAAATCTGCAAAACAGCAGGTCGAGACCCAGGTCGTGGGCATGCTGATCGAGGCGAGCTTGCAGGAAAAGAACTACGTCTTTGCGATCCAGCAGTCGGAACGGCTGATGGATTTGCTCCGCGTCACAGGTGCTCTAGACTTGTCGCCAGACGGGTCGCCCAAAATGAGACGGCTGCCCAAGAGCAACAGTTTTAATGCTGCGGATCCGTCGTCATCACTCTCACTCCAGAACAGTAAACCTGCGTTGTCTGTGCTGACAGCTCCAGGAACTCTTAACCAACAATGGAACGGGCAGCCCGAACCGGCCAAGCCCTGGGAGCTCTTTCTTCGTGTTGGGTCTGAGAGTGCGGGACGTGACTATTCGAAACGACTCAGTGCGATTGGATTTGCCCTGGCGAGTTGCCCCGCTGACAAGATTGAGAGCGTGCTGGAACTTTGGCGGTCGCTGGAGATGGAGTCAGTGCATGCACCAGTTCCGGAAGCTGATCCGAGACGAGGCGTGGCAGGGTTCATGTCGACTATGATGGATCGCACGGGATCTACGGCTTCTTCGCACTCGAATCATATGGGAGGTGCTCATGGACAGGGACAGGGACATGGAGTGATGGATAGAACAGGAGGACAAGGACCGCTGGCTGATATTATTGGGCGGTCAAGGAGTCCTATTCTGGACCCTCGTCGAGAGAACACTATGGGGAGCGAGCACAGTCAAGAGGGTGGACGGAGACGCGATAAACTCAAGTCCTTGGTTGGATCTATCTGGAATGCTTCATAGGATTGAACAAGACTTTTTAATACACATTCAACGTTGACAAAATATGAAAAGCCGTGCGACTACATCCGTAGTTGCTGACACAGAAAACAAGTCTACTTTGGCGAGAATAGATGAGATTGAGAATAGTTTTTCTCTTCGTCTTTAATTGTCGTGCAAGGATTAGACGGAACTGTCATGGGAAAGCAGACACTATGAATATGGCAAGCACCGGGAAGTTGCTTGTCTCAGTTCACTCTGTCGTACTCTTACTTCCCCACCATTGCTACCCTCTTAATTCTTCTCGCGCGCACCATACCACATCTCTATTCCTCGAGTCTGACGACAATGACAGACCTAGGCCAACAGCTCCTCTCCCGAGATGGCGAACCCCTTCCAAGTGTTCAGACGGACGCCATTGGGCGATTCGGAGACCACTTTTGTTTATTGGAGCGACATCCAAGCAGCTTTTCTTGACGGTCAGTTACTTGCTAGACGATCGCGACGAAAGGGTCTTTTTTTGAGGTCGTCCAGAAAGACGACGATTACGAAAATGTATGTCCTTAAATAAATTACATGCCACAACTCGCAGCGCATCACTTCGTCCGTAGATTTAAACATGTTTCTCGCGTTATGTACTTCTAGTGCATACTCGGCACAAGTGAAAGCACCCCCGACGCTGTGTTATAGTAATGACTTGGCCGACGGGTTGTGGCCTCAATCAATCCGCCAACATGCAATATTCAGATCAGGTTGGATGGTGTGATCACATTTAGTTAGTTAAATCCGAGACTGCCAAGGAACCAGAATTCATGGTGTATTCCCGTTTCTACATGGAACTACTGAACGCAAGACTAAAAACTCAAGATCCAACGGTGCTGAAAAGGAGATAAAAGAGGCAGAACGCAACCAAGGGATTTGTGGACGAACTGGATACACTTCTCAAGAAGTTCAAGTCAGCCGCACCACGCCTCTTCCCGTTCTTACCCTCGGATCGAGATGTGCACTCCTATCGCCGCTTTTTGGTATGCGGCTGCCAAGACACAAATCCCGAGGAGAGATATCCCACCTACGTCCGCATCTTCAACCATCATGGGGACGGTATTGATGAACCTCTGGAGTTCATTCCTCAATTCGGCTGTTTTGCTCTGACTATTCTGACAGCCGTTAGGAATGGGTTCATTGGTGATGATTGCATTCCAAAACTGGGACTGAGACCCTTCGAGATATTGCACAGTTGCGGAGGTCATGGTATTCAGCATCCGCTTACGCCACACACAATAAAGCCACTTGTCGACATAGCCATTGCCTATAACTGCGAGCTGCAGGAATCGAGAGCGAAAACAAAAACAGCGACGCAACCACCGTCTGAGATCGACCAATAATGCGGGCACCTTCAGTTTTCAGCTGGAACGAGATCAAGCATCACGATCAAACGAGTTGCTGTCCGTCTGCTCGTTTTTACTACTGACAGCTGGTGACAATGACATTGGAGACTTGCATCGTGTCTTCTATTCCCAATCAGTGAGGTGGCGCTGCCAGTTTCATGTGCCCTTAACGTCTATCAAAGAACTTCAACAATACGTCCAATCCCGAGGGGGCTGCATTGA
This sequence comes from Podila verticillata NRRL 6337, assembly GCA_000739165.1. Lineage (NCBI taxonomy): Eukaryota > Fungi > Mortierellomycota > Mortierellomycetes > Mortierellales > Mortierellaceae > Podila > Podila verticillata. The sequence goes on from KN042423.1 coordinate 2,023,008, forward strand.
CCTGCAACTTGCGACTATCGCAACGCAATCAACCTAGACTCTCTGCCACTAGTCAACACATATTTGTAACGGCGCTCACTCCCTGTAACTTCACTTTCGACCTGTCCCTCAATTTTACTTGGAATCCATCGAAACAGGAGGTTTGGACTGCACCCGAACATCTCTCCGAATGTGATGCTGAAGTTCTTCTGATCAATAGGATGACTCTCAACTTTCGGCAGAGTCCGCTGGAGCATGACAGAGATCCGTTTGCACGTTACTTGGCCATCAGTGCTCTCCGACACAGGCCTGAGTCGCTCTGCCCAGTTTCCCCAACCCTACTGAATCGTACGTGTACTTTGGCAACGACACGTTAGTGTTCGGATTCCTTTTACTTTCACGACAATTTATGTGACACTATGGCATCAGATGATCCGAAATTATAATATCTGAGAATTCACGCGCATTGCGAGGCCTCTTTTTGCTCTTGGTGTCAAGGGTGTCGATGCTTTTGATGAAAACTCCGACAAATGGGCGGGCGTATCGTCTTGGAGTGAGGGGGGCTGCGCCATTTTAGGCTTTGCAGAGCTTTGCCGGACATTCCGTTTCTTCCGTCCGGACATCGAAGGGTGCCCAGTCCTACAGAGAGGGGCCATCTATCAATTCTCGCCGATAGAAGTGGAACAGAGGAAGATTTGAGATGCAGGAGGCTAGAGACTGGGATTTAATCCGAGGCACTTTCGAGGATCATTGACCGGCATGGTTTACCCTGACTATTTTCAATAATACCCATAATGCTTAGATGGATCGTTAAACATCGGCTTGAGGGGGATGTAGGAGACTCGTTAAAAAAAAAGTTCTCTCTCTCAATATGCTAGAGACAAGGTCTAATATACGTACTGAAGGATGGACACAGTTTGTGCTTTGTTTTTTTTATTGGCGCAATGGCAATTGCAAAAGAAAATGGCCACCGAACGCTGTAAATATCTCCTATCATATTTAGTCAACGAGCAAGGTGACCCTCAGACAAATGTTGCCAACAAATGGTCAAGTCTCCCAGATGGTTGGTAATATTGGCACCAGAAATTATCCCGTTTCACCATAGGAACATTGGCCATGGACACAGCACAGCGCAACAGAAGCCAAGGGCGTAAATGTAGTTCACAAAGGATTGAAAGAAGAACTTTTTGGATTTCGTCACGAATCATTGGTATGTAATTTACTAATAAATATCTAAGATAAATAGGTATCACAAACGACTTTAGAAGAAAGAGTAGGCAGCAGCAATTGCGACCAGTCCACCAAAGATGAGGTTCATCGACGCTGCAACGTGCCCAGCTCCGCTGTGACCCGCTGAAGCAGCCGCAGTAGAGGTAGGAACTGCGCCAGAGCCAGAGGTGGTGCCTCCACTGATCTGGGGCGCCTTGACACCCGTGGCTGTGCCGTTCATGCTGACAGCGACGGTGCCCTGGATAGGATAAATAAAACTCTCTTCCCAGTAGGGCTGGGCGACGTTGTTGCAAGAGGTTGCGGGCATGGTCTGGTAGAGACTCTGGATCGTAGGCAACCAGAATTCAGCAAGCGTAATTGTCGAGTTGGAAAGCTCGTGCTCCAAGCAGACGTGGCCGTGGGCGGTATCGTTACCCTTCTCGCGATTCGCAATCCAGCCTGCGACGGACGCATTGGCCGAGGCGTAAGGGACCGTACCACCAGGGGTCAAGTCACCGGGAATGTTCCAGTCGTTCGTGTCCAGGTCCCACAGGATGGTGCGCATTCCCATCTGCCAAGCAATCGCGCGCACACGGTCATCTACATCACCGAATGGAGGGCGCCAGCAGCGGGGGGTGATGCCGAGCACTTGCTTGATCATCTTGAGCGAGTAGTAGAATTCGGCAACAACCTCGGCGTTGGTGAGGGTGGTCATCAATGGATGAGACCAGGTGTGCGCGCAAATGACATGGCCGTCATTGAGACCGCGCTGGGCAGCGTCCGGCGCGCCCATGACACGTGAACCAATGTACATCAGGTTAGCCTGTTGCTTGTTGTGGTCCAACAAAAAGTTGTAAAGGTTGGGCTCTGCCCACTTTTCGTTTTCGGGGGTGACGGGGTAGTAGTACATCGGACCGTCATCGTACGTCAAACCCCAAGTGCCTGGCTCGGGACAAATGTAAATGTCTTGCGGGATGTAGTTGATCTTGGGGGTCACACATCCGTTATAGGTCCTATTGTCAGAATGTTGTTGAAATAGAAATAAAGCGTTGGAAAATTAAAAACATAGAAGTTAGAAAAATGCCATACCTCGTTTTTGCTGTTATCAACATCCAATTTCATTCCAGATAAAACGCGGAACAAGGGCTAATAATTATTGAAACGTTACCACCAGCAGTTGGGATCGGTAGGAGAATATGTCGTTTTAGTGGTGTTGGTAGTGGGAGCGTAGGTGGGAACCTTTGTCCAGTCAATTGTCGCCATGACGGCGACAATGTTGGGGTCGGTGGTAGCATTGGTCACGACCTCGTTCATAGCCGGGTAACCGGCCAAGTTGAAAGTGGTGGTCGGCAGCGGGCCAGAGGGTTCAGGCGTAGTCGCAGGCCACGATTTGACGACGCCAGAGGGGAGGGGCACAGTGGAGAGCCAAGCTGGGGAGGCTTGAGGGAGGTAGCTGGCGGTAGGAGAGGGAGTTGCAGCGTGAACAGTCGTTGCGAGGAGGACAGCAGCCAAGGCTGCGGATAGTTTGGGGGTCATCATACCGGATTGGAAGGACAGGGGACGCAGAGAACAACAAAATGAGAAAATGGTGGTGATTTGTTGGTGTGAAAGGGAATATTTATATATCGTCGTCGATGCACCTCAACGCCCCATCCCCTTCCTTTACCCTTGGTTGTCCAGATGGACCAAAAAAATTCCGTGCGTAAAAATAATACTTACCTGTTAGCGCCCAGTGGTATTCAGCCGGGCCTTACTATTTAAATTGCAGGCTGAAAAAAATCCGCATGTTATTAAGGGAATCGCAGTTGGAAGATAAAATGCTGTGCACAACGCACAAGGACACACAGAAGTTCAGTATGCAACAGGTTGTTGACGTCAAGTCATTATCTCGAGGTTCTGCCTGAAGATAACATCCCCTGATATTGCTGTTGTGTTACACGATCCTACTCAGTCTGTCTCCGACATTTTTTCCTATATTCTTCCTCCTCCACGCCTGCGGTAGGGTTTTGCCGTCATAATTTTGTGCACTGGCCAAAGAAGATGAAAAAAAAAAAGAACCTTCATGTCCCGATTCCACAGTTTTACAATCACAGCACCGAAGCGATACATGACATACTCCTTTTGGAGGAATAGACTACTGGTCGGCTTGAAGTTAGATGCACATGTTGTCATCGGTGCTCTGCGTGATATTAATACTGTGTTCATGTATTAATACTCGTCCGTGCACCTATTGCCCATCGTTACACTAGCAGTTGCCCTAGGCTTCGCCCCAGGAAAGAACAAAGGCGACCACACTATGAAATTCATGAGCAGACCCACGGGTACTATCAAGCCCTGCTTCTTGGCATGTCCCCTCCTCACCTCTTTTCTTGTCCCCTCCTCATCTAATCACTCGCCCGACTCTCCTCTTTCTTCCGATGCTTCCGTGGGAAACCATCGTCTATTTTCCACACTGACCCACACCAATTTGGGTCCCCTGAATAATTTTTGGCAAGTAACGAGAGAAGAAAAAAAAAGGAGCTATTTTGTGTGCCCTTGAACGAGTCGGTGCGTCATTTGTCCCTCTCTCTATTTTCTACCCTCCATTTCTCCTGCTCGAAACTATTTTCGTACCGTCCGTACCTACTTTGCGTGAGGATATCAGTGGTGATCTGCAAGACGGCAATACCCCTGCTCCCACCGCTCTCTTTGACAACCAAGATCTGGCTGAATGGTGCCATCATATCCATTCGAACAGGCTCAATACCGCCAAGACAGTAGATCTCCATGTGTACACAGTTTGGATGTTATTACAAACAAGCAGAGTCTGTTCGACGGGAAGAGTCCCAGAAGCAAGAGAGTCCTCCTGGGCCGTTGAATAAGCTGGATAAACCCTCGCCAAATTCTAAAATTTCCTGAACCACGCTTTTCTTATTTTTGCCATCGGATCTCGAGCGTTGAGACGATTCGGATCCATCAACCCACTCCTTTCGGCTCTACCCTCTGTACGTCTGCCCACTCAGAATTAGAGATTAAAGTTGCCCCAAGTACTTCCACATCATCAATCAACTCGGCTACGATATCAACCAACCACTGGAATTCGTTCGACAATTCGACCTTCTTTCTCAGCTGATTTTAGAGGCTGTCAAAACAAGGACGCCCCTGGAAATGCTGCACAGCATTCGCTTACGCCAGCAACAATAGAACCACTCATCGACAAAGCCACAGCCTACATCCTTGACGATGTGTACCTTGGGGAGCAACCAAAGCGATCCATCCGTTCTTTTTTTAGCCTGCAGGATGGTGAATACGGCAAGAGAGGATTGAATCGAGCTCTGCTCCATGACACCGTGCGGTGGCTCTGTCAGAGTCACGCATTCGTGGGCCGCAACACCGAAGCGCTTGAACAATATGTTCGATCTCAAGGAGGATGGATGGATCTGCAGCTCGGAGCCTTCGCCATCGACGTTGACTCCCTGACAAAGCTCGATAAATTTTCTACAACGCTCGATGAGGGCGGCCACCTCTTCGGTCTTCTCCTCGATTTTAAATAGACATCCATCGAAGAAGGAACCTCAGGACACGCTCTGGCTTGTCTACAAGTGTCGAGCCAATGTTCTCCAAATCGATGGGGGAAAATTCGACTTTAGGCAGCGTCCATGGGAGTACTGTGGGGATGTGGTCGTACGTCATATTGGGGCGATGCCCTTGACCACCATGATGGACAGCTTATCGCTCTGTGCAATTACCCCGATCTTTCCGAGTCTTATGTTTACTACGGCAAGGATGGGGTAGTTTTGGGTTGTTATTTGACAACTTTGTCAACAGACACATTATGGACTTGGTGAAGTTCAGAGCCAAGCTAGACCGCTTTAACAGTCGTTTATATCGCGCGATGGCGTCTGACGGCCAGGAGCTGGAGATATTGTAGATCGAGCTCATGCGCATCGTGGAACCCCTTCTTGTCGAGGGCCTCAAAAGAGTCGAACGTACTCATGACATAGGGAATAGGTTCTTTCAATCCTGTGCGGTGTGTATTTATAGTCTGATCTACATGTCATTGGTGGGGATGCGTCTATGCAATTTGATGAACGACGATGGAGATTGGAGCTGAACCAGACCCAGGTGCCTTTCTATTGCCACTCCAGCAGGGCAGCCGTGATCTAGACCAATTAAGGTTCAGAAGAGACAGACATACATGACCTTGGGAGCTCAGCCCAGTTTGAGGCATTTCGGAGAAAATAAACTTAGGCACGCCCATGTCATTTACATTGATCAGCTCAAGAACAGACATCCATGCAAAAGGGACATTCCACAGAGGTACAAAACTCAATGTGATCTGCTCTCGATTAGTCATCAGATTGCTCTTCAGCATTGTTTCCTACAAAACATCTTCCAAGGACTAAGATGGGATGCATCAGATGGAAATTGCCCGAGGGAAATCAAAAGTTTATTCGTTCCAGTACAGAAAGACAGGGACTACGAAGAATAGGGCAATAACTCGGCATAAAAGTTCGCCCCGCCCAGCGGGCAGTGGTCATTGACCTCATCCTCGGGTTTCCCCCACCACGCCGGTATCATCGTGTACTGCTTCTCAAACAGAAAAAAGATCCCCATCGTCGCACACGCTACCCCGGTATCAAACGCCGCCGCCGTTGCATAGTTATACCTCGACCACCACCGGAACTGGTACTTGCGTAGAACGTACCCAAAAAAGATCCCAATCACCAGCCCATTCATGTACATGTACGGCAACAGCGGCGGCATCGTCCCCGCCACCGAAAAGATCACTGGCCAGTGAACATACTGTATCCAGTACTGTTTCGGCCATCGCTGCGCCGCCTTCCAAAAGACCACCGGCATGGCCGCGCCCAGCACGAACCCCCACTGGACAGCCCCATACATCCCTCCGTCCTTATCGCCAAAGAAACGTGCAGGTCCAATGGCCCCCCAGACGATTGCCGCCATGCTGAACGAGCGTGAGCTCGCGCAAGAAAACGGCTGTCCCGCCACACACATGTCCGGCCGCTGCATCAGCCACTCCGCCGTCAGGACGTTCATGCCCGCCGCCAGGACGGTCGCCCAGATCTGGGCCGCAAACATCGTCCGCGGCGGGATCTTCATGTAGTGCCCAAACTTGAGGTTGGACACAAAGCTCAGCGCCTGCGAGGTCGTGATGAAGCCATAGGTCTTAAAGGTCGCGTTCGCGAGCGGGTGGCCCGGGAGGAGGTACCCCATGATGTACTCTGTAACGATATTCAGGGACAGGAACTGGTTCGTCAAGGCTTGGATAATCCCCATGGGGAGCACCAACACCGCCGCGAACAGCAGTGAGAGCACCAGCCCCCACCAGGGCATGTAGTCCCAGACCACACAGGTCACGAACGACAGCGCCACCATCGCCACAAACAGACTTGTATACCACCAGTTGGGCACCTCGGGGTACGCGCGCATCAGTCGCTCGTGCACGTCCTCCTTGCCCATGCTCGTGGTTGCCTTCCACATTGCCACCAAATCCTTGCCATGATACAGTGGAACATGGACGACAGTCGCCGCCAGGGCCGCAAATCCGATTGTATACGACAGCAGCATCATAGCCGGCATGCGCACTGGCCCTAGCGTCGTGTACGCCGCCTCGTCCAGCGTCCCATTGATGTGCACATCGGCCGCCTGGAATATACTCCCGTTGACCCTGTACAACCACGGGGTCGCGATCGGGAACCTCTTGGAGCCCCAGACATCTGCGTAATAGAACACAGGCGTAGCCACATAAGCCATCAGGACCACGCCGATCAGGATGTTGAACTGGGCGAACAGTGGGGTCGTCAGCGGCTGGGTGTACGAGATCAGGGACCAGTCGAGTGAAATGGTCCCTAGACCGAGGCCGCTGGATCCGGTGAGCTGGGAGAGAACGGTGTTGGTGGGTTTGATCCAGCAGAAGACGGACAGGACGCCGAGGGTCGGGAAGACAAATCCTGGCAGCCAGTGGTAGATAAACATGGCGAAGCTCAGCAGGCCAAAGTAGCGCATCATCGGCATCCGCCCCTTGTCCTCCCGTATCCTCCTTGCATGCAGCGACCTGTACAACGCCACATTAACCAGCACTGCCGGCCAGAGCATCTGTGGCGGGCGGACCAGGAACCGCCGCAGGACGCCCGCCATGCCGTAGCCGAGGAGCTGTGTCGTGAGCACCAGGAGCAGGCCCGCCATGAAAGGCTTGTCCTTGTCTAGGTTGAACTTTTGCATAGCGATAACGTTGACGGCGTAGGCGTTCATGCACCCGCACGAGGCCATGACGCCGATCACGGCGTGCTCCTTGATCGAGAAGGGGGCTGGGTTGAGAGAGAAGCGCCATTTGAACAAGTGGAGGTCGCGGGTGGGGAGGAGCGCGGCCAGGAGGTGGCCGAGGGGGAGGGATATCAGGGCGCAGACGGGGAGGGAGAGGGACATGGCCCCCTGGCGGAGGAAGAAGAACTGGTTGGTGAAGGCGGTGGCGGCTGTGAGGGCCAGGCCCAGGAACCAGACTCGGAAGGTGTTGTAGGGCATGGATGGGTCATCGCGATCTAAACCAAAGATTGTGTTAGTCGAAGAGTGGTGTCATCGAAACAAGGTTCTTTTTGATCTGAGAGTGGGTAACACAGAGGATGCAAATGAGAAAACAAAAACAAAAAAAAACGTTTCGCTCCGCTTCTTACTTGTTACTGACACTCGTACTTCTTCGATTTGTGAATTGTCGTCGTCGTCGTCGTCGTCCGGCTTGATGGTGTGTGGTATTGATTCCGGTGATGGTTGTTTTTCCATTGTGGACATGTTTGTTGGAAATGGGAGGTGGGGGTATATTCGTCAGTTATGCGCCAAGGGTATGTGTCGAGGGTGAGGATATATCTTGTGTTGTCCTTGTCCTGCCTTGATTAAGATTTGTTTGGTGGATGTCCTCGGTGTTTGTGTGATGTGTTAATATGAGTGGATGGATTGCAGTACTGAGTATGGATGTGGATGTGGATGTGGATGTGGATACGTGGATGGAATTAGTGAATGGGTAATATACAAAGTGGAAGAGGTGAGAAGATGAAAAAGATGAAAAGATGGGGAAAAAAAATACGAAGAGAGAAAAAAAAGGACGAGACGAGACGAGATGAAGGTGGCCAGAAAAAGGTCATTCCAGGACGGTGCAGCAAGCTTCCTCCTTTTATACGAGGTACTCTTTTCTCGGATGTGAGTACCGTGTGCGTCGTCCAATTAACAAATACCTCCAAGATGCAGGTCTGGGCGCAGTGGGGGACACGTCTCGATGATTTTTTCTCCCGCAACAACCCCATGGTAGCCTCTCCTCCTCGTCCCTCTGCGAGCTGGCGAGAAGGGTGGCCATTTAGAGTTTTCTTTTTCTTCGGAAGACGATGCCGACGCACATCGCGGCAGCCCGATTCGTGCCCAGACACAGAGACAACGAAAGCGAAAGAATTTTCCTGCCTTCCCCCACTGGGAAATAATGGTGAGCCTTCCCTTTCTTACCACAATTGTTGCTTGTTTGGGTAGCGAAAAGTGTCCAACCCCATTTTATATGTGTGTATGCGTGCGAGTGTCTCACTGCAACAGCCATGCTTGAACAGAACAATCTTGGATCGCCAGCGATGATAGTCGCTAAAAATGACCTGGGCTGTTCGCAGATACCTTCTGTGAACATTGAAGTCGAAACTTTGAGAACAGTGCGGCTGTTGTATTTTTATTCTCCTTTGGTAAAGCGTCTGTTTGCGGTGCGCCTATGTTGACGACTCGATCAACTGTGAGAACAGGAAGAAAAAAGGGAAGCAACGCAGGGCAAAGAGCAAAAAAAATAAGGTCACCAAAATCAGCGCTGTCTGTCCAATAGGATCTTGTCTCCATCGTGCCAACTTGCCCACGGTTGGAACAAACAGAGGACAGAGGGAGAGGAGGGACGGTTGACATCCGGGCCAAAGAATGGTATCCCCGGCAAAATACACATTTGATCGCATGTGTGCACACCATGCATATGCTTCTAATTAACCGTGCGTCTGCTAAGTGCTAAGAGCTCCAATTTTGGGTGCGAACACATCCATCATCCCGCTCGTGCTTGTTGTTTATCTGATCCTCATTCTTTTATTTGTCTGCCCTCTTTCTAAGAATATTATGTGCAACAATCATCCAACAATGACACTTCTTGTACCTCACCCAGGCATCCATAGTTCTTTTTTTGTTGTTGTTCAAAAACTCATAACTTTTTGTTTATTAGCAGGAAAAAATAGAACGAATGCGAACAGACTTGGGGGGAGGGTATAATTCTTCCCAAAACTACACACACATATACACACACACACACATTTACAGAATTTCGCCATAGTAGTTGGCAGAACCATACATGCAGTGGTCCATGTTTTCGTCCTCAGGGTTGCCCCACCAGAAAGGGAATGCGCCGTCCCAGGACTGGATCGCAAAGAAGATCACCAATCCACAGATGGCCACTCCCGTATCCAAAGCCGCAGAGGTCAAGTAGTTGTAACGCGACCACCAGCCGTAGTAGTAGCGTCTGGCAATGAAGGCAAAGATAAAGCCCAGGAACAGGCCGTTGGTGTACATGTAAGGCAGACCGGGGGGCATGTTTGAGGTGGCAGCGAGCAACACAGGCCAGTGAACCAACTTCAACCAGCCGACATGGGGGAACTTCTTGGCAGCCAACCAGAAGACCAAGGGCAACATGATACCAACAACGAAGCCCCACTGGACGGGCGAGTACAGGGCGCCGTCCTTGCTACCAAAGACACGAGCAGGTCCAATGGCTCCCCAAATGACCGAGGCCGAGTAGAAGGTCTTGGTCGAACGGCAAGTAAAGGGGTATCCCGCCTGAGTGCAGACGTTGGGGCGGGTTTCGATCAGCCAGACGGCAGTGCCCAAGTTGATGATGCAGGAGATGACGGCCGAAACCAACTGGGCCATGAACATGGTGCGAGGAGGGATCTTCATGTAGTGGCCGAGCTTGAGATCGGACACAAAGTTGAGGGCCTGGTAGTTGACGATGTAACCGTAGGTCTTGAAGGTGACGTTGGCGATGGCGTGGCCGGGGAGCAAGTAACCGATGACGTACTCGGTAACGATGTTAAGACCAGGCTGCTGGTTGGTAACGGCCTGGACAATACCGACGGGGAGGACGAAAATGAGGGCAATGCAGAGAGCCAAGATCAATGCCCACCAGGGCATGTAGTCCCAGACGACACAGGTCACAAAGGACAAGGCCAAGGTGACGACGAAGAGAAGACCGTACCACCAGTCGGGGACCTCGGGGTAGACGCTCATGAGGCGGGAGTGGATATCCTCGTTCTCGTGACGAGCAGACTTCCAGCGCTCAACAATCTCCTTACCGTTGTACAGAATCACGTGGACCAGGGTGGCGGTGAGACCAGCAAAGCCGACTCCGTAGGTCAGAGCAAAGAAAGAGTCCATACGGAGGGGGCCATAAGCCTGGTAGAGGTTCTCGTCCAAGAGACCTTGAGCGTTGAGGACCAAGGACTTGTCGTATTCGGAGCCGTTGGCCTGGTACAGGACAGCGCTGACGATGGGGTAGTTCTTGGAGTCCCAGAGGTTGGTGTAGTAGGCCCAGGGGACCATGATCCAAGCAACAAGGATGAAACCGATCAAGATGTTGACCTGGGCAAACCAAGGGGTGACCATAGGGGCAATGTAGGTAGTGGCAGCAGCCCAATCGAAAGCAATCACACCAACACCCAAGCCGTTTGAGCCGGTGATCTGAGAGAGAACAACGTTATTGGGGTTGATCCAGCAGATCCAGGCAATGGTGCCGATGGTGGGGAAGATAAAACCAGGGATCCAGTAGTAGAGGAAAGAGCCGGTGGTGATGATCAAAAAGTACTTCATGCGTGGCATACGGCCATGGTCGTCCTCGTGCTGCTGGGCGTGCAACGAGCGGAAAAGCGAAGCGACGACCAGGGTGCCGGGCCAGACCATGTGAGCGGGGCGGACCAAGAAGCGACGGATGATACCGGCCATGGCGAAACCAGTGATCTGGGTGGTGAGGACCAGGAACATGCCGGCGATAAAGGGCTTTTCGCTGTTGTACCAGAGCTTTTGCAAGATGACGATATCGACAGCGTAAGCGGTACCACTGTTACAGGCGACCATGGTGCCGATCAAGACGTGCTCCTTGATGGAGAAGGGGCCTGGGTTGAGAGAGAAGCGCCAGCCACCGATGTTGAACTGGTGGGTGGGCAGGACACGGGCCATGAAGTGGCCCATGGGCAGGGAGAGCAGGGCGACGACAGAGTAACCGATCGCGATCTGAGTCTGGCGCAGGTAGAAGAACTGGTTGACGAAGGAGATGATGCAAGTCCAGAAGAGACCGAGGAACCACATGCGGAAGGTGTTGTATGGCATAGTTGGATCATCAGTGTCTAAATGGGGGGTGGTTAAAATAATGGTAAGATGAAAGCGTTGAATTAGTTTATGTCAAAGTCATCTGAGATCTCAGGGACGAGAGAAAGGTTTGTGAAAGCAGTAGCAAAAAGGTAGTTGTCATGATGACCCAATAGAAATGGTCAACATGGAGACAATATGCGATGCATATGCATGTGCATGTACATGTGAGCAAAGGGGGCCATGTCATGTAGTAAACAAATGCGGAGAAATAAATCAAGATACATACTGGGAACCGAGACTCGGACTTCTTCAATGGGCGAGTCATCTTCCTCCTCGAGGTCGACCTGAGGTGCCTCGATGTCGTCAACCTTCTCGTTGACGTAAACCTCTTCCTTTTCCATGTTGGGAGAGGAGCGTGTGATGGGTGCCGGGATAGGCGGGGGGGATGAAGGGAGAGGGGGGGTGTGGGAGGGTAGGGAAAGAGTCGGTGAAGGCTGTGGCCAGGGGTGGATTGTCAGAATGTCACAAAGAAGAAGAGAAAAAAAAGGAAAAGGAGGACGAAGGATGGAGACTTTATATTTGGGAAGAGAGACAGG
>KN042423.1:2035378-2092011 GCA_000739165.1 Podila verticillata NRRL 6337
TGTTTGTTCGTTCCTTTGTCAAGGGACACACCAACGGAAAGGGGTGAATGGGAGAGAGTGAGAGAGCTCTCTCACGGAAGGAAGCCTTTTGGATTAGGCAATGGGTAAATGCATCGTGAGCGGACGTGAAGGCGTGTGTGCTGTTGCTGTTGACACAAAGTTAAGTTTATGTACACTTTGTGCTCCCTCTGTTTGTTTGGTGGCAAGGACCATTTTGCAAATGGCATTTGTGGATGGAAGGGTTTACCCCCCGCGTGCAATATTTCATGTTTCCTCTTTGCTTTGCACACAAGAACAAAAGTAACCAAACGCGATCACTTTTTTTTTTTTTTTTTCCAAAGTGGGAGGCCAAGGCAAAGTGCACTCGTGTTTAGCAGAATATACAAAGTGCGCTTCTTGGCCATAGTGTGTGCTGTCTGGACACACGAGAGAACACCATATTATCAACCAACCAAACAAACAAACATAAAGACCAATATACATGGCGAGGAGTATCCATTTTCTATCTCCTTGGGAAGTAAAGTGAGATGAGGCCTGCTGTCCAATCAAACCAGGGCATCCACATGGCCGAATGAAATAGAAAGGCAGGGTCAGATGCACACACCAACCAGTGGAAGAATTATCGTCTCCCAGGCTTGGGCCCATTTACGACACAGTCTGTTTGAGCACACCATTTTGAGTGCCCCTCTTCCTCAACAAATCAACAAAGAGAGAAAGGAGGGGCTAGAGCGATGAAAACACAAATTACACAAATCACAAAAAAAGAAACAGCTGGACACGCCTTGCGAGAGGGAAAGCCCTTTTTTGGATATGTCCATCCAGCTGGATAGCAGTGTGTGTGTCATGAAACCTTGTTTTGTGGATACGAGATCTGGTTCGTTCTTCGCCTCGCTCTCTCTCTCTCTCTCTCTCTCTCTTTGCACATTTACACTTTCCACCAACAAAACAAAGGAAAACAAGGTCGAGCGAATAGGATCGCTTCCATCTTCAGCTGCAATGGTCAAATGCCCATTTTCGTTTTTATTCTCCTGCGAATTGTTCTTCCGCACACCCTAGCCCTGTGAAAAGTAGTAATCCTTGGGAAACAACAAAACAAACTCTCTCTCTCTCTCTCTCCATCGCTCCTGTGTCCCAGTTTACCCACCATTGACACCTTTTTTTGTTGTTGGTGTTGTTTTTGTCCGGGAAAAACAGCCATCCGCCAACAACAGATAGGTAAACCTTTATGGGAAAGCTCATCGAACTTGCACTGGTGGAAAAACAAATGGCGAGCTTGTCGCCTTGTCCATTCTGGGTTGGGCCTAAGTTCCTGAGATGCCCAAAAAGATTGTTCCGTTAGGGAGAGGAAAAAGTAAAAACATCTGACCGAGGTAAACATCCCACGGAATGTCACCTCCGACGCTCGATCGATGGCGCGTTGTCGTCTTCATTTCTCTTTTTTTTATTCCCACAACCACCTTTTGCACCTCTGTGTCTCATGCAGGCGCAATCCGTGTCACGCAATGCCTACAGATATTTTTCCGAGCAAAACTACGCACTTCTCTCTTTTGGTACATCATCGCCCTAGTTCCATTGTAATGGATGGATAATTTAGTCCTTTCTCTTGTCAACAAACAACCTTAACACCATATTTGATCTCCTTGTAGTCATACGCCCCATTGATCTTCAACTCTTGCAGCTTGGGAAGCTGAAGACATTTACCGATCACTGCCCTATGCACTTTGTCAAAACTGCGTCAAGCTCCTGCTCACCCACTAGCGGCGAAGCGAGGCGGCTTTCAAGTCCACCGCCTCAGACTTTGCTCGACCCTCCAGTCCATACAGATCCAGATCCTCCAGATCAAGGCACTTCCAAGTGCCTCCGTGCTTCTGAAAGATCACGACCGACTGATCCCGTGTGATCTCCTTCCCAACTCTGTAGAGCACCCCCTCTTGAGCTGCGTTGTGTCCAAGAGTGTCATGAGCAGCTTAATGTAAAACCGTTGCTGGGCATCCAACTAGCAGCGGATGGCCACTTCGCGCAGCGTCTGGAGGTGACGCTCAACCATATGGGCCAGTTCAAAGCCAGTATCGTCCAGAGAACAGTTCCCGATCGAGACTAGATTTCGGCCTTTCTCGAACGTAAACACATTCACGCCTATGTAGTATCTACCGTCCCGGATTGAAAACGTGTCTAGTGCTTACTTACTCTATTCCTGCGATGAGGCGTACGCCTGGTTGAGTGATACCGAAGCGTCCGTGGCTCTAAAGTGGTCCCAGGTCATGTCCTGATCCCTCCACGCCAATGTTACCTTGTGCACGGCCTGCGTCGTCACAAGATCGTTACCTAAGCCGCCCGCGCATGCCCGTGTATATTACATCAACTTTTCTCGATCTCTAGATAGTGTGTCAAGGATCCAGCGGGATGTATTCCTACCCCTTCAATAGAACCGAGTTCCAGGTCTTGAGGCGTTTCAGCTTGATCACAACAGGGGTGGTTCGAGCACACTCGAGAAAGACCGGCAGATCAGGCACTTTGGTCTTGATAGGCGATCTTGTGAAAAAGTCTTCCTGGGGGGATGAGACATGAGAAGGTGTGCAGGTTGTGGAAAGTAGCTTATCAGAGCGATAATCTCCGCACACCAGTGAATTGGCCCTCGTGGATGTGCAGCTTTTCAGCAAGTTTGCAAACGCCTGAACGGCGATTCTGAGGGCAGGTGGGCTCCTCTGGTCAAGCTAAAAATCGGACGCAAACTCGAGGATGACAGCTCGCCAGTGGAACTAGCATTTTGGAGTGGAAGCATGAGCACGTATCCGAAGTACTGGAGGACTGGAGCGCTCATGTGGTGGATCTTGCCGCTCAATTTTCGCGCGCCAGTCTTGTGAGAGACACACCGAATACCTCCTTGCTGACTAATTGGCAAGCATGGAGCAAGTCCTGAAGCTGTCCGATCTCCGCTTTCTGAGCGTCGAATGTGGCGCTTTTGATCCATCACCTGCGAGTCATCTTGGACAAGTCTTGGATGCCGTGCAGTGGTCAGCCCTCAAATCTTTGGAGCTAGCCGGCGATAACATTGACGCTTAGATCAATCTCTGGGCCAAATAAGGCACTATCACAAAGCTAGCGCCTTTTTGAAGTTCAACTTCTCAGACTGATCGCCGTCGGTTCCGATGGACAGGAGCAGCGGCTCTCGCATACCAGTGCGGTGTGGCTCCATGATGTGATCTACCTGTTCTCGCCAGAAGAGGTGCTTGTGAAGAACATGGCGATGCAGGAAGCTGGGGACTGGGAGCTGGTCCGGGGTGCCCTCGATGATCCTTTGTCTGAGACGATTGCCCTGATCAATTGCAACAATGCTCAGAATGCCTAGATTGGCTACTGAGCGTTGGATAGAAAGGGACGTAGGGTATGTGGACAACAGAGAACGAAACAAATTAAATACTTGTCACTATTTGAACTGAGGGATGGAGATCTTTTTTTTGCTGTTAATGCATTGGCGCCCACTACGACTGGAGGAAGGGATGGGGATTGGCGGTCTCATTTTGTGCCCATTATTATTTTCATGTCATCGCGCTCACGCCATGGCAAAGTAGCAATTTTGGCACTCTCGTTTTTAATGTCACACAAAGGCTAGACAGGCATCGCCATGGAATGAAGCGCCATGCAACCATGGCGAAGAAGCGAGGAGAGGAATGTTTCTCGATGTGACTATTCACATTTTTCATTATCTACTCTTTTTTTCCCCCGTCGCTGCTTTCCTCTCTTCGCATCTCTCATTCTCTCTGATCCTCCCACTCCCTCGACATTCCCCTCTCTCTCACACATCTTATCATACATCTCCTATTTGTGCAGCGATGTCTGATTCAATCGCCCTCAGTCGTTCTGAATCCGTATTCCAAGAGTTCCTATCCAAAAACGGAGAGCCTCTTCAAAGTGTACCTGCGCACTCTGACAAGCGGTTTGGAGACTATTTCGTTAAGTGGAGCGACATCCAAGACGCCTTCCCTGAAGTCAGCTACCTCTTGGATAGTCGCGGCGACAGGGTCTTGCTTGAGGTCACAATGGCAGACGGCAACTATGAACTGTAAGTCTTGAAGAGATTATACAAATGACTATTTTGTCTATTACCCTAAACTTCTTTCGTACCATCCGAATCTAGCGCATCCCCACTTCGATTGAGAATATCACGTCATCCGTTCACAGTGGTACTTTGGACACCTCCCAAAGATGCTACGGACAAGGGGTGCATCCTTAACGATTTCATAAAGTTTTCACGATGGGAGAGCATTAACGCGTCCCCTCTTGGCACCGCAACGTCACCTCAATTCCGCCCGAATTCGAATTTCTACAGGGATGCGTTAATGACCAGATATCAACAGACCACGAGGATGAGGTCCGTTGTAGAGTACGATAAACTTGGAACCCCTCATGAAGTCCTCGCAGAGACTGCTCCTCGCCTTTTCTTGGTCTTGCCATCAGATCTTGATATGTGGGACGATTCGGATCCTTCGACTCACACAGTTCGCCTCTATTACCTATGCGACTTCGATTTGAGTACTCAAGTAGCAAACTACATCCGCAAAACATACATATTTCGGATCATCGAGGATACGACCTTGACAGACCTCAAGAGTTCATTCAACGATTTGGCCGCTTTGCATTGACCATGCTCGAAATTATCCGAGATGGCTTGAACGATGGCGGATGCTTCGTCCCAAAGCTGGAATCTCGCGGGATCTTGAACGGCTGTGCGGACTCTGTTTCAGAGCACGGAATTGACCAGAACACACTCGCACCGCTCGTCAACAAGGCTATTGAGTACCTCCGCGGGTTTTTCGGTGAGGATCAGATGCGGCCTGTCTGGGTGAATAGTCGCGAGTCCCGCCTTGTGCAATCATTTTTGTGTCTTCAGGAGGACGACAATAGCATGGAGAATCTCTTTCGGTTTCTTGGCCCTTAAACAGTCAGGTGGCTCTGTACGTATCATATAGTAGAGCCCGACCGCCTCCTGGCATTAATGGTAGTCGTCGGTTCTCTGAATGGTGAAATTAACATACAGAGGTGCACTATCGATGTCGCCATTACATCTTCCTCACAGCTCGAGATATTTGGAACAGCTCTCAGATACAGCCAACATGATTTCGATGTGTCTGTCAGCCTACTGTGGAATCCGTCAATGAAGGATCTTCAGGACCTATTACAACAATGCTTTGGAATAGGGCGCAATCGCTTCCAAATCGAGGGGGAAACACTTGAAGTTTTGCATCTGCAACCTCAGGAATACGACAGAGACCTGTTCGTATGGCGAATGGGGACCAGTATCCAATTTCCGGGCCAATTGGTCACGCTTCTCAACTACCCTCGAGTTGCAGAAAAGTACATCTACTTCAGCGTGATAACTCTAGAGTCATAGGTCTTGCTTTTGCAGACGAAGGTTACGAGCTTGATGTGGACTGGCCGGATATGAGGGTCAAGTTGAAAGCCTTCGTCGACAGTCCTTGGGTGGCCGAATCACTCGACCCAGCCCTAGATCGAAAGTGGGCCCGACTCTCCAACATTGTGAATCCACTGCTGGGTCAGGGCCTCATAGGAATCGACATTTTCGACGCTAAGTTTAAAACTTTGCAGTGTCGACTTGGAGTTGAGAATGGTGCCATCAGTGGCATTGAAGAGCTACACCTGCCCTTTTTCCTTTTCCAATGTTGGACGGCAAAGTACTCGGTTCTGAAGCGGTTGGTTATTCGTCCCGGTCAACCTAAGAGCACTAAAATTCTCTTCCGACTCCTAGCTATCTATCCTGGATTTTGTCTGGCCGATGTTCCTACTCAAGAGCATTCTCTGCTCTCCACGATCCGGACCTTTTGCTATCTGTGGCTCCTTTGTTCTCGGTCGTTCACGTTCACCTTCTTTGAGCAGGATATGAACCACCTTGAAAGAGTGGTGGCCAAGATGGAGATAAAACCCGTACCTAAAAATGACGGTGGCGGCATGGAAATTAACATGGTGGAGTGGATGTACAGCCATGTTGCGACAGCAGTGGATGGCTTGGGCACCATGATTCTAGAGTCGACCACACGATACTCGCCCACTGCTCTTGCCAGTCTCCGAATGGACGTCTCACGACTGAAAGATCGTGGCCTGGCCCGTATGAAGAAAGTTTTGAAGCAGTCCAACCTGGAGCAGCTGTTTGTGGAGTGCGAGGCCTTTAATCTTTCTCGGTCCAGTCTCGTCGGTCAAGTCTTGGGCGCTGTGCGCTGGTCCAATATCGTGTCCTTGGAGATATCTGGGAGCTGTATTAACGATTTCCTACAAGTGTGGATGCTATACGGAAACCCATTCGAACCCTTCGACCCGTCGTCAGTCGAGAGTGCTTTCAGCGGTAACAAATTGGAGCTGGTAAAGGCACTGCTCGGGCAAGACGAAAGGCTCGAAATCGTGCTTCGAATCTACGCTAAAGGCAGCAGCCCTTCCTCAGAACTCACAACCTTTGGTTTGCGCCTGAAGAGTCTTACAGTCCGCAGCACAGGACACACACACCGGCCACTCTCGCATGTCAGTGTGCTTTTTATCCACAATCTCATTTACTCGAGTCCACTGGTGGATTTGTCTCTGGAAAATGTCCACCTGCAGGACAACCAAGACTGGGACTTGGTTATCGACGCCATCGACTTTTCGGAGTTGACGGTACTCGGCATGTTCAAGAGTAACTTTCAGGACGTCCAAATGTTGCTCGAGAAGCTGGGAGAGCAAAGAACACCTTTAGAGAAGCTGGATCTGCGATACACCCCTGCGGATGAGGAACTGAGGAAGAAGTTTCGGTATAACTAAATTGAAATAATAATAGGTGAAGTATATCGTGGTCTCATTTCCAAACTTGAACGAGAGACAAGCGACAGCAAGATCTATCTCTTCGATCACACATGGATTATTATTTAATATGAAGAATGCGAGCCTTTCTGTTGTTGTTGTTGTTGTTGTTATGGTTCATGACCATGATCCTGGTTTTTACTGAGCCGGTCCGGGGTGCCCTCGATGATCCTTTGTTGGGGATGGTTCATCCAGATGGACCATGAAGCTTTGGATTGGAAGGAAAGTAGGAAATTTGAATAAAAAACGAGAGTGTGTGAGTGTGCGTTGCCTGCGTATTCTTTTTTTTTTTTTTTTTTTTTTTCATCGCCAAACGATACAGAAAAAATAATAGCGGGTGCCTTTGGCTTCGCTCATGGGGAAAGAACAAAAAAAACAACGTTGAAAAGCAAAGCTCAATGAGCAGAACCCGCGCGATCCGTCCCGCCTTTGCCTATTTCCTTGTGCCCCCCCCCCCCCTCCCTCTCTCTCTCTCTCTCTCTCTCTCTCTACTTGGAGTGTTCCTGTGGGTGCTCTTGATGAGGGTCCTTGATTCGCTCTTGCGACGGTACACTCGAAAGAGATGGCGGGAATCAAAGCAGATCTTTTGTTTGACGCGAATTTCCATTTTTAGCGCACTACATTCGAGCGTTTGAAATTTGCTCTACCAAAAATATATCGCCTCCACCAGGAGTAACAGGAAACAGCTCAAGTGACGCTATTGCTTTATTCAAATAAAAAGACACCCCTTGTCAAAAAGGAGGCCTCAGGCACTCGGCTCTGAGAGTTTGTCAACCCTGCAGTAATTAAAGGTAACCCCCTGGAGAGTCAATGTCTGTAGATGAGGGAGAGACTGTACACGCTGTGCAACCATGTTTTGGACTGTACTTCCAAAGTGGATCTTGTCACGCGCCACCCATTGGTGTCCTGGAGAGGCAGCCATAAACGACCAATCGTCCTGACTATGGTGGTTTTTGGCGGTTTTCCACAGCCCTGTAAGATCCAGGTGCTCCAATGAATCTTGGCACGCCCAAACCAAGCCTCTCACAGCCGCAGTGGTCTTGATAGATCTACGGGAATTTTGTCCGCTACGCTCCGGGAGCTGGAAGACCGAGTTTGAACCTTCACTCGACAAGCCGTCGAAGGATACGAATCTCAGATGTCGCAGAGCAGAAAAGTGACTTAGCACCTCTGTGAGCACTCCTGTGTCATCGCCGTCGTTCCGCCAGCGGCACTCAATATCCAGACGTCGTAGGTGATTAGTGCATGCAGTGAGTCGAGGAAAAAGGACATCAGCATCGTTCTTTTGGAGGATCACCGAAAGTGCCACAATATCCCGTCCCTGATTCTCAAATTGCATATTGCATTGCATTTCGGCATATTGCGCCATCGTGTGGTTGCCCTTAGTCACTCGAAAACGAAGCTCCTTTGGTCCCTGAGCCGATCCTTGTGGTAGTGAGGGCCCCTGATCCCGCTGGTCGAGAACTTGCTGGCGGAGGTCAAAGAGAGTGTCCAGAAGTGACTCGGGCTGGCTTCCTCGTTCCGAGATCAGAGCATTCAGGTCGATATGATCGATCGCGGGATTGTGGCTCAATATAGACATGATCGTGCTGTATTCCTCCTCATCGAATCCACTTGAGATGGAGAGACTCTTAAGTCCGGTGAGGCGCAATGCGCCCTGGGCAGCTGGAGGGTTGGACGGCTGAGTAGGCTTCCTTCGAAGTGACCTTGATATGATTAATCGCTCCAAATGTGGGAAGCAGTTGAGGAGCATGATGAGTTCCGGCTCCGTGTATTTGCCCTTCTCCAGGTGTAGGCTCTTGATCGACGCAGCGAATGGCTGGACCGTGTCGGCAATGGACCCTCTAAGCTTCATTGACTGAAATCCTTGCCAGTGCAAGGACTGCACTCGAAAGTTTTTGTACAGTAGCAGGATCTGTGTCTGTAAACTGGTCGATGCCGTGATGAAGAAGTGTTTGACCATGGTACATTGAAACAGAGACTGGCCAGTAGTGTCGGTTCTCCAGACGCCTCTGGCATGGTGGTCTGGAGGTTCAAAGAAACGAAAGTAGGCGCTGTACTTGAAGAGAAGTTTGATGGGTACGCGTGCCGACACCATGGAGTCATGGTGGTAAACTGCCCAAAGGTGGGGCAGCATTGCTTCGCGCCACGATTTGCTGACCATGGTGCACGAAACCACGTCCTTTGGCATAAACTTGGGGCGGCTCGGTGAGCCCTGCCAGAGTGTTACGAAAGATCCGATGAGGGAGAGCAACTCAGGCGTCTCAAGAGGATGAGATCTGTGCATGGGAGACATGGTGATGGCGAATCTAGAGATTGATTGGAACTAAATGCGAAAGATGGTGTTTTTTTTATGCACTCTGCATCAATCGCGAGTTTTAGGTCTGTGGCAAAAAGGGGGCGTGTTCAGTTGACGGTAACTTTTGGTGGTGCAAAAAAGCGCACTGTTCTCGAATGAGGGAAGCACAGCCTCTTTCATTTTGGTACAACAGTCCAGTCTAACATCCACTTCTTTGGTGAACCAGACGAAAGAGAAGCAAGAGCTATGGATTGATTCAAGTAAACGAAAAAGTACTTGTAGGCAAACAAAGATGGGAAAACGTTGCTGTGGGCACATCGATTTCGTGATAGTCGAGCCCGACGCTATTGAGAGTCAAGGCTTGCAAATTCGAGAACGCCCGGATACGCAGAGCAATGACTCTTCGCATCCACTTCCCACACATCGATGCGCCACCTACTTACCATTGATAACCCTCGGAGGCAGCTACGAACACCAAGTGTCCTTGTTGGCCAGCAAAGGTTCCTCTGAGACGTTGATCCTGTGATCTCTCCGGCGTGTCTGTGGGTACCGTCTTGTCACACTCGAGATTAGCGATTCTGATCGTTAGCCGATGTACGAAAGCCGATCTGATACGATCCGATATTTTCGTATACGTATGGACTGCTCATACGAACCGAAAGGCTTTCGTATAGTCAACCATACGATACGAAAGTTATACGATGCGAAAGCTATACGATACGAGGTTTATACGATACGAAAGTTATACGATACGAAATTTATATGATCCAAAGTTCATATCTGAGATTCATACGATGTGATACGAACCGAATGCAATACGAAAGGCATACGATGGCATACGATCCGAAGACGATACGAAATATATACGAAAACCATACGAAAATCATACGACCTGAAGACAATACGAAATTATACGATGGCATACGATCATATACGAGCCGAAGACGATACGAAATGCATACGAAAACCATACGAAAATTATACGACCCAAAGACGATACGAAATTATACGATGGCATACGATTGTATACGAGCCGATGATGATACGAAATGCATACGAAAACCATACGAAAAATATACGACCCAAAGACGATACGAAATTATACGATGGCATACGATTGTATACGAGCCGATGATGATACGAAATGCATACGAAAACCATACGAAAATTATACGACCCAAAGACGATAAGAAATGATATGATGGCATACAATCATATACAAGCCGAAGACGATACGAAATTATGCAATGGCATACAATCATATACGATCCAAAGACGATACGAAATGTATACGAAAACCACGCGAAAATCATACAAACCAAAGATGATACGAAATATACAGTAAATGAGTAACCATCCTCACTTTAACACTTGGAGCCCTCTGACCCCTTTTTATCTAACCCTGTATGAAGAAGCTAGCCTTGCTTCTTACATAGAGCTGCGGATTGACAAGCAGATAACGAGCTGCCATATTGTTAGCGAGTTACTTGCTGTTGTTTAAACAACGCAGCAGTGTGCCATAGCTGACCCAAAAACTCAGTTCGAGATCAAGGGATATATGACCATGGACATCCATCAAGCCTCGAATGAGACTCGAATACACAACTAGGACGTACATATTTGGTTAAAAAAACCACTATGGTGCGCCCCCGACATCAGTTATTAGTACCAGGAAGAATTGAACTGATAAATACACCACTCAGAAATCGCCAACCTGTCGTTATTTATGTAATTTAACTTCGGTAGTGTACTTTTGTGCACTAACACTCGGGTCTCGGGCACGGCAAGATGGTGTGATACGACAATCCATGACACTGGAGCCAGCATGGGTGCTCTCTTAGATAGATCTGCTATCTAACATACTATAAATTCAATCTAACACACTATAAATTCAAGGTAGGTAAATCGTAAATCAAATGATCGCTGAAGGCGGCTCAGCAAAAAAAGCAAAGTAATAAAAAAAGAATGATGTGCTCTCCTCTTTCGAGCTCTCTCTCTCTCCTCCAATCTCCATGCTTTCTTCCTTTCCGTCCTTGAGTCCGAAGAAGTGACGAAGTATGTTCAACAAGGTGGCAATTGGCCACCCCATCATTTCCCCAGACACGCCAGGCGAAAACGAAGAAAATGCGAAGGATTTAAAGCAAAACTTTATCTGAATGGCTCAAGGAATAATTGCAGGAGTTACTTTTTGCCGACGCGATTTTGGCCATCGAGTTGCGAGAACAGGAGGAGCATGTGAACAAAGTCGAGGAACAAAAGACAAGAGTAGGATACAGCCAAACCATCCAAATTCATCGCCTCACCAACATGAATTTCGCCCTAGCATCCATACCAAGGTAGCCATATAAGCCCTTTAAAACGCGCACTAAATGGTAGAAACATGCTCTGCCGACTATGGCTTATGTGAGATGGAGGTGAGGCCGAAATTTATGTTGGTGGGTCGTTGACCTTGGCTGCATTGGCAATATAATCCCGGAGGAGGACGTGCGGAATGAACTGCAAATTGATATGGAGCTGGAGGCCCAGGGGAACGAGTTGTAGATTACATACAGTGAGGCGACCGAACTCTAATACGAATAAAACCGCGCCGCACTTTGTTCTTTGTGTCTTCTCCTTCTCTCGATTACCCCCCCCCCCCAAAAAAAAAAAAAAAAAAAAAAAAAAAAGAAAAGCCTTCCCATGAAGAAGCCCCGCGGCGGATACACAAAAGAGACATATTTAAGCTTGCGCCGCACTTTTCTCGATCACCAAAAAAAAAAAAAAATAAGAATTCCATGAAGGGGCTTTCTAATGGATGCACAAAGGCAAAAGGAATAAGCTCACGCCGCACAAAAAAAAAAAACTCTTCCCATGAATGTTCTTTCTGGTGGACGCACAATGCAAAAGGAATTAAGCTCACACCGCAATTTGTTCGATCACCAAAAAAAAAAGAAAAAAATTAGGCTATGGAAGGCGAAGCATGGTGAAGAAGGCAAAGCTCGGCGTAGTTAATGCAAAGAGTGTTGCTCGGTAGTGATAAGGGCGAAGAAACAGAACTAGGCTGGTATGTTTGTGACAGGTAAACATCGGGAGAAGTTATCATAATCGCATGCTTAACAATCGGGAGAAGTTTTCATGATCGCATGGTTAACAATCGGGCGAAATCTTTATGATTGATTGCATGATTGACAGGTTTCAAATCCGATAAGAAACCCTAAATTCGCATGCATAACAATCAGGAGAAGTTTTCATGATCGCATGGTTAACAATCGTGCGGGCACTCACTAGTCATCTAAAATAACAATATATGGGTAACATGAAAAATGTGTGTACACACATGTAACACACCTGCCTCGACACACATTTTTCTGGAATTGAATTTAGGAATACGAAATAAATACACACCAAAACACACCTAAGACACATCGCACAAATCCCATGTAGATATATTTGAATGCGCTCAGCGGCCTGACCGTGGTGACAGCGTGTGCGTCCAGGCTGGACCTAACGATGTCGACAGCTCTTTAAGGACAGTTCTGCGCCTGGATCGCTGCTTTCAATTTTTGGCAAAAGGTCACTGCTTATGGGATTGGGGGATGGTGCTGTGAGAGACCTAGCTTGGATTTGGTTCACCCGATCCATGGCATTAATGCAGTCCTCTTCCAAATGAAAGAACGTCTCCGTAGTCCAGCCCTTGACCTTCTTGGTGATTCTTCTGAGCAAAAGGCGCTGAGAACCTCGATTCATGCTCTGACTACATCCTGTACATTTTGGTGCCCTACCATTCCATCCAACGACGCCTAAAGAGAGCCCTATTGGGTGGTATGGCTTCCCTTTGGGTTTCCCTCTTTCAACAATAAGTGTCTCCAAAGCAGCAGTTTGGCCTACTGCTCCTGCATCATGGTTGGGTTTTCCTGAGTGTCCCTCGACATCCTTCTCTTCCAGAGACACCAGCGCTCATGATTAAGCAGTAAACGGTTCTGTTATTGGCACTGAAGATGCCAACTCTTGTTGATCACATTGACCGCCTTTCGTATCCTGTTTCAAGTACCAACTTGGCTCATTTGGAAACCTTCGGGTATTGTCATATTTTTCTTGTTAGACACAAGCCATTGCAGCTTCCTCGGTTTCATCCCATCATAAAACAAGGCGCCACCTTTGATTATCGTTGTACAGCAGAAGCGTCCTCCACTCCCATACATGATTGCAGCTAGACGGTACTCATTATTATCAATGAGCAGAACCTGAGCTGGATATTGGATGGGGCCCAATCATGGCTCCACCGCTATTGCTGTGCTGCCGGACTGCGCTGGTCATAAGTTCTGGCAATAATTACATGGGCTTCCTTCGAGGTGTGTTTACGTGTGTTTTAGGTGTGTATTTATTTTCATATATGTTAATTCAATTCCAGAAAAATGTGTGTCGAGGCAGGTGTGTTATATGTGTGTACACACATTTTTCCGGTAACTCATAATATATTTTTTAAGCATAAATAGCAACAGTCAGAACAAGATTTTGTTCTAGGACGCTATGGACATAACACTTCTGGCCTTTCTCACTTTGAATCTACTCCCCTGAAAGTACGTATCACGGTAGACACCATGCCCGTCTACACTCTCCAACACCCTCGATACACTCACACAAATCCACACCTTCAGTGCTCTACTACTCCTCGCTCTCTTTGACTCGAAATCTTACTTTGATCTGCCTCTCCGATATTTCGCAATTCTGCTTTTCCTCTTTGTCCGATTGATTTCGCCTGACTCTGACAGTGCCCTCTCTCAAGAATAGTTTTGGGTTCGCTGTAAAGCGCCTTCATGGCTAGCCCCTACTTGAACTTGATATCCACTGGCGCCCATTATTATCAATGACAGTGTTCCACCCCAAGAGCCTACAAGATTCCGAGCTGACCGCGTTCTGTTCTTTTTGTTCTTTTTTTTATTATTATCATAGTAAGTTTCCCTCTCTTCTTTCTTTTGCTGCTCTTGCACCGCACTCCTTTTCTTGTGGACAAAGACTACTTGGCCCTCCCTCTGGTAAGACAGCTTGTATTTGTTGTACCTCCCGCACAGTCATTCACTCTTTTGTTAGCCGTTATTTTTTCTTTCATTTCGCATTCACCTTGTGTTTTCCGACGAACATGTCATTAAAGAACAACCATTTTGTTTTTCTTTTTATCTTCCTCTTGCGTTCCTACACTGCAAGTCAGACCGTGACACAGTCTGTGCCTGAGCTCTCGAGACACCTGCATCGTGAGATAATTTTTTGACCTTTTTTTGTTGTTCGTTCCCCCAAACAATATACAATCAACTAGTCGCACTTTTTTTTCCCCTCAGTTCTTTGTAGTCTTCTATCCCTGTACCGCTAGTCTGAACCCATGCTGCTTTCCTAATGTTCTGGTTCTATTTGTCCTTCGACACCTCGCCTTTTAAGTTTATTTTTTATCCCTGTTTTTGTGCCATATCGTATCAAAGTGATAGATACTAATTAGAATCATCATGGCATGGAGCCATTTGATTCCGTATTGCACGTGTTTTGAGGTGAAGGCGAGCGGTAAATATTGCGTGATTTTGCCATCTACCTTCCTTCATCTACCTTCATGCATATTTGTTTTCTTGGCGAACAAATGTTGCCTCGACTCACAACCAAAAGAGGGTTTGCGGCTTCTCTATCTGCCGTCAAAGTATTATGATAGCTATCGCGAGTGACATGATGCACATGCTTGAGGTGCAAAATAATGTTAGAGGTGGTCTAGACCTCATTATAATATGTACCTCGTCCGGTATCTAGGGAACAAGTGGAACGTTCAGGCCCTCCTGTCGCTGAGTGCATATCTCAAAGCCCTAACGCAAGTGAATGCCCAACTGTGAGCTTGTTCCTCGGTGGAAAAAGATACAGTGGCTGGGTAAGAGTTCTGTTCTCAGTTATAGGCTGTAACTTATGAACATTTTTAGACTTCTCTCTCTTGGCCATGGCACAATCCTTAAACACTCTTTTTTATTTGTATTACACTGTGCTGAACAAAGAAGTGTGTGCCGTTGTCTCAAAACACGTGTGCCCAATATGAGCCCTAAAAGGCCTGCTGATTGGCGTTTTCTGCACTGGCGATACATTTTGGCAATGATCAAGCATCTTTGTTGCTTACTCGGACCCTTTACTGTCTTTTTTTTCTCTCTTTCCTTCCTGCTCACTCGTTTCAAATCTCACACTCATCTCTTTTGCTCTCTCTCTCTCTCTCTCTCTCTCTCTCTCTCTCTCTCTCTCTCTCTCTCTCTCTCTTTCTCTCTCTCTCTCTCTCTCTCTTTCTACTACACATTTTCTCTATCCATACATACTTCCACCTACCCTTCCTCCTTGCTTCAGTTTTTTAACATCAGATCAGTACTTCAATTCAACTTACGGAAATATGGCCCAACCACCAAGGTACATCTGGGAGTCCAGTTATGAGGTAATGGAAGGGAAGCTCAAGCGCCATTGCCGCTGCTGATCTCAAGTATCTGCCAGCAAGACCTTAATGATTTTTTTTTTTGACTTTTTGTCTTATGTAACTCGCCTTCAGTCTGAATCAGTTGGATGCGCATCTCAAGACACTATCCGTATGGATGACACAGATGAAGGCTCTCGCAGCGTCGCATCTTTGTCTGCTGCTGGCTCTCACGCTGCCTCATCTTCTTCTGGTACTGGCTCTCGGAACACCATGTCTTCTTTCACTGCAGACGCTCGCAGTGTCGCCTCTTCCTCTGGTGCAGATGCTCACAGCATAGCCTCGTCCTCTGCTATTGGAGCCGGATCCTCCTCCACAACAGATCCCATGTCTCCTCCATTGTCTCACAATGCTCGCAGCTGGGTGTACACTGGGTTTTGGGCCACCAAGCGCAAGCTGGATGAGAAACACGATGAGGTCACTTGCCTATTTCCAGGATGCAAGAAGAAATTCAAGGTTCAAAGGGCGTCTACCGGAAATATCACAATGCATCTCATCAACCACCACCATGTCGATAAGGCGCAGATCAACGACGGCAAGCCGAAGGTATGATTTAAAATGGCAATTATCTCCTGACATCACTACAATACCAGCGGCCCTCAACATCATACTCTCACGAATATGTATAGCAATTGAATATGTCTCTACATGGTCAACTTTCTGACAACTGCAATCAAGCTAACGTCTCCTTTCTTTTTCTCATTTTTCCATTCCTCCATTTGATCATTTGACATATGTACGGACAGAAAGGACCCCTTCACCGCGCCATGGAGCAGGCTGCCAGCCAGCCCCCTGCAGTCACCAAAGACGACTTTGTAGATGCTCTGGTCAAGTTTGTTGTACGCAATAAACTTCCGATCTCGTTGGTGGAGGATGCTACCTTCCAGTCCCTGCTGAACCTCGCATACCTATCACAGTCAGAGAGCGTCATAGAGCTACCCAAGAAAGATGCCTTCAGCGACAAGGTATTGTACTGCATTACGGATTTCAATAGAACTGTATCGAAATGGACAGTATGGGATCTTGGCGAGTCTATATACTCGCCAAGGAGGCTTTGTTTCTGTTAAAGTAAAAAGGGAAGTGGCCGCCTCGGTACTTAAGGGGCCGCTCCCGATGTTCTAACTTGTGTCGATTATGTATCAAGAACACTCCGAGTCAAAGGCTGTGGCCTCGAACTCATTCTTT
Organism: Podila verticillata NRRL 6337; assembly: GCA_000739165.1. Lineage (NCBI taxonomy): Eukaryota > Fungi > Mortierellomycota > Mortierellomycetes > Mortierellales > Mortierellaceae > Podila > Podila verticillata. The sequence goes on from KN042423.1 coordinate 2,052,172, forward strand.
GTGCTATCTTTGTCCTTTTTATCTTTATACTAGATAAAAAAACAACATGACAAGTACCAGAAGAAGGTTAAACAAGAGCTGGAACATGTCCGCAGGTTGTCCTTCACCCTGGATGGATGGACTAGCCGGTTCCAGGACTGCTTTGTTTGCATCACAGCACATTGGATCTCGCAGACATGGGAGTACAAGGAAATTGTTCTTGGCTTTGAGCATATTCTTGGATCCCACACGGGCGAGGCGTTGAAGGACATTTTTGTTCAAGTGATGGAGCGCTATGGCCTTCGGAGGAAAATCTTGGCTATTACAACAGATAATGCGAGCAATGTCAAGAAGATGATGTCTCTTCTCCAGGATCATACCAAAGACAATCCGGAGGAGTGGTAAGTGGCTGCATTGTGCATGCAATTCAAAGAAGATAATGCCATGGGAACATGTGTTCTGAACACTCTAATTTATGAATGCCTGTCTATCACATTTTTTAAGGGACTTCTTCGACAGCAAGAAGCAACGAGTGGCCTGTGTTGCACATGTCCTCAACATTGCTGTCCAGGAGATGCTTGGTGCAAAAGGTTTGGGAGCTTTGGCACCTGACACTCCTCTTGAGCCAGGAAACGATGAAGATGGCCTTGAGGATCTAACCAATGGCGATTTTGGCGACGATCCAGAAGATGACGATGGAGACAGCAACAATGATACTGAAGGCGAGGATGAAGATGATGAGGAGCAAATGGCGTATGGTCCGTCATTTATTGCTATACATGGCAATCCCATTATCAAGCTACGGAACGGAGTTACCAAGATCAGGTATGCCTTGCTCTCGCATATGTTTGCCTCCCCTTCACTTTCTGTTGTGTTTAGAAAGGGATTTGAGGATGGAAAGAGGTTGTTTTTATTATTTGGCATGCACACAAAGAATATATGTAAAGCGAGGTTGTTGTAGATTAAGGGGTGCTATGCGGTATCATTAATTAGTGGGCCGTTGATGGTAAAACTCTTGTCAAACTAAAAACGGTTGTGGCTCTTTTAGAAGACACGACACCCTGGTTCACAACACTTTCACTCCCTCTATGCACATTCATAGCTCTTTTACTGTACTTTGTTTAGCAACTTTGATTTTTTGTCCTGCAATTCTCCTTCATGTGTCCTTTGACCTTACTCTATGTATACCTCAACTCCTCTCTTTTCATACTCCATAACTTCTTTCCTTGTGTTATTAACGCATGCTGTCATCAACTCCATTCTATCCATGCAACATAGGGCCTCACCTCTAAGGCGTCAGAGACTGAAAAGCAAGTCTAGCGACAAATATAAGGACCTTACACTCATTCTTGACTGCCGGACAAGGTGGTCCTCAACCCACCAAATGATTGAGCGTGCCGTTTTGCTCCAGGATGCCTATTCTCAAGTTTGCAGTGTTGACGACGACCTCTCAGCCTATGTTCTAAAGCAACATGAGTGGGACTTCCTCAAAAGTCTTTGCTCTGTTTTGGGACCATTTGCGAAACTGACACAAAAGCTCTCTACCAGTCGCTCCTACGCCTCTATACCAATAGTCATAAGTGGTTACAACAAACTGATCGACAACCTCGAAGCCTACAGGAGGAGCAAAAAAAACCAACGGCATTATTCCGACATATGCAAAGCAGCATTGGCAGCAAAAAAGAAACTTCAGAAATATTATGGCAGAACGGACTTAACACCTATTTATGCAGTCGGCACTGCTCTTCACCCTTGCAGAAAGTTTGGATGGTGGAAATTCAAGGACTGGGAGCAGAGCTTCCAAGATGAAGCTAAGGGGTTTGTCCGTCAGGTGTGGTCTGCAGAGTATGAGTCCAATGCCACGACCCTAGAGTTGCCAACCCCAGCACAAGTAGTTGAGAGTGATGATGACTTTGATGACTTGGAGCCTCAGCAAATCCCCACAGGCAGCGAGCTAGAACAGTATGTGGAGGACAAGAGCCCCGTTGAGCTTGTTGATATGAGCGACGTGTTTCCATTTTGGCGAACGAAACATGAGAAGTGGCCCATGCTGACACAAATGGCACAGGATTATCTCGCCATCCCAGCCACATCGACCCCTTCCGAGAGGTGCTTTTCTCAGGCCAGGCTTGTTCTTCCCCATACACGGAATCGATTGGGACCAGCCAAGATCAGTCAGTTGGTGCTTATGGATGCATGGCACAGGCATTTTCATTGAAGATAATATCAACATGCTCCACAGAAATAAAAATATTGCAACCAAATGGTCTTAGCTGCTGTCGCTTTTGTGCTGTGTCTTGACTTTGTCTGTTGTCTTTACCTTCCTCATGTAAACTAGAGTCTGCATTTTTTTTGTTGATCCTGCATCTCCCCTCCTATATCTTGTTCCTACTGTTCTATAATGGACACCGGCCGTGGTACTTAGCTACGGCATTGGGCCCCGCATCACCGGTGTTGCCGAGAGGCGCCCCTTAAGTTGCGAACACTTCCCTTTTAATTTAATAGAGATAGACGTCGCCAGGCAAGTACATAAGCTCGCCTAGAAAATAAAACATAAATGGCATCTTTTCCTCTTTTACATCTCATCCCATACTGTCTACTTTAGCAATTCTGCGCATTAGCCGATGTACAAAAGCCGATCTGATATGATCTGATACTTTCGTATACATATGGACTGCTCATACGAACCAAAAGCTTTCATATGGTCAACAATACAATGCAAAAGTTATATGATACGAAAGCTATATGATAGGAGGTTTATATGATATGAGGTTTATATGATATGAAAGTTATATGATACGAAATTTATATAATCCCAAGTTCATAACTGAGAGTCATACGATGTGGTATGAACCAAATGCAATACGAAAGGCATGCGATGGCATATGATTCGAAGACGATACAAAATGTATATGAAAACCATACGAAAATTATACAACCCAAAGACGATACGAAATTATACGATGGCATACAATCATATACAAGCCGAAGATGATACGAAATATATACGAAAATCATACGAAAATCATACGACCCAAAGACGATACGAAAATACATGAAGGCATACGATCATATACGAGCCGAAGACAATACGAAATTATATACGAAAACCATACAAAAATTATACGACCCAAAGATGATACGAAATTATACGATGGCATACGATCATGTACAAGCCGAAGATGATACGAAATATATACGAAAACCATACGAAAATCATACGACCCAAAGACGATACGAAATTATACGATGGCATATGATCATATATACAAGCCGAAGACGATACGAAATTATACGAAAACCATACGAAAATTATACGACCCAAAGACGATACGAAATTATACGATGGCATACGATCATGTATGAGCCGAAGATGATACGAAATATATACGAAAACCATACGAAATATATACGAAGCCGAAACACATACGAAGCCGAAACACATACGAAGCCGATCCTATACGAAGCCGATCCTATACGAAGCCGATCATATACGAATACGAAGCCGATACGAACTGAAAGTAAATTATTCGTATCGGCTTCGGCTTTGCTTCAAAGACGATACGATTATACGAACAGAAACACTACTCGAGATCCACCCGCTGTAAACGATCTCAACCACTGAGCTTAGGGAAAGGGCCCTCGATTCAAAGAGTCAAGGATGTAGCAACAAATATCCAGGTGCTCGACGGCAGAGCAGCCACTCAGTATGGACATGACTAGGCTACTCTGTACACGGTCGAAACAGCTCCTGATGGTCAACTTCCTGAGTGTTGCGATCTTCACGCCTGGCGTTGTCATGTCTAGGCATGAGGATGACTCAGGGCCGCCAAGACGGTCATGCGTCCGAATTGTGCGCGGTTTGGAAACATACAGTCGCTCCAAACGCGTGAAGAGGCTTAGTTATGACACCAGCCCAGACCCTGTGGCCCAGCTTTGGTTGATGTGCAGTTCCGTGACTCAAGTCCTTTCCATAGGGCGAAGTAATAGGGCTACAGGAGCTCACCATGAATAAATAAGACATGGCTTTTGAGTTGCGCTCATGTAGTTATGCAGGCATGCTGGGACCTCAGCCTGATTTACTCTGAGGATGAGAAAAGTCGCGCCTTTTTTTATTATATATTCGTGTAGGTACTTCGTGCTCGTCTGATAAGGGCGAAGCAAATTGAAAGTCCTCTGGCGCGGCTTCTTCAACGATAGAAAGAGGGTTGGTTTGCTCTGAGGATGAGAACAGTTGCGACGAATTTTTGTAAATCCGTGCAGGTACTTCGTGCTCGTCTGATAAGGGCGAAGCATATTGAAAGTCCTCTAGCGCAGCTCCAACGATAAAAAGAGAGTTGATTTTGCAAATTCGTTTGTTTGTATTCCGCCCTTCCCCGCCTTATTGTTTCCTCTTTCATTCACAACTCCAAATACACAGCAGTCATACAGACCATGGACACAACGCCTCCCATCTTTCAAAGATTTGAGAACAAGGACGGTCCACTCCAAAGTCTACCAACACATATTTCAGAGGAACACGGAGACCGATATGTCCTATGGAGTGACATCCAGCATGCTTTCAAAGACGTTGGCCTGTGGCAGTTCATTGAATGGGCTGATGGTGTCAAAATTCTGTTTGTGGTTGATGGAGACACAGTGTAGGCTGCCTTTTGTTTAAACTCGTCAATTGTCACATTTTGCGAATACCGTCGAGATCCTTAACTCTAAATGGCCATTACTATCCTTAGTCGCCTACCATTATGCTTGGAGTACTCTGAAGCTGCGTACAGGCTCACTCTAGCCTATGACCGAGAATCAAAATTCAGTGAAACACTGCATTTTTTTAATACGTTTTTTCGATCGGTGGGGGTGAGAGCGGAACATAGGGCAGACTTTGTGTAAGTTGCATTGATTTCCCAGGGTCAGACGTGTTCTCACTTAATTGCAACTTTGCTAAGACTTTGTTACTGTTGTAATTAGTCGAAAGTTCACCGAACAGCAGAGCCAGCGGGATGATGAGCAAGAAGGTCCAGCAGAAGAGTCGCCTCTAATCGAGTTGACATGGGCCCAAACACCGAACGATACAACGGGGCAGCATATCGAGGCGTCACAGGGATGCACTCAAAAGTCACCAGATAAAGAGTGCGCTCTGCATCTCAAGAGTTTACTCAAATCGCTCAAGATTATGAATGAGGAGTTGAATGACGAGTCGGAGGGGCGGCCCAGGTACGAAAGGGAACCAAGAGAGATATTCCAGCGACTAGCTGCCAACACCCGATATTTCTACTCGATGACACTGCAGGAGTTGGAGAGACTCAAAGCTCTAGGGATGGAGGTGAAGGTCGATGGGATGGCAGAGGAGCAACTGTGTACCCATCTTCGTGATATGCACCAGGAAACTCTAATGGCAGAGTATCGGAATAACTGCTTATCCTTACTGTGGAACGGGAGCCTTAGTTATGATTTATATTATCCTGCGCCAAGACTCTTTATAGTACTTCCAGCTGATCTTGACACATGGATCGACTCGGATATGACTACCCACTCATTTCGGCTTTTCTTTATGTGTGAAAACAACAAGCAAGAAAGTGAAACTCCAGAAGACACGCCGCAACATGTACATCTATCCAACCACCCAGGATACAACCTCCAGCGACCACAAGAGTTCTTCCAGATCTATGGCGACTATGTGTTGAGGCTGCTTCAGATGGTCGAGTGTGGATATTCTGACCGTCGCCATGTGATTCCGCTGCTAAATTCCTTCAAGATCTTGTGTGATCACGATACTGCCGTTCCTGGAAGTCACCTCTCCAAGGAGACAATCGGATCCCTTGTCGCCAAATCCATTGCCTACATACAGAAACTCTCTCCGTCCAAGTGGATCAAAGACCCTATGCTGAGTGCGAACCAAAGTGCCATGATCAAAGCTTACCTGGAGATTCCGGACAATTGCGATGGACAGGGCAATTTGCACCGGCATATCACTGACTGGAACTCCCACAAGAAGGAGGTGTTATGGATGTGTCAAGTTCATAACGAGCGACAACTCCATCAAGAAGCGTTGCAAGAGCTGCAGGTGTTTGTCCAAAGTCATGGAGGCCATGTCTGCATGCAGGAAGCAACACTCAGAGTTGAGTTGTACTCAGATGAAGACGCAGATCAATTTTGTACACTCCTCTTGGGCACCAAGCATACATTCAACCTCTCGATCAAGATAAACTGGAAGGCAACTCGATCGTCAATGGCAAAACTTTGTCGGGATGTCACACGCACTGGTACAGTGACTCTGGAAATTGATGGCGTAACGGTGGACAGTCAACCGGAAGGCCCTGTGCAGCATTCGTGCTATCTATTTAGCGATCTCTTCCTCGAGGGTAAATTTCCGCGATTCATTGCACTCCTCAACTATCCTCGACCACATGAGCGTCGGCTTTACTTTCAAGACTTCTCGCTACGAATGCTGGGCTCGCCAGTACACTCTACCCTCAATTGGGAGGACCTGCTCAATATCTCTCAAAATTTTGAGCGCTCTGTGTGTAAAGCACAAAAGGCGTCGGGCTATGGCACCGCAGCTAGAGAATTTCGATCGGCGCTGGAGCATTTAGGACTCCCATCGGCAACTGAGTTTACTATGGCCAGCATCAGCACAACCGGGAAAGCTGGAACGCAGAGGCAGATCGAGTGGGCCTACAAGCTCGACTTGCAGGAGCTTGCCTTTGTCGATGCTTATTCCAAAGATATGTGCGGTCCGGAATCTATACTTTATTCGCAATCCCTGCAAAGACTGGCGGTCCATCTCGAAAGCAATCTTTCATTGAGAAACGAGCTTGCCACTGTGATGAGAAGCAACACTCAGCTGCAGGATTTTAGCTTTTCATACTATGGGCACGACATACTCTACTATATTCGCTCCATTGTTAGCTTATGGCTCTCCACGTCAGTTTCGTCTCTCACTCTGATCGATCACATGAGAGGCATGCAAGGCCGGACTATTATGCAACTTACTCAATATTTTGACCAATACCTGTTGCAATCCGGCAACGACCTTGATAGCCGAAATGCTGATCCCTCCGTCTGCCAACAACCACCCCAAGATTGGGGATTCGATATCCTGCAACTGGATTGCGATCACGTCTTCTCCCAGCTGTCCGACGCTTCCTCTTTGGGCCTAGCTGCTCTCATGGACTTATTTCCGACGGCTTTGACTCTATTGACTCTTGATGTCTCTCACCTTTCTTGTGAAGGTCTTCTCTCTGTGGAAACAATTCTTCAGTTATCTAATCTGGAATGTCTTAAGGTCATCTGCACTCCTGTCGAGTCCCATATGTCCATTGCTGTGGCTCGAGTTCTTCATTCCATACAGTGGTCGACACTCAAGTCTCTCACGATCACAGGTGACCACATCGAGACATGGATCAGCATTTGGATGAGTGCACATAGCAACCCCTTCATCCCCTACCAGACTTTTGGCGGCCCGCAACTGCTGCATCTCCACTTGCATCGCACTGGATCGGCACCGCCACAGCTGCTCTCGCACGCAAGTGCCTTGTTTGTCCATGGACTCGTCTACTTGAACCCGTCGGTCGAGTTGGTTCTCACGAACTTGATCCTGAAGGACGATTTTTGCTGAGATTGAAATTGATCTTCCTCGATAAGACCAAGTGGCTCCATTTGTTCTTGTCCCTTTGCACACACAACCAATATATAATGCTTTCTTTGTTTCTTTACACAGGCAGTGTGCCTATCCGTCCTTATTTGTTTCTTTGCACAAACTGTGTTTTATCTTCTCCTTTGGATGTGTTGGATGTGTTGGATGGAATGGATGCGATGGAAGAGATAGGATGGATAGAAAAGGAACAATATGAGAGGAGTGGGGTGAAACAATGGTGCTCTGTCAATTTGATTTGGCCTGAACCGAGAGAAAGTTCTTTTTTTTTTTCACTTCCTTCTTTATTCACAACGTTCACACACATATCTCCAATAGCAAAGGAAACCATAGATTTTTAGAAGTCCCGTGGTTGGAGTGCCCAGGATGGGCATCGTCCTTTCCTGAGTTTGCTTTGATTGTGAAATAGGTTACAACCCTTAAGCCGAAGTAAATTTCCCTTTAGTTGTGACTGTTTATTATTAGATGTCCGTCTTTATCAGCCACGCGATGAGATTTGACGTGGCCTCTTTTACCTCTACTCACATTCGAAAATGGCCGACGCCCAAAAGTGCGCCAAGTGCTCCAAGACAACAGGCGAAAGCGGAAATCCCTTGAAGAGATGCGCAAAGTGTAAAACTGTCCTCTACTGTTCCCGGGCCTGCCAAACCGCGGATTGGAAGGCCCACAAGAAGAGTTGTGGACTCTCTGCAGGCGTCATTGATCCCGTTGTCACCATCTCGCCCCAAGGAACCTTCAACACCTTCTCAGGCAGTCCTCTGGTCGCCAAGGGTCTCGACAGCACGATCGACAAGCCTTTCACGCAACTCAACAATAAGACTTGGCTTCATAATCGTTCTGAAAAGGACGTGTTCCGACTGTTGATCGATTGCTTCCGACTCAAGCTGGAGGATGATTACAAGTTTGAGGGGGATGTGCCCGTCGATAGTCTGTACAGCGGCGACTGTGCGGACAGTCGGATCCCGTTTCGAGAGTTTTTGCAGACAGCCGAGAAGAGAAAGGGCCTTTTGCCTTCTTGGTGGACGACGGCGGAAGGCACGACCAAATTGAACGAGTGTGTCGCGTTTGGACTGACGGATAGCTGGGCCAACTTGGCGTTCGCAGTCGAGAAGGGCGATTTGATTGATCAATATGGCGACGCCAACATGCCCATGCAATTGCGCATGTTGAGGGAGCAGATTACAGGACGTGGACCAATGGGTCAGAGCGGATTGGACATGATGCGCTTGCATATGTCCGGGGAAGGTGGCCAGCTCCCATTCAGGTCTACATTCGACATGACCCGCCTGAGAAAGTAGAGCACCACGTTGCAGAGCCCCTTTCAACGACAGAGGATAAAATAAATATTTTGACCCTCATTGACTTCGATTTCGATTCCATACCACGTGATATGGGGAATGGAGAGAGCCTTGATGTCGCAACACAGGCCATACGATCACAATCAGAACCATTTAGCAGTCACTTTGTTATCAACAGGTAATCTCGATCATTTCTGGTAGGATGTCACTGTCTTCAGGGTCGCTTTTGTTGGTATGGGCACTTGTATGCATGTTTGTACTAAACACCGATTCTGTATCTGAAGCTGTTCCATCGCTTTGAGCACCGAACTTGTCTGCCTCTTCCAATTGCAAAAATATGTCTTCATTGGTCTGAGCGCCTTTCGATGGCCCAGGATCGAGGTCAGAATCTTGATCACTGTCCTGTTCAGATTCTCTCTCTCTCTGTTCCTCCTCGTCATCATTTTCTTCAGCAGTTAGGCGTTTAGTGCGACTGTTGATGGAAGAAGTGGCTGCCTCAGTAAATTGGGTTGAACTGACCGCACGTCTTTTCGAACTGGACTCAATAGTCAGAGGGGTGGGATTTTCAACAGTGAAGTGAGATGGAGATCGAGCATGCTTCTTCTTTTTTTGGATTAGTGGTGAGTGGTGGAATGAGAGGAGGGTGTGAGCTGCGAATTGATTGGTGATTTGAGTATGCAACCTTTGTAGCAACGGTTTTGGGCAGATCAAGGATTGGCCAGCAGTGTTGTTCACCCTTAGGCGAGGAGAGCGTTAGCGTTATAATATGTTCCTTGGTCATGTCACAGACCAAATCGAGATTCTGAAAGAAAAGAAGCCCCAGTACCAAGGTCTCCAGTGGTGGGACACCGAAACACCTTATATCCAGCCCACTCGCTGTACAAGGCAAGACAAATTTTCTCCATTGACTCGTGAAGACTTTGAGGTAAAAATTGCCCATGCATACCATACCGAGGCCTCCTGGAAAAAAAGTTTGAACGAGATGTCCAAGGTTGTTTTGAACATCTTTTTGTATTTGAAAGACACAGCCAGCAATGAAGGGAAATCTCTCAAGCGACAGTCCCGGCTAGACATTGAAGATGCCAACAGACGGCTAAATGAAGCTCGAGCTGCGGAGACTCTGGATATTGAACAGATCACGCAACTCTTGTCCTCGTCTGAATAGAAATAATTTTGATCATGTGACACGTGGCTCACTTCCCTTCAATAGGCGGCGAGCGCAGGTCTTTCGACTTAGCCCCGATACTGTTGGCGGTCAGCCGACAGTCATGCGATAGGCATGCGGCGGGTCGCCGGACAAGTACTCACAAGAACAGGAATACTTCCATAGGTTTATTGTTTCATAACAATTATTATATATAGTCTCGATCCCTAGCCTAGCCCCGTTGTCATGTAGATGGTCATCTCCTTCGATCCTGCCCTCACGCTATTCGCACACAACTAAGAAAAATTTTGGTCATGTGACCAAAAATTTGCCGCCAATCTCCATCGCTTGTCCAAGTTGACCCGATACATTGACCCGATGACCTTTCAGACGTCGCCAATCGCTCGACAAGGCTAGAAACGTCCAGAAACTCTGGATTATTCAGTAAAAGACCTCATCCCAAGTATATATAACATAAAACAAGCACATCATATAGTTTTTCTTTAGTTTTTGGATCCAGTCTTAGTGTAGTTTTTCCCAATGGAAAACCAGAATAAAAGCAGAACTCAGTCCCAATCTTCTGATCTGACCCTGATCTGACTCTGCCCTTCCTCTATCTGACCCTGTACATACAATAACACAACCCAACATTCTTACACCCGTAGCTTTCAATATACTCTGTTTTCTGCTCAAACAATAGTATTACGCTTGCCTCTGATCCACCTCTGAATCAACTCTGACCCTTCGATCTGCTCTTCCTCTCTGACTTCTGAATGAACACACCCCCAGTTTATTACACCTTCTCTCATCTTTCACGAAACTTCCTTCTGATAACACCCCTCGAACATGTCCGCAGAGAAGCCAACAATAAGAGAAAAGCGAAGCAAACGCAAGATCGGCCTTGGAGGCATGATCTTTGTCGTCCTTGCGTTCCTTGCGTTAGCGCCTGACCTCGGACTTGGGCTGAGCCTTAAGCACAAGTCACATACCCCCGAACGGTTCTCTGAATCTTGGAACGATGCCTCTCAGTTTCTCCTCAGCAAGGACTTCGACATTACCAAGACACCAACGACTCGAGTCTATCACTGGGAGCTCACGCAGTCAACCATCTCCCCTGATGGGCTTGATCGCCCCATGTTGCTCGTCAACGGAATGTTCCCTGGTCCCCTTATCGAGGTCAACACTGGTGACCAGATTGTTGTCCATGTCACCAACAACATGGTCAACGGCTCTACCATCCACTGGCACGGCATATACCAGAACGGTACCAACTGGATGGACGGAACCATGGGGGTGACACAGTGTGCAATCCCCCCTGGTCAATCCATGACCTACAACTACACCATCCCCAACCAGTGGGGTACCTACTGGTGGCATGCCCATGCTGCCTCGCAGTACGTCGACGGTATTCTCGGACCTTTAATCGTTCACAGCCCAGACGAGCCCCACCTCGAGGAGTACGATAAGGATATCATCATGATGCTCCAGGACTACTACCATACCGATTCGGGTTCCCTGGTCACCTGGTTCCTCAGTCCGGCCAGTCAGGGTAATGAACCTGTCCCCGACAACGGTCTTATCAACGGTCGTAATAGCTTTAATTGTTCTAGTGATGCCCAGGCTCTCTTCCCTACGGGTAACAAGTGCACAAACGGTGCACCTTTGGCGACGTTCAACTTCAAGACCGGGTTGACCTACCGAATCCGTCTCATCAACACTGGCGCTTTTGCGGATTTCCAGTTCTCGATTGATGACCACATGCTGACGGTCATCGAGGCCGATGGTATCGATATGCAACCCGTCGCGGTCCAGCGTTTGCCTATTCACGTGGCTCAGCGTTACTCGGTCCTTGTTAAGGCTAACCAAACCGTTGGTAACTACTATGTGAGAGCGACGATGAATACCAACTGCTTCGACGTCCCCAACCCTGCCCTGGACCCGCTTGTCAAGGCCGTGATTCACTACGAGGGCGCGCCTGTCACCCAGAGCTTTAACTCTACGGACTGGACCGTCTCTGGTATGGCCCCTGTCTGTCTCGATCTTGCCCTAGATATGCTTCACCCTTACGACGCACAGCCAGCCCCTACCGCTGATGTCTCGTATCTGATCAGTTTTATATTCGAGACTGGTAGCAACGGTATCAACCTTGCCTATGTCAACGGCATATCCTGGTCCCCGCTCATGACTGATGCCACGTTGTTCCAGTCCCAAAAGGGTATCACTCTCTTTGATACTACTCAGCAGATCGTGGTCCTTAACAACACCAATGTCGTCGAACTAGTCTTGATCAACCACGATGATGGATCGCATCCTTTCCATCTCCACGGTCATACGTTCTCGGTTCTCGGGTGGGGCAATGGTACTTATATCCCTGGAGCGACCCCACTGGAGTTGACCAATCCCTTGAGACGCGATACGGTCACGATCCCCCAGAAGGGTTGGACCGTAGTTCGTTTCATGAACGATAACCCGGGTCTTTGGACCTTTCATTGCCACATCGATTGGCATTTGGAGGCTGGTATGTTAATCCAGTTTGAATCTTTGCCTGAGCAGATCAAGAAGTTCCAGATCCCCTCAAAGATCACTGCCATGTGCGATGCCAAGTAGAAAAATCCCCCTCTTCGTCATCCACGCTGCCATCAATCTATAACGACGAGCACAAAAAGCATTAATAACATTATACAAGGAGCTATTTTATTTGAAAAAAAAAAAAAAAAAAAAAAAATGGACCGTTCAAAATCCTCGAACGCCCATCGCCGCTGAACTACCGCCTGGATCTGCCTCCACAGAGCCGCGCCCATGATGTTTTTCATGTCGAAAAGCTCTTACCTGCTTACGGTCATGACCGACACTTGTTCCCGACCGCCGACGAACCGATCCCTGACGACGATCCTATTACCGACGACCTTGGCGACTACTATGAAGAAGAATACGAAGTCGAAGAATTAGTTGCCCATCGATACGACTCGAATGGTAGCCTCCAGTACAAGGTTAAGTGGTTGAATTTTCCAGATGACCACATCTCATGGCAGACACTCGAAGATGTCGCCTCCGCTCCCGATGCGATCCAAGACTACCGACAATCCTTGTCCCGTGTTGCCCAACCAAACATGACATCATCCTGAAAAGGATGATCGCCGGTGTGCACCGCTCGTTTATTCTCTCTCGGCCTGCCTCGCCCAATTGAAAGTCATCTCAAAAATGACCCAGCTTATTTGTACGCCTCGCTGGCAGCAAAGCACCAAAAGTCGCATTATTTGATTTTGTCAAAAGCATGTGAAATGGGAGCTGCTCGAACTAGACGTCTCGATCACCGTTAGCCGAGTCTGCGAGCTTCTTATAGAAAGATTGATTATTATTGTGGCTCTCAACACTATGAAAATCTACGCTATACGCCAAGACAACCTAGTAACGCCCCATAGGGACATTAATAACGCCTTGGTCAAAGAAGGCGCCCACAACCACAGTTCCATCCTCGCGACTCTGTGGCACCGACTCACGCACCCGCTCCACAAACGCTACAGCAGGGCGGATCACAATGCTGATGTGGGCTGGATCTGGACGCACCAAGGACTGATGCCCACTAGCCGAGGTGTGCAGCTGCTGAGTGCCCGTCGTGTTGGTGTTTCCAGTAGGGCTCTTCCATCCTCCAATGCCGTTCTGAGGCGACTTCAGGTACCCTGGGATCAAGGGCACTGAGGTCGATGTCGCGGCTGGAGTCTTGCTACTGCTGGTCGAGGTGGAGCCCGAGGCACCAGAGCCAGAGCCCTTGACGGGCGTGCCGTCGGGGTTGAGGGCTGGGACTGGGTTGTTGGCAAGCGCGCCAGCCAGGACTTGCGCGTACTTGTCCTGGATCAATCCAGAGAACGCCAGTGACGGGCCTTGCTCGGTCATCTGCGCATAAACTTGTGGCAACGCCTTCCTCAGAGGATCCTGAGCAAACACGCCGATCTCCTTGTCGTACACCTTGCATAGTGATGATGATCCAATAGAATCTGTAAACTTGAACAGTTGCTACAAAAATAAAGAAAATATAAAGGTTAGATGACAACATCGACTTTGCAGAGAAGAAGCGCTGATGTGGAAAAAGAGGAGTGCGTACTCTGTTCCTGTCGCGATTCCTTTGGCGACCTCGAAGGAGATCGGAGCCAGAGTCCATGCTTCCACTATTACCCAAGAAGCTGTCGGGGCCATCACTGCCCTGGTTGATGTCCATCAGGTAGTCGGACAAGAGGCAGCGGATCTCTGTCAGCATGGGTGTCCAAACGTCAGCAAAGCTGTACATAGTGACGCCAGTTAGACCCATCTCTCGCTTCTTGATGTGGTCGCCTTCTACTCGCTAGTGTCGAAAAAAAGAAACCGATAAATATTCCATCGCGAAACCAGGTTGGCTCGCCCGTGATTCCAATAGAAGCAGTGCTATAAAGACTTACTCGAAGCAATCGCTGTCCAGCAATGAGCACAATGCTGTGGCCCTGGGTGACACAGTCCAGCTTCGAGAACAAAGTCCAGAATAGATCTTTCAAGATCTCGTTCTCGTGGTTCTTGGTCGCCAAGTACTTTTCATCCTCCTCATCCTCATAGTTGGAATCTCTGGGGTGAATGGTTTTCAATGCCTCGGCATTGCGTCTATGAGTGGTCATTTTGGAGATGATGTTAGGGCCGGTCTGATATGTATGAAATGAAATGTATCTTACAGGCAAAGATATAAAAAAACTGGATTTGTACCTCTCGTTGACTTCGCTGATGGTCTTGTCGATAAGCTGGTATGTTTCCAAGGGCACACGCTGGAGAATGGTCTATGAATAAAAAGCGCGGACAAAAATATTGATTTAGAATTTGGACTTTTAAGTTATCCACAATTCCGCAGACGTCAAAACAAACACAAAGAGTGAACATACCACAATAGCATCCTTGAACTTTCCGAGGAGACCAAGCGACTCGACCAAGACCTCGAGGTAGTATATCGAATCGACTTCAGGATTGACCTCGAGATCTTCTGTGATCTAATTAGGTGATTTTTGGGAGTAAGAGATGGTCAGCAAATGATGGTGAAAAAAGCAACCCTTGAAGTCTCATGAAATCATTTGTGTCGCTGGTTGGGTAGTACCATTTCATCGTCCAGGCGAACTTCATTGCCTGGCTTTGACTTGGACTGAAATCCTGCGCTACGCTTCAGTCGATCGTTCGAAAAGGAGCCAAGTTTGGAGAGATCCTTGCCAAGACTATAACAGTACAGAAAAGAGACGAGTTAGATCCAGAGCTCCCTGATACCGCCGCTTTTCTTAAGCATCGTAGCTGTAGCTGAAAAGTAGGCCATACCCTTCAAACAATCCTCGGTCGGCCAATGGCACTAAACAAGGTGAAAGAATAAAAAGGCGGAGTAAAATCGATTAATACCCTAGTATCCACTTGTCTTCCGGTCTCCTGCAAATCGATAGTAGTGATCTTAGTGCAACGTACACGCTTCCTGTCCAGTAGTATAGTTGGCCCATCGACTGTCACAGTATGGGCTTTTGAGGTATAAGTGGTTATGAAGCTCCTCCATGAGAATTTCGGCCAAAGACTAGAAGAAGGTGAGAAAACAACACTTGTTAGTACATCCTCAAAGGTGACTATTTGACATGCAGAAAGAGTCCCATTTGCTCCGATCCTCCTTCCCTTACCTCGAGCTGCTCGTTAAAGAACCTTGAAAGGTCGGACAAGGCTCCTACAGAAGCCATCTCGGGCTTTGTGATCGTTTTCGACGCCGATACTAGCAGCTTCACAGCGGCCAGGAAGTGCTTTTCGCGAATGTGAGCCTCCAACTTTGCTGGAACTTCCTTGAGCTCCTCACTATCAACCATCAAACATGAAAACAATAAAAAAAAAAAAAAAAAAAAAAAAAAAAAAAAAAAAAACAGTAAGCACTAATGGGACATGTACGCCATGCATAAAGACATCCCTTCTTTTCAGCCCTTGGTGCATCCCATAACATCCACGCTGCCGTTTGTCCACGAAGGTTGTGTTGCCTCCCCTTACATTTCGTCCAGCATCTCAATCATATCCTTGTACTGCTGGCTCTTGTTGTATAGCTGGACAAGGTCTGCGTGGCGGAGACGCAGTGATTCCTTTGAGTTTTTGAGATCCATACGCAACTCCTTGACTCGACTCTGCGAGTCGGCGATGCTGTCAATGACTCCGCCGTAGGTTCCGATCGAGGCGTTGAATCCCTGGTACGATCCTAGAGTTAGGAATGTATTTTTTTTGGTTTTTCGGCGCAAGGGTTAGATGAACCCGAAGGAGCGATAGAGATAACAAGCACACAGTTTTCCGCTAATAGAAAGTCTTCCCCGGTCCCTTACCGTCGACCACATCCTTGAGTGCCCGTTCAATATTCCTGAGGATAAGGGTGAACATCTCGTAGTCCCTGCCGAGCGAACTTCCGTCCATGAGCTCCAATGCCAAGGATACTGGGTTGAACTAAGTTAGCGAAGTTAGACAGAAATGACATTCCGTATTAGATTTCCCCCCGTGAACATCGTGTGATAACACTACTCTTGTCCAAGGTTGCCATGACAACGAGTTCAACTTACATCGGGCTTTGTCATGAACTCCCATTCTTCATTGAGTAGGTCTAAAAACATGAGAAGAATGCAGAGGGGCCGCGTCAGCACTACTACTTCCTTGTCCCTTGAACACGTATTTTTCTCGTCTTCCTTCGCTAGTAGCCCATCCAGAGCTATATCTCCGTACCTCGGATATCGATGTTGCTGGGGTTGGACACGGGGTTGACATACTGGTCCTGCCACTGGTAATCGTCGTGGCGCGACATTGGTGCGTTCCTGTTGTTTGCTCCTGGCTCAGCTTCCCTGTCCCTTGTCTGTATGTGTTCTCCTTGTGATGGTGGTGTTCGGCAAGTTCGATAAAGTGTAGACTGAGGCTGATGATGACGACCAGATGAGAGGAGGATGAAGGAAAAGTTGAAAGATGCCCCACTTTTGACAGCGCAACAGTTTGGGCGTTTCCTATTCTGGACTGCTCTTTTCAGAAAATTCATTTTTCATCAGAAAGCTTTTTATTACAACAACGACTAAGGTTAAACGCAAGGTCTACCCATCCAACGATTTGTCGCGTTCGTTGGATGGACAGAGGGCTTGCAAATACGAAAAAAAATGGCGAATACAAGAAAGAAAAAAAAAAGACATGTCTAAATGGGAGTAAAAGATGCTGTACAGTGCGTTGGGTAGGTCGATGTATGCTGAAGCTACCCCATGTCGACCAAATAAAGCCGCAGGTAACCCAACAGATATCGGGTCCAGAAATTGGACAGAATATTACAAGAGTGAAAAAACAGATTCGAAACAACAGTGGGGCAGGGTGGGACGGTAAATCCAGCGGGACAGAGAACAGGGAGTGGAGGGAGTAAGGGTATCGGCAGAAAAAAGGGCAGGCGTGTTGGAAGGCGGGAGGAGCCAACGAATATTAACAGGTTGTTTGTTAGTCTCCACCCACTCAGTTCATGGGAGCACCGCTCTCGGACAGGTTGATGATCAGCTGGGCAAGGCATCTCTTGGTGGTCATGTCGTCCTTGAGTGCCTGGGCAAAGGTCGCGTCCCTTAAAGGCTCGGGCAAGCATTGGCGCAGGGCCTCACGCGCTCTGGGGTTGTCGGACAAGCGGAGGTAGCACTTGACAACGTGCTTGAGCAGACGGACAGCAAGAGTGTCGACAAGCTGATGAACCATGTTGCTGAGAACAGTGCCGACAGCGTAGAAGCGCTCATAGGTCTGACAAATGTATGCCAAGCCCATGTCGTCCAAGAGAATGCGCTGAACAATAAAGATAGCAACCTTGAACGCAGAAAAAAGTACGCGGAACAAATTTGTAAGGAAACTGCTGTTTTGCACGTCCATGTAATAAATCGATAGGCCGAATCACAAAACTTACTGTCTTGGACAGCTCGCTTCCGGTCTCCATGATGCGGAGACAGAGGGGGATGATCTCGGTCGAGAGCAAAAAAGTGATCACTTCAGTGTTGTCATTCTGGAAAAAAAGAGAGGTTAGTAACTCGTCTTTGACATGTTACAACGAATAGCACAAAAGGCGGATCGAGTAAAAGATGGATCGGTATGGATCGGTATGCTTACTTTGACAAGAGCACCAATGACACCCAAGCTGGTCAAACGCAAATACTCGAAAGGTCTCGTCTTGCTGGTGGTGTTCAAGAACGGGTACAAGAACAGAGGAATGTGGGCTGAAAAAATGCGAAAGCGGGATAAGCACAAGTGTTAGTTGGCTTTGCCTTAGCTGTTGCGCTTACAGGCACGACTAACAGATCTCGAGAAGCCCATTGGAGGGACTTACCATTCAAGAACAATCCTCGAGTCTCAGGATGGCTTGCGACACACTGCAACAGAGCCAAGGCATTGCACACACGGTTGGAGGCATGAGCGGTCAATCCAGAGGGCGCCAGCAGAGGGTACACTGTCACGATTTCCTGCAACAAAGCCGACATGACACCTGCAAATCAAAAACAGAGAACAAAGAAAATAAATAAACTGTCATACTTTGGACGGCATTGAGCGCATACAATAGATCAATAACAAACATGAAAAAACGAACCATAGGTGTGCCACAGAACAAGAGCCAGTTCTTCAAACTGTTCGCGTCGCTTGCTGAGCTCCAGAAGCGCCTGCTCACGGTTCACAGGGTTGGTGAGCTCTAGGATAAGACTGTACACTTTCTCATCCTCGCCACTAGCCATGCGAAAGTGCTGTTGCTGTTGCTGTTGAGCCAACTGGGCTTGCTGCTGCTGCTGCTGCTGCTGCTGCTGTTGCTCAGCAAGTTGGCGCTGCTGCTGCTGTTGCTGTGCCTGTTGCTGTGCCTGTTGTTGTGCTTGTTGCTGTGCCTGTTGCTGTTGCTGTTGCTGTTGCTGTTGCTGTTGTTGCTGCTGTTGCTGTTGCTGCTGAAGCTGATGGAATCCCTGAGAAAGGTCCTGTCCGTAGTTCGGACCACCCATGAATCCAGGTGAATGCTGAGCATTCATTCCATTGGGCAATCTGCGGTTATCGACCTGAGTCAAGAAAGGAGCAATGTTGCTGTTGCTAGTAGTGTTGTTGGCGTTGGAGTTGGAGTTGTTATTGCTGCCAAATACATTGTCGCCTCCTTGCATGTCCTGGTTTCCAAACACATTGGGCGACACTTTGGAGTAGGAAACCCGCTGTTGGCGGGAGTTGGGATTGTTCTACCAATTTTCACACAAAGAATAAAAACAAACATTTAATGTCAGTGCACAACGAGAGTGGAAGAAGGCTATAACATCGACATCAAGCCAAGCCGGTAGTAACTTACCATCATACGCTGGGGAGACGGATTTCAGGTCGAGGGGGGAGGGGGGCAGGAAAGGATGAAGATTCAAACGTGGAAAACCATGGACAGATAAATCCAATAAATGTACTTGCACGTGACTTGTTGAACTGTTGTCTCAAGATAGATTTTGAAAATGGCCAAATATCAGCTGGTTTACCAGCCCGCTTAGCTCATTGGTAGAGCGTCTGCCTAGTAAGCAGAAGGTAGCAGGTTCGATCCCTGCAGTGGGCACTTAACTTTTGCTTTCGGTGAAAGCATCGTATCCTTTTACTCTCAGACTTTGACCATGGTCAACTATGGGCAGTTTTTTTTTCATTCTGGCGCGTTTTGAGGCAGCCTGGCATAGCGGCTTCGACACAGCCATCATGAGAGAACCTTCATGACCGCCGATGCGTGCTGCAAGAACGGGGTCAATAGAACAAGACTAAGGATCTCTGAACCTAACGTTCACGTACCTGTTTGACACATATTGATCGCAAAAAATTATGGCGTTTTTATCGTGCTAAAAAAGTGGTTTTAGGGAAGAGTACGAGAGACAACGTACTGAAGGGAGGAAATCGTCTCTGGACTACATCTTAGGTTATGATAGCCAGTCCATACACCTGAATGTAAATCATTTGACGGTTAAAAAAGCAGAAAATATCGACTATTTATTCGACAAAGTCTTTAGTGGTTGAATTCAAGGGCTGACGGGCTTGGGGATATCCGAGAACGACTTGACCACAATGTTAGAAGCGTGCTCATCCGCTGTGAGAGGTGCATTGCCAGGGCGATCAGTAACAACGGCCTGGAGGCCAGCCTTCTTGGCAGCAACGATTTCTAGGAAGGGAGAGGTAACCAAGAGAGGCATTTAGAGACGTTCCCTCAAGCACAAGATCAGGGATTATTCACATTACAACCGCTGGAGAAGGGCATACCATGGATGTTGTCACTCAAGAAGAGGATCTTGGAGGGCTCAAGGCCAATGTCCTTGGCAATCTTGGAGTAGCTCTCGGCGTCAACCTTCTGGCCAATGGTGGTATCGTAATGGCCAGCAAAGTACTACGAGGACAAAAACAGAAAAGGATGTCGTCAATGTCTGGCCTCAATGATGGCGGTCGGATCTTTTGCAACTTGACTTACATGAAGAAGATCGCCGGACTGGGAGCAGCCAAAGAGAAGCTTCTGCGCAGCAATGCTTCCAGAGGAGTAGATGTACAGCTTCTTGCCCTCGGCCTTCCACTGATCGAATGCAGGGATCACGTCAGGATAGATCCTGAAAATTCAAGAGAAAAAAGTGGGTGAGCACAACGACGTCTGCCTCATTATCGGGAAAAAAGCATCCATGTCAACTTACTCGCCCTTCAAGTCGCCATTGGTATATCCTTCCTTCCACATGTAGCCCTGGAAAGCCTTCAGAGCACCGATCTTGCGGTCGGCTTTCATCTGCCAGCCGATGCATGCAATGACGTCTTGCTGGACCTTGTCGGCGGAACTAAGAGAGAAAAAGGTGCAGTAAACATTAGACAACCAGAATCATCAGAAATATCACTTTGGAAAGGCCTGTCCACCATTTCCCACTTACACCTCAGTCGATTCGATAGCAATAGGTGTGGCCTCAGCAAGGCCGTCAGTAATGTCCTTTGCAGCCTGTTTGTTACAAAAATAATAAAGTCCATTTTGCACATTATTAGTCATGCTTAACCACAGTACCCAAAAATAATACAAACGAATTTTTACCTGGACACGAAGGGCCTCAATGGCAGCCTTCATCTCCTCGCTGGCCCAGTTTTGCTTCAAGAACTCGGGCAGCTTGGATGTGACATAGGGAAACTATGCATTATTTTGTGAGAATCAAAATCATAAACAGGTTGGGAGAATTTCGTCGTCAGAGGGCTGACTGACTGCCTTTGAATTGAAAATCTGCACGCGTTTGCCCAAAATTGAGATATTCAACGAGCTTTGGCTTTGCTGAAAAGTACAAGACGAGGTAGTTTTTTTGGCCGATCGCGCTGACTCGCCAGTAGATATAATTCCTTTCTTGTGCTCTCTCATTCTTCGTAAAGGGCAGAAATAGGACTTACCAAGTTCTCCTTGACGAAGACGATGGGAGTGGTGGTTCCTTCGATATCAGACACCACCACGTCATAAGGGTGCAGGGTTGCGTGTCCAGAGGCGTTGTGCACAGTTGGCTCCTCTGAAGCCGCCACAGTAGGTGCAGCGACTGGAAGAGAGGCGACCTCCACGGGTGCTGGGATGGTCGCGGTGGTTGGAGCAGCCAAGGCTGGAGGTGTAGCCTTGTCCTCGGGCTTTGTAGGCTCGACGGTCGAAGACGTCTCCTTGGCTTCGGCAATGTCTGTGACCGAGTCAGTCTTGGCGACCTTGGACACAGGCGCAGGGGTGTTCTTGTTACTGTTCTTGCGCTTGGGAGCAGCTTTGGGGGTAGGGGTCGTGGGAGCGACGGCAGTTCCCTGGGCGTTGGCGTTGGATCGCGATCGAGTAAGAACCATGGTTGTGGGTAGTGGGTGGTTGAATGTTTTAAAATGAAGAGGTGAGTATATACAGAATGCAAGGGCTGGTGCGATTGAGAAATGCAAAGTGGAGTTGGTGTTGGAGAGGAGAAGAATGAAACGAAACAAGAAGAGTGAATGGGGACAGGGACCATGCCCCGAGCTGTGATCAGCAAAACGACGAAATATGTCACGTGCAGGAAGCGTTCACTTTGAGCTCTGCGCAGAAGATACAGGCGAAACACTCCACTTTTTTTGGCCGCCATCCTTTGACACTGTCGCTCATGGAGAGATGACATCTATCAATGAGCTCGAGCTTCCCAGATCTGTCAAGGACAAGCTAATTAATGGTAAGGCTCCCATTCGTGTATGTTGTATTGAAAGGCTCCATTGACCCTCTGTGCTTTTTGTATTTAACTCCATCTCTGTGCGTGCGTTCTGGGCGCAGCTTCACTGGACACGGTCGAGGACCTGATGCTCTATGTGCCACCGGGCACTCTCGACAAAATGGGACACCGATTCAAGCGACATCGAGGTCCCAATCGCTTGATGAATCTTAGTGCGGATGAAATTGCAGCTGCTTATGATCGAGCTGCTGAGTACGTCTTTCAGAGCAAGGTTGCCTATGGGACAGCACTGGATTTATTGCACGAGGAGGCATGGTTGTCCACGGGTGACCCTGTTCTCGACCAAGCGCTGGGAGGAACAGGGATCATGACCCGGGGAATCACCGAGATCGCAGGCGAAAGGTAAGGAAGTACTCCTTTGCCACCAAGCGAAAGGCATTCACTTTGTTCAATGTATTGAGATTGAGGTTTTTTTGTCTTTGACATTGAAAAGCGCGGTAGGAAAGACTCAGATATGTCTCCAGCTTTGTCTCATGACTCAATTACCTAAAGAATGTGGAGGACTCGACGGATGTAAGTGAGGATCTACGTACTATGAGTGAAGGCACCTTCAGTTGTGTGTGATCTTAACTACTTCTTATTTTCCATCATGCCTATCCTAGCTGTCGTGTGGTTATCAACCGAAGGAAAGTTCCCATACAGCCGCTTGGAGTCACTGCTTGGTCACTTTGTGGAGAGATTCGAGGGTATTGTACCTAACTTGAACCAAGACGACATTCGCTCCAACATCTATTTCGACTCGATGGCGGATCAAGAGACTCAGCTCCACATCTTCAACTATCAGTTGCCCAACCTAATTCAGGATTCGCACTTGCTGCCTGAAGAGCAAAATCTAGGATCCGATGAAAGGATCGAGAGATCAAAGAAGAAACCAGTTAAACTTGTCATCATCGACTCGATCACAAACAACTTCCGGAGCGAGCTAACTGCGCCGAGCGACTTTGGCTCTGGCCGTTCAGGATTCCGGTCAAGTCTTTTGCAGCGGAGTGCAGACATTTGCGAGATTGGCCTGCGGCTCCGAACGCTGGCGGACGAGTATGGATTGGCAGTCGTATGTGTGAACCAAGTCTCTGATGTGTTCAACCCTCCGTCCGTGTCTTCATATGGCTCGTCTAGTCGTGGTAGACTGGGCGACCGAAAGAAACCGGCACTGGGACTAGTGTGGGAGAACACGATCAATACTCGCATCATGCTCCAGCGGACACGCGTACCTGAGCGAGACGACGGGTTGGCCATTGAGAGTGAGCCGCAGCGGAGCATGTCGGTGATGTTTTCGCCATGTTCAAGGGCAGCCAGCGATGTTGCCAGGGAGGACACGCATGAGGAAGGATACTGTGCATACAGGATTGATGAGAAGGGTGTGATTGGTATCCCTCAGGATGTAAGCTAGGATAGGAAGATTTATCCACCGAGAGAAGTAAACAGCTCAAGCAAAATGTCGCAGGGCACAAAAAAGAAGGACCATCTTTTGATAACGATTTCAGCCATTTCTCCCCTTTTTCGTTTTGACTTCCTTTTTCAGCGCGCATTCCATGTGCGATTCAGAGTTGCGTTTGGGTTGGAGTGGATGTGAGTGTGTGGGTGTGTGGGTGTGAGTGCGGGCGAGGTGATGTGTCTTGACTCAGCGTCGAAAAAGTGGATTTGTCGATTGCTTCTCTTTCATATGGGCGGGGGATTTACACTCTTTTCCTCCACATTACGAGCCACATGAAAGATTCGAGATAAAATGGCAGACTTTGCGTCTTTTTTTTTCTCTTTTCTCTTTTTTCTTTTCTTAATTCCAAAAGCGAGGCTGCATTCTTATTCTCTCCCCCACACATACATACATACATACTCCTCCACCATCTCTTCTTTCGACATTCACCAGCTCATCTCATTCCATTGTCATTCTGAAACTTTTTTTGTCGCCAACATATCCTTCAACACGGTCCAAGTTTTTTAATTTTTTTTTGTTCTCAGCATTTTTTAAATCTTTCTCACAAAAATGAAGATCATCGACAAAATCAACAGGAGCCAGGAGGAAGGTCGCCCTTTCTTCTCGTTCGAGTACTTTTCGCCCAGGACTTCCCAGGTAAAAAAAAAAAAAAAAGGCATTCACAGCAGCCAGTTGCTATCACCCTCCATTGATGCTTTCCTTCCTTCCTTCCTTCAATGCCTCTCATGGTCCCAGTTTTTTTTTGTTTCTCTCATATTTTGAGCTTTTGATCGCTTGATCGCTCTGCGTGCGGGATGGATTACACTTTAATTTGTGACTCAGCCCTTCTGAACGGTGAAAGGACGAAACCGAGTGAAGAGGAAAAAGAGAGAGAGAGTGCGACAACAGGTTTCCGAACCCGAGTCTTGTGTCAGTGTTTTGTCTTTAGTGGGCAATTGTTTGTTGGCAACGGTAGCCTTGAATATGTATCTCAAGAAACGAGCACACAGAAATCAAAGGAAAAGAAGCAACGCCAAGGAACACCAACCCACGAAGGGGAGACGAGTGGTGTCTTTTGTGCTGATGTGATTTGATGCGATCGCATGCTGGAGGGAAAGGTGTTGAACAGAGAGGGAGACGGGAGACGGGAATCGGGAAGCTGTGAGTGGTTTAATTCTCGATTTGCACGCGCACACAAAGGAGTGCCTAAGAACAGCGTCGGTTTTTGGGGTAAAAAAAACTGAACAAACCACAGGCGGACAGGGAGACGATGCGATGGATTGTGTAATAAGACAAATGGAAGGGAAAAAAAACTCTTCTCGTTTTCGCATGGATGCACTGACTGCCACAACGATTGGACGCGGACACGACCGGAACTAACACTTTGTTCACAACTCTCACACACCACCAGGGCATGGTCAACTTGCACGACCGAATCGAGAGAATGTGCTACCTTGGACCAGAGTTCATCGACATCACCTGGGGCGCTGGCGGATCAAGACCTGCGGCAACTCTGGAGGTGGTCTCGAATGCCCAGAAGGTGTATGGTGTCGAGACGTGCATGCACTTGATCTGCACCAACAACCCCACCGAAAAGATCGATAAGGCGCTTAGTGTAAGTGAACAAAATTAGAACAGAGTATCCCGTCAACTGTCGTCAGCAACCAACTCGCACACCATCGCATCACATCACCCCAAAGAAAAGAAGCCTTGTGCACCCACTCGTCAACGAGGACCAGGCCAAAAAGACCAATCCAAAAAAAAGAGGGATGCACGACTGTCTGCAGGATATCTCGGACTATTGAGAACAGGAACATTGAGAGCCACAGCAGAACCAAAACTGACCAAGGAAATTGCAGGAAATCGAGATGACACCATAATCTTAAAAGGCGACGGACGATTGGCAAAGATCCGCGCAATCCTATTTGCTGGAGTGCGGGTGGCATAGACAAAGAGATACACAAAAGCTGCATGTCATTTTGTGCCATGTGAGGGAGAGAGAGATGAGGGACACAAAACGACAAAATGACCAAAAAAAAAAAAACAGTAGAGATACAGACAGGCAGACAGGCAGACAGGTAGATAGACAGACAGACAGACCCACACAGTCCAGGACAAAGGGGTGCGTGCTCTCAACGCACCCTCTCTGAATTAGAAACACCTCACAGCCGCCCCACGACCACCCCACGACTTTTTTTTTTCCTTTTAGCGCTATCGCATGTGCTATACAATCGGTCCCTACACATCCCACTCACTCTTAGTCTATTACTCTTCTTAACCAATACATCATCCTTCTTGGAACCTTTAGGAAGCTCGCGCTTGTGGCAACCAAAACATTTTGGCGCTTCGTGGCGATCCTCCTCACGGCCAATCCGAATGGACGGCTTGCGAGGGTGGTCTCAACTACGCCTCAGATCTAGTTCGCTACATCCGCAAGACCCATGGCGACCACTTTGGCATCGGAGTGGCGGGCTACCCAGAGAAGCACCCCGAGTCGGCCACCATGGAGGAGGACCTGCAGTTCCTGAAGGAGAAGGTCGACGCTGGCGCAGACTTCATTGTCACGCAGCTGTTCTTTGATGTGCCGCTGTTTCTGAACTGGGTCAAGGCATGTCGTGCCATCGGCATCACCTGTCCCATCATCCCCGGAGTGATGCCCATCCAGGCCTACGCCAGCTTCAAAAAGAATATTGTTGGCCTGAGCGTCCCTCAGTGGATCCTGGACGGCATTGAGCCCATCAAGGTAAAACGAGACTTCATACATATTATTTTCAACGGCAACACATGAGATGCATCCATGCCTCTCTTTTTTTTTTGGAGCTCAGCCCCCCCCCCCCCCTTCCTTACTCTCTATCCCCAGAAGCTATTGCTGACATGTTCGAATGCTTTTTTTATTTCTACATCTAGAACGACGACCAAGCAATCCGTGCTTTCGGTGTCGAGGTCGGCATCAAGATGACATTGGAGCTGATCGAGGGAGGTGCGTGTGGCATCCACTACTACACCTTCAACCTGGAGCGCAGCACTCGCCTCATCCTGGAGGGTGCTGGATTGATCAACAAGACCGACTACATCAAGAAGAACATGCCATGGCGTTCGGTAAGGATCCTTTTTTATTTTTTGTATGCCTTCAAAGTAATGTGCAAAACTCTCTAGCAAAGGATGAAAAAGGGAATAGTGCTGACTTTTGTTGTTTTTCTATATTGATCCAACCTAATTAGAGCTTTGACGAGAAGCGTAAGGAGGAGAGTGTCCGCCCCATTTTCTGGTCCAACCGTGCCAAGAGCTACATCAGCCGCACAGACAACTGGGACGAGTTCCCCAACGGACGCTGGGGTGACTCGCGCTCGCCCGCCTTTGGCGATCTGGACCGGTATGGTGTGTATCTCAAGTACACCGCCGATGAAGCCATCCAGAACTGGGGTTCGCCCAACAACCTCGAGGACATCTGCAAGCTCTTTGTCAAGTACTGCCATGGCGAGACTTTGACCTTGCCCTGGAGCGACCAGGCCCTGGCGCTGGAATCTGGTACTATCCGCGACCGTCTCGTTGAGCTGAACTCGCTAGGCTACCTGACCATCAACTCCCAGCCCGCTGTGAACGGTGCCAAGAGTGATGATAAGATCTTTGGTTGGGGTCCCAAGGGAGGATATGTCTACCAAAAGGTAAGGTGCATTTGATTGAGGAAGAGCCCTTGAAAGATGATCTACGGATGTGAACATTTTCTCACGAACCTTTTTTTTTTATGAATTAAAGGCATACCTCGAGTTCTTTGTGTCCCCAGAAACATTGGAAAAGCTCAAGCACAGAATCACCAAGTTCTCTAGCATTACCTACAACGCCATCAACAAGGCTGGTGACTTGCACACCAACACCAACGGCTGCAAGCCCAATGCCGTCACTTGGGGCGTATTCCCTGGACGCGAGGTGGTGCAGCCCACGATTGTCGAGTTGTCTAGTTTTGAAGCCTGGAAGGACGAAGCCTTTGCCCTGTGGGAGCAATGGTCCAAATGCTACCCTCAGCAGTCCAAGCCCCGTGAGCTGTTGAGTGAGATGGCACAGCAGTGGTACCTGGTCAACATTGTCAACAACGACTACCATGAGGCCGAGGGCATCTTTGAGCTCTTTAGAGAGGATGCTATGGCGGCCCAGGCGGTCCAGGAGGCAGTTGAGAAGCTGGATCAGGTCAGCATCTATGCCGCGTCGTCACCCTCGTCCAACCCACAGATCGATTCCGTGTCCTTGGTGGAGCCAATCAAGGCTTAAGCGAGTGAAACAATACATCAGGGTCTGTGTGTTGTCATTGCGCACGCAGGATACTTGGCAGGAATGATCAGGACAACGAAGAAGGCCAGGTCGGGCCAGCGAGGAAATTACATCAATACCCGGGGTCATAGTTCAGGAGCAGCTCCTTTGGTGTTTCTGTCGCTCGATCTTTTTCTATTTTTTTGTTTACTTGCTGCACGTTCTCTCATCTTTTTTTTTCTTCATCATTCTCACCATTTTTTGCTTGCTCGTGCATTTTTCATCTGACAGAGCCATTCATCCATTCATCCTCATCTCTTTCTTTTTTCACACTAATTGCCTGTTCAACACAGGACACCTACCCTTTTTCTTTTCCTTTTTGTTTTGTTACCCTTGTATATTTTTTCTTACATCCCAAAATCTGTATATCATGGACTCTTGTTCAACACACTTGTACATAAAATAAAAGCGAATTTTAACATCCCTCAACGCCATGACTAAATTGCTGGGAAGTGGTGCAAGCTACAAGCAAGAAGGTAGACCCCTCAATGTTGACAGCCCACATCCATGCAGGCCATGCTCTATTCCCCCATGGGTTTTCTTCAAGGTTCAAACTCCTTCGCCTCCAGTTCACAGACAAGGCACCCGTTTTTTTTTAAAAAAAATTGTAACGGCGGCTGTGTGACAAGACTTCGCCCACGTCCAGGATGACTGTTACGAAGTGAAAGACGGATGTGTTTTTGCATGAAGGAAAAAGACGAGTTGAAAGAAAGAAAGGGATCGTGAACGATCCAATTAATCCAAGCACCACCATGCTGCCGTAGCGAGTGCATGGCTACTGAGACCTTTAGCCCTTGCTTTTCAGTGTTAACAGTCAAGGATCGAAAACGAGGATGTCCCTGGTGTGAATTGACCTTGTCCGACATTTCGTTTAGCTTAAGAATGAAAAAGGTCGTCGATTCAATGTGAGCATGGTGACAGAAGAAAGGAAGCAGCATCGCTGCTGAATGTAACTCATGGTGGTTTTCATTGAATTGTTGAGTGATTGATGAGAAAACACAAAAAGAAGAAAAAAAGCATGCACGCGCTGGTCCCTTTTCTACAAACCCACCATTGACGCGACGGGAATCCAAGTCACCTTTGAAATTAGGTCTGTGCATGTGATCCAAAAAACTGTTTCCGAGAACAATGCAAAGAACCCTCTTGGGGCGCTTCCATGGCACATCGCTACAAGTCCTTCGCCAATCTCTACAGCAATGTCCTGTAGGTGAGGCCGGTACCGAGCATGGTGGACGGTGTAGTTCATTTCTTTTTGCACATTGCAGGAGGAAAATGGAGTATTTCCGAAACTTCGCTGGCCTAAAAATACGACTCTCTTGGCTATCATATTGTACGTCTTCTTTTTCTTCTTCAAACAAACGGACGCAATCCAGATATAATCAATATGCACAAGGACATGGCCAATTGGATGCAGCCAGTTTTGCAGACGAGCGAGTATTGAAAATGAATAAGGAGAGACAACCATAGTGCTGGCACCGTTGTGTTTGTTCCATTATCTTCATCATCATTCTTTGTTGTGACGCACCATCGTGTAGGTTAAGACGCAACACAATTCATTTCACTCCTTGTAGTCATCAGGCCAGCCATCCTTTTCCCACACCTCAACCTGAGATTATGCCGCACATAGTGCGAAATAGAGTGACATCTGATTATGGCAGCGAAACATACCATGTGGGCTTGGTATCCTGACAGATGGTATGCGGGCATGTCCCAGCAGAACGGCGAAAGATAGTGGGGGAGCAACCATGGACAAAAGCAAAAAGACGTGTTTGACATTGACACATGTTTATGACACGTCTCTGATCTGCGACCTTGTCAAAACACTTTTGTGGACATCAATTTTTATGCACTGTCCCTGTGTTCCTCAGGAAAAAAAAAGGAAAAAAAACTTTATTCTATTGCCTTTGGTCAGACGCTGTGCGATAGCCTCTTGGACATTTCCGAAACCACAAGGAGACCTTTGGTAGTGCAACTTCTATTTTTTCCCCCCTTTGGTCCTCCTTCTGCTCAAGTCCGAGAACCACCTTAAGAAATGTGCAATGTTTTTGTTTTTGATCTACAAGTGCAAGAGAAATGGCGACAATCTTTTTTTTTTCTTACTCCCTTGCAATTGGCATTAACAAAAGGGATTTTCTGTTTGCCCTCAATGCGTGGGAGATGAGGACGAGAAGCAAGATACTACCGTGCCCATTATGCTGCGGAGCCCTTCTCTTCCCTTCGCCCCTCACACTAGAGCAAACCAGAGCAAGGTACCCGGGCCAAGCAAATGAGCCTTGACCGCCAAAAGCATTCGTACAGGGCACGGTGAATGCTACCTCGTTCAAGTGATAATTCTCTTGCCTTCATACCAAAAGATGTATGCACCAGTCTTCTTCTTCCAATATGGCATATAACAAATAACAAACAGACCTTCAGTTGCATTGTTCCAGAAAAATACAAATAAAAAGGGTATTCCCCCCCCACCCAGTTCATTGTCCATGGTCGATCTGTCAAATGAAGGGCGCAAGACAAATGATTTGTACTTTTGTGGAGGAAGGTCTGTCGAATTGTTTTGATAGAGCATAAATCGACCCCTCTGCCAAGAGCGTGTGAACAAAAGTTCGGCAAGACGAAGGGAGGGGATAATGTGTTGTGTCCTTCACTCCACACTCTTCTCCACTCCCGGCAAGGACATCTTTTTATTTGTTCGATGCATTTATGCCATGCATAGATACTCTGACACCCCCACAACTTTTTAATACTTTTCTTCGGAATATAAAAAAAAAAGAGAGTTTCAATGGCAAAAGGAAAATGCCGACGTGTGTGTGTGTTCAGCCAACAGAATCGACTCTCAATGACAGCATACGCGGTCCAATGGTCGCGATTGGATGTCCTCCCCGTGAGAGAGAGGAGAGCGAGGAGGTTATGCAAAGACAAACAAGCGCACTATGCAAAATGGAAAAGAAGCATCGGCTCAACGCCATGTTGACTTGTCACAAGCAACCCTCTGGAACTAGTGTTCCAACACCTACGAAGAGGCAAATAAAAAAAAAACTTTAAGAAATGCACCATCGGTTGTGAATGGCCACTATTATACAACATGCAATTAGAGATAAACCTTGATCTGGAGTCTGCATTGGACAATTTACGGCAGGGGGTAGAATGAGAGAGAGAGAGTGTGTGCGTGTGTGTTTGTGTGTGAGAGGTACGAGATTATCTCATTTTTTGTGGTTTTTGCATATCGTTAGACAGAGAGAGACATCGTTACTCCCTGAGTCGTTTGTGTTGTCCGAACCCTTGGGAGGATCCACAACACGGAGATGGAGAGAAAGAGACAGAGAGAGGGACAAAGGGAGGATCCTGTCAAACGTACAACAAAAACCCTGTCGCAACGTGCGAAGACAAAAAAAAAGAACAGAAAAGCAACAAACAAAGACTTCAAATATTGGTATCAATCTATACTTGTGATTAAGGACACTTCGCGGTCAACCTGTGTTCATCCAAAAGAAAGGAATAGCGCAGAGTAAAGAAAGAGGGATAGAAAGCATGGAGTATAGTGCATGGACCTCTGCGCTTGGACGGCTTCCCATGTCGAAAACAAAAGCAATTCGGCAAAGTAGGGTAGAGCGATAGATAGGTAACGATATTTGTCGTTGTCTCAAGCAAGCCTCTTGCCTTGGAAAAAAAATGATGGCGTATAGAACAGACCCGGGCGAAGGGAGTCATGGACACGGTGACTGGAATGAAACCGTGGACAGAGGGAGAGAGTTATATTCACGCGTACATGTTTGTAGACGAATGGACCCCTCTGTTTTGTCAGAGTTTCTCCGCAGACAGTTCTCTGTGAACGGATCACTTTCAGATCCAAGGCACCCTCATTGGGAAAAGAAGAGAGAGAGGGATAGATGTGTGGGGGAATGCTTGTGGGTAGTTCGATGCAGGTATCGCGCATCGAAATGCATGGCAGTTGTAGCCGACAAGAAAAGAAAAGAAAAAAGCCTCCAGAGCGTTGTTGCGAACGTCTGTTCGTCCTTCTTTCCGTTGTGATTGCCCAATCGAGGTTGACTAGACTGTACCTTGCATTGGTGTGCCTCCTCTTGTCCGGGCTGTACAACCGAGGACTTGAATGCTCAACGAGAGAGATGGAGAGTGTGTTTACTCACAAAAAGTAAAAAGAAAAAAATCACGCCACCCAAGTCCATCCCTACTCCGAGCTCCATTCTCCACATGTGGAGAGATGGACATGGTCGGCTCAATGCTTACAATCCCCTCCTCACCCTGGTCCCAATATCCGATCGAGTGACATCGACATGAGTTTGGCATAGGATTATAAAGAAGAAACAATTATACATTTTATGTTGTGGAGACCATCACCCACACATGTGTCAATGAGCAAAAGGGATGGGTACGAGCATGCACGTACTTGTCTTGTCCATAAAAAGACTCACTGACATACGTACTTCGCATCGGCCCAAGACAGGAAAACTGAATGACAAAGAATATTTGCTTTTTGGACCATGGACTCTGGCTCACATAAACAAAGGGCACTCTCTCTCTCTCTCTTTGGGGGATGGGAATGTTGCACAGGCCAGGCATAGGAGCCCTGGTCTGGGCGCATATAATCACAGGCAAATTGGCATGTTATGTACTTATGTACTTCTCTCTCTCTCACTCACTCTCACTCTCCCTCATCCTTATAGATAGGTGGGATGGAGGGTGCATGAATATGAATGTTAATATTGCAGTTAGAGAAAGAAGAGAAAGAAGAAACAAAAACATCAGTGGCATACATGTAGGTTTGTATCTTTGATCTACCTTGCGTGAGTGTCAACAACACAAAAAAAAACACAGGTGCAACCCTTGGTACATGGTTTATGGACATGAAGGCATTATTATGTTTTTAACTACTCCACACTCCACAAACAACAATTTCTACGAGCGCATGGTATTTCAGGTAAGGGCGAACCCTTGCTGACATGGACACGGTAGTGGAGGGTCCATGCCCCTTCTCCTTCTTTTTCCAACTCATGGGAACGTTCCATGTTGCAGACCGATGTTACAAAGGGACCTCCTTTTCTTCATCTTCTTCTTGGGTTGCCACACGGACGCACACGCACTCTAATGCACGTAGGTACCATGACGACGGTACCTTTATTTTAGGCTGAGAAGGGAGAGGGACGTGTCAACGGGCAAGCGTGTATACATGTTAGGGTTAAACTTCCCATGCTCTTATTATCAACCTTTCATCCGACATGGGAACCCAGAGGAACTCGTGAAAACAAACATTTTCAAATATTCAACAGAAAACGCAATGCACGTATGTGACCAGTGCATGGGCGGGATGGATGAAGAACGGACGCTGGTCACAGAAGCAGAAAAAAAAAAGAAAAAAAGAAAAAAAGATACGCTCGGGAAACACGGATATCCATTCACAGATGCTTGGGCGGTGACTTGGACCGTTATCAATGGTTGGGAACGAGACGGGTTCCTGCATGAAGGTCGTCCTTCGACTGGATGGAGAGAGAAAAGAGACAGAGCAGCTACCAACACTGTCAACAAAAGCAACGGAGCACACATCCATGCAAACATTGTCAACAAACCTGAGACGTCTTCCATTCATGCGGGTGCTGCACTACACAACGCCTGATCCACCCTAAGCAGTGTGACGAAAACAAAACAATGATTGCGCACTATACTAATCGTTGCATGCCAACGGTAACATCCCTCACACTTTTTTTTGAATGGATGCTTTGCTCTCGTTCGGTGCAGGAGGAGCCAGTGCAACGAAAACATTGAGCTATGATGTCCTCGTTATGCATATCGCAATAGTCATCCATATTATCACCGATGGACCGCTTTGTCCTGTACAGCTGTTTGCGCAATGTTTATATGGTCATTGAAGTGGCTACCAAAAAAAATATCGTTCGTCATGGCATATTTTATATCGAGCGTGTGGTTGCACAGGCGTACGCCTGAAGATGACCCAGTCGAAATCCCAAAAAAAGAATCTTACAGCCCAGCCCAACCCAAAGGTGCACTTTGACTAAAAAGAATATGAATGGGATCGATGCAAATACAAACAAACTTGGATATGCGAGGAGGATGACTCCCGTGCATATATTACACGCGTATGATTCGTGTCTCCTTGTCGATTTTGCTTTGTTTTGAGGGCATTCATAATCCCCGTCGTGGATCATATGTTAAAGAAAACAAGAAACACTACTGTAGCCATCCCAGATCGGCGCTGTGACCAGCACGACCATGGCATCATAGGATAGATAGCGCAATCTCTTGGACGCACCATTGGAAAAATCAAAATGAAAGTTGTGGATTGGAACTAATTTCTTCTTTCAAAGCGAAGTCTGGGGAGCATTTGGGTCACGGACAAGCTGAGAAGGACGAAATAGCAAACAAAACCATAAAAACGATAGAGGAATGTCGTAGCAAACATGAGCGGCAATAGGCGAACTCGCATTTTCTCTTCAAAGTGAACAGCCGGATCCCCATGGACAATGAGAAAAACTCTCCACCCCTTCCCCCATCCTCCCCACTTGCAACTCTTGTGTTTCTCCACGCTCCTCCACAGTCTAAAGATGAACTTGTAAAGTGTAATAACCCCTCAAGGAGCACGCTTCTGACAAAAGTCGTGTACCGCGAGAGGAGCGTGGAAGAGAGCAAACACGCGTTGACATATTTGGCTTCGGATGCATCCGCGTCTGAATTGTCGCCGCTCATTGGACAGCAAATCAGCAAATCGCGTTTGCTGAATTGCCTTGCATATGGACCCATAGGCGCACATGCTATACCCTTTCACTTTTTTCGAATGGATGCAACTTCGCACACCATGCCCATCCCAGTCTGTTCGTAGATTACCTTACCCCTAGGAGAGTACCTTTTGTGTGTGTGCGTGATTTGCTTTGTCATTTGTGCCCAACTCGGGCAAAGCACCTTAATAATCAGGCCCTGAATGGTACTATCCATTTTTTTTTTTCGCTTGGCACAATGCTTCTTGTCGTGGTTTCCTACGTGAGGAGGGATACATTTTATGCAAGCACGTTCAAAACATCCCGATATGCTGATAATAATTTAATAGGGATCCACATGGGGCCCTTCTTTCCGTACATTACACAAATGCATAATATATTTGAAGAGCATATGGCAGAGAATAACATTGCCCCTGCAATCGGTTTGTTCGCCACTAGCACGTCATTGGGCCTCAGTTTCGCGATGACTTTCATATGGTAAACGAAAGGAGGCAGATCTATCCTTAGCCTTTCTGCCGCATAATATCATCAACAAAAGTGAGCATAAAGTGCACTAAAGAATCCGACCAGGCTGTCTAAGAGACATGCATATATTGGATCCAGAAACACAGTGGCCCTGGTGTTTGCAATGGCATGCGCGATACAAAAAAAACTCCCCCACGAATTCCCATCGGGTCAATCTTTTGCACACTTTGGGACGATTGCGTTATCCAGGCTATTGAATGATCGAGAGCAAAACACTGAATTCACTGATCCGCGTGGGAAGCAAAAAAAAAAAAAAAAAAAAAAAAGGTCTACAGTACGGCAATGGGTCCCTTGGGAAGGATGGTTGCTGAGTCGATGAGCACTTTTTCCTGGCTGTAACGGATGCTTTCTCACAAGCGCCTACTCTTTCACCCCACTCCATGGTGATAATAGGCTTCGCAGAGCCTTTATGGCTTTTCACAGTCTGTCATATGCCTCTTAGGAGGAGAGCGAGTTTAATCGTTGCCCTAGGTGGTCTGGATCTTTTCTTCTTGGAACAAAGTAACCTTTGGAGATGGCCCTATTCATAGATTGATCGTTTAGGAAAGCCATTCAGGTGTATAATTCTGTGATTGGCAAGCACGACTGAGAGGCAGAGGCAAGAAGAGAGCTGAGCTTCATTCACCACTCTCATGGCATGGCATGGCATGATGGGCAAAGAAAACCTCACAGATCATGCAGTCGTTGGGTCACCTTTTTTTTTATATTTATGTCTCCGCACAACCACTCCGTTTTCGATTGTCGATAGCCCTTATCCTTGTTCTCTGTTCTTTCATCATCTCCATCATCATCGTGCTTCGATCGGGTGTTGGACCTCTATTCCGTGTCAGTTTTTAGGGTTTTGTGCGTGTTATTTGGGAGAATGTCTGACTGGCCCACGTCCATTTACTTTTTTTATGGTTGTCTTTGTGTTGTCGGGTTCTTTTGACTGTGCGGGGATCGAATAATCTTCCTTCCGGGCCTTGCTTTGGACTTTTTCGTCATGGTATGTGTGTGGGAACTGGATCGCGTCTACTCTGGTTTGTTCAAAGATATGGACTATGGTTCCCCTTTGTCCACCTACAAGGACACCGAGATATGGTCGTCTAGAAGGGACGATTTTTGTGCCTCAGAGAACAGGCGTGTGCAATTAGAGAACCCAATTAAGGTTGACATAGAGAGGGATAGAGGGAAGACGATGCTGATTTCAGTGGCAACACTTTCATCCGCCCTTTCTATCTCTCTCTTCTGCATGAGGTGCAGGAGTCCAGAAGATCAAGGAAGAGAGAAAGTGAGCGCATGACAAGGAAGAACTAGCAAGGGCGCCATTCTGGTTCTAAAGGAGGATGCAGCATCGACAATGCATTCTCCCTTTCTCTTTCTCAGTCTCTCTCTCAAAGTGGACAAATGCTGCATAACCATGAGATTCATGTTCACGCTTGCACATGCCAGCAACATATTTGGCTCAGGGCGGAGCCATAATTTTTCGAATTCGCCTTCATTTGGACTGAGCACTTTGCCAATATGTTGCGAGTGTTGTTTTGAGTGTCCACCATCTCCCAGTGCTGAGTGGACTATCGATAGTCAAGTCGATGGCACTTTTGCGTGTGTTTTACCTCTTCTTTGTTTCTCTTCATGGGCGCATTGTGCCAAAGAAATGCCGCCTTTGCTCATCGATCGGAGCTAACTCTTCTAGTGTTGAATAAAGTTGTTGTCGGGCCACACCGAGCGTAACTAACCGGTTTGCGAACATTGGAGAACACACTCTGTTTTGCTTTTAGCGTCATTTCTCTTTTTCTTTCTGCGAGGACGTTTAACGCCTT
The DNA here is from genome assembly GCA_000739165.1 of Podila verticillata NRRL 6337. Lineage (NCBI taxonomy): Eukaryota > Fungi > Mortierellomycota > Mortierellomycetes > Mortierellales > Mortierellaceae > Podila > Podila verticillata. Next base: position 2,089,275 of record KN042423.1, read on the forward strand.
CAATCTTCCGTTGGACTTTTTCTCGTTTCTTCTTGTTTCTTCTTGTTTCCTAGGGGGGAGGAGGCAAAGAGAACAAAAAAAAAAAAAAAAAACGGTCTCGGACGACCAAGCGTGGGAGACGTGCTTTTGATTCGTACTTCCTTTCCTTCACGCCCCTTTTAAAGGGACATCCGTCTGACTTGATCCTGTGTCGACATGTAATTCACGCGCCATTTTGGAAGAAATAAACCAACAACGATCAGGCATAATCGTTCAGCTTGCTACTTTTCAAACTGTTCCCCTTTGTGGGTCTTCTTCACGCCCTTGGTCTTGTTTTTTTTGTACGATTAGTAAGAAAAGAAAGGAAGAAAGGAAAAAAAAAAAGGAAGACAGCGCAGGCATGAGACTCATCCCAACCAGTAGTCTGTGCCAACGTGGAGAGGCACATCTTTTTCCAAACCTGTCCGCTACACAGATCTTCATTTACACAACCTCCTTTTTTCGCATCGGTGCTTCCTCAGATCGACTCATTCTGTAAACCACTCTCCAAGAAGGTCTCTCTTCTCTCTCTTTTTGCTTCCCATCTAGACTTGCGGCCAGGGTAGCCCACCGCACAGCAACTGGCGATTCGAAAGTGATGTGCACCTTTTTGTTCGAACAAACAAAAAAATAGGCAAAGCAGAAAAAAAGGAGGGAGAAATAGGACAAGGGCCTTCCATGACACGTTGTCTCTGGTGACCCATGTGTTTGAGCAAGGTCTTAACACGTGGTATGGCAAGATAGCAACTAAAGGGTTGGTGCATGTAGTCGTGTCTCGATTGACTTTTTTCCCTTTCGCGCTATTTTTTTTTGTTTGAGATGCCTTCAGGCAACGTAAACGGCTGTCATGTACTGTGCTTCACACCCGTCCATCCTCCATCGACATGTTGTCGTTTCCCAAGCTCAAGACTTTTTTTTTTTTTCTTTTTTCTTCAGCTTTGCATTTGCGCCAGGAACAGAGATGGTCGGCGCTATTTTCTTTTTTTTTTTTTGCCCATCATAGTATTCTTTCGGAAGTACAGACCTGTCCTATCTTGGGCCGTGGCAGTCAAGAGAGAAAAGATGCTGGTTCATCCACGGATTGACCTTCGTGTTATCTCGAATCCAAGAAGATAGCCTCCTTTTTTTTTTTTTTTTTTTCTATTTTCAAAGCGTGTGTTGTTGTTGTTGTACCTTACATCCCCCTTTGCAATGACTGATCATTATCATTCTCAATGCGAAGAAAGGAAGAAATATTATGATCATTGAAGAATAAACAGGTACATTCAGGCCCCAGATGTCTCTATCCTCCTCGGTAGTGTCTAATATGCTGGCCCAATGGGTGCGTCTTGTCCTAAATGTTGTGATTTAGACTCTGATGAACTGGAAATGTTTTGTTGTTTGGTGGGTGTGTGCATTTTTTTTATCCTATCGTATCGAATGCATAGGCCACTGAGGTTAGTCTCTGTGGATGAGTGTGTGTGGATGTCGGTGTGGTTGCACTTAGGGGATAGCAAAATAACATATGGACTGAGGACATGTCATGATAGTGAGGAGCGAGTGCTTCGTGCGGACTGTCAACCAAAAAAAGGGTCATTGAATCAGTCGGAGCAATTTCATTGGCCGAGCAGCCAGCACTGGCAAATTGGCATGTGAAAGTTAACATTGAGACGAAAAGAACACGCACTAGGTGCGAGAAAGATAAAAGAAGAGAATTGGACTGAGCGTGGATTTGGAAAATGCGCTTCGTGCTCGACCTATTTTGTATTGTGTACTGAGTAACACATAGCATGCCGCATATTGTTGACGGACATCCATTGGCTATTGGCTATGGCAGCATCGCCCTGCGACAATGAGGCCATACCCCATTTCGACTCCTTGGCATGGACTATGTAAATGTCATATTAGCCATAGTTCCCAGTAGACACCTCCACAATACACACTCACCCACACACCGCATCTTGTGAGAACACACCTCCCATCCACACTCTTACTCGAGCTGTTATTTTGAGGCGCACTCTTGTTCCAACCTTCGCCGTGATCCTCTCAACCATGTATCCAATTATCCAATGGTGTGACCCTTGCCTGCTCTTCACTCTAACATTTTTTTTTTGTTCGCTTCGCTCGACTCACTGAACCGAGATGTTCCATTGCCATAGAGAAATGGCATGAAGGCGGAGTAAATTGTAAAATGTTGAGAGGAAAAAGTGTGCTTCTGGGCTGGAGATCTCTTCTTTCTCAACACGCACACAAACAACTTTTGCTCCCCAAGGAGTTCAGTATTTTAGTACTCAACCACTCCAATGTGCACTCAAAAAGTGAGAACTCAGAGACACGAGTATAGTGTCACTTGGGGTTGCATTGACAGCCGCATCTCGTATTTTATTCTCCATGTCTCTCTCCACTCGTGTAAGTATGATACCATGGACTTAAGGTGCCTGACGAGTAGATGTGGTCGACATATGCCAGTCCAAAAAAAAAAAAAAAAAAAAAAAAAAAAAAACATCCGAACAACAGGAGATGGTTCGCATTGGGATCGTCTCGTCTTTCTGTTTTAATTTTCCATCGAACGGTGCATTCGCCTTTCTATTTGACATCGAGACTGCATTGCTCGGAACAGTGGGATAGCAAGCTGAGGATTCAGACTTGGATTAGGATGGGCGCGAACAGACATAGCCCTCCACTTGAACGACATATAGCATGCCAAACGCACGCGCACGCATCGCATCCTATGCCACAA
>KN042423.1:2092111-2164418 GCA_000739165.1 Podila verticillata NRRL 6337
CGCCCATCCATTTGTGTCTTTCATTTCTGTGTGGAAAATGAAAGAGAAAGGACTAACCGATCAAACAATAGACCGATAGAACAAGGGGGGGGGGGGAGGGGGGAGGGGGCTATACCATTGGAAAAAGAACAACGCAACCATGCCATGGGCGAAAAAGGGCTTACTGTGTTGACCCACTCCATCTTCGATACGCGGTCCATCTTTCATAATACGTTTTTAATATCTGTGAGGGGTCCATTCGGGCGTGTACGTGCGTTCTGTCCATGGATTGGAACGCACCACAGTCAATATTGCTCTTTAGATGTGGTTCCCATAGGACAAAGCAAAAGAAAAAGAAAAATAAGACAGGGCGTCACCGAGCTTGTCCTTTCTTCACTTCCCTATCTATAGTTTTTTTCTCTCTCTTTTATTCTGTTTCCTTGTCGACTTGGATCGTGTTTCGTGTTTTCCTTTCTCCTCTGTCCGTGCTTAAGAAAATCCCTTTTTTTTTTTTTTTTTTTTTATCCTTCAAAATGGACATTTTCATTTCGTGTATTCCGAAGGGTAACGAAGGATCAGTTTGATAGGATCAGTAATGAAGTTTTTTGACCTTTGTTCTTAATCGTTGGCTAGATGCAGATCACCCACAGAGATTATGAAAATTAACAGGACTGGTGCCTTGGTGTGCGTGTTATTGTAAACAAACATGAAATAAATGTCAGAACGGTGGGAGGGACTCTTTCTTGACCCTTTGTGCGTGTTGCTGGGAATTGGGTGCCAAAGAAATAGCATAGCCCGAGGTAGTCTGCGATTTTTGAAATTGTTTCCTTAAGCACGAATACATATTCACAACGGATGGATGACATATGGCGACGTAAATGTATGTACTCTTCCTCCCCACGAGCGATCGAAAGTATATGAAGGGACCCTCTAAACAGACAATTGTAAGGAGTGAGTGGGCAGGAGTGAATGGGGTCAATACATGTGAGAACCTTTGCCCTTTGCACCTTTGCCTTTGCATTTCGAATGGGTACGATTAGGATGCATTTCTCTATCTGCACGGCATAGCATTAGCCCATATGCTGAGGGCACACTTTTAATGTAGTCCGCAACTCACTGGGGTTTGTATGTCTGCCAATGAATAAGGCACAAATTGAATCTGTATTCAGTGGTCGCGTTTGCCGTTTTTTTTCCTCAACGCACCTCACTCACTCTCTTACTCACTCACTTATCGTATCGAGAGTGGAGGATGATACCATTGACACCATTCATTGACACCACACACCCAAACACACCCACACTCACACACACACACACACGCACACACACACATGGGAAATCAGGTCAGGGCGAGTCGGGCCTCTTGTCCTCTTGTCCGTATCTTCCACCATTGTCCTCAGCGAGGACTATTGAGCGGAATGAGTGAAAGGAGTGTGTTAGTGAGCGATTGAACCAAAAGCCAAATAGATTTAAATAGGGACCCATTCCACCCATCCGTCCGGGTTCTCTTCTTTCTTTCTTCTCTCTTTTCTTTCTTGCTTCTGGTGTTCTTCCCCTTTGCTACGCCGCTTCCTCCTCCTCCGCCACTACCTTTTCTTTCTTCTCTTCACCTCCCAACCTTTCGTTTTCGACTGTTGGCTGCTCCGTTGTTTATCAATATCACCAAAAAAACACCACGTCGAGTACAACAACTTTCCTTTTCGAAGTCCCTCTTTGTTCTTTTTTTTTCTTTTGCATTATCAATTTGCATCCTCATTGCAGTTCATTTTGCATTCTCATTCTTTTTTTGTTACGATCTCTTTCATTGGTAAGTAGTAGTTTGCTCCGCATGCAAGGAATGGCCAGTGTATAAGCTGGAGGATGCTGCTCTTGCATTTTCCTTTCTTTTTGGCTCCCCCCAACAACACAACACAACACCAGCGATATCGCAATAACCCACACAAACACACGCATCCCCCATCCAATCCAAACACACAAACAAACCATCACTTGCTGCAACCCAGCTGGCATGTGCACCCTCGCGTCCCCCTCCCTCTCTCTCTCTCCTTCCACTTCCACGAGCCATGCACCTGTCTGTCTGCCCCAAAAGCCATTTTGTATTTCCCTCGCTCTGTCTCTGTTATCTTGCATCCGAAGAAACAGAGTTTTTTAATATACGATGGCCCATCCCCATTTCTCATGTTCTCTGCATATCCTCATCACACCGTATTCGCCTTTTTGTAGTTTGCTCTCATCTCTCTTTCTCCTTGCCCACACTCGTTCGCATACACATACATACAACCTTCGTCATCGTTTTCTTTGGTGTTGACACCAAAAGTGGGAAAATAGCAACGCAAAGAGGAAATTTTTGGTTCTGGACCACTGGGCATTGGCCATTGGGCCATAGGCCATGAGCCATGGACAATGCGTGTGTTTCCCGTTCTACTAGTCTTTAGTGTGGGATTGCCAGGTCCCTTCGCTATTAATATTTTTTTCCTCCCATGCACCGGCCAACTTTTTCTCTTTGTTTTGGTGTCGAGGCGATATTCCCACTCTCCACAATGTTTACACCTACTCTTGCTCTGTTTTCCGTTATCTTCACGCTGTGGAACCCTTGCCCTCTGTTTTCCGTTCTCTCTTTTTGTGGGCCATACTTTTTCACTGCACGCACATCCATTTCCTAACGGCTGTTACTGTGTGTCCCATGGTCGTGCTTTGGCTCGTATTTGTCACAATTGTTCCCTAAAACATGCAAACAGGCGCTTGTCCCATTTTCGAAACCACTTTCTTCGTGTTGCCTCCCTTTTGATCACAAATGCCCGCCCGCAAAGAGAGAGACAGCGAGCGAGAGATACACAACACCACCCATCCCTGTTCTCATATGCTTTGACATTTGAACATCCAAAAAACAAAAAAGACAAAGAGGGGTTGGAAGGGGGTACACGCCCTTACGAGTCACATCCATGGGCAGGACAAAAGGAGAGTGTACTCTCTGTCACCCCTCCTTCGTGCGCTCGTTCGCTCTCTTCCTATCGACAAGCACACGTCGCCCCCCTGTCCTCTTCCCTTGCTGTTCCTCCTGCGTTGTGTTTATTGTATACAATCGCACAAAGTCCTTGCTGTCTGTAATCCCGCCAGAGAGTGCCCACCGGAGAGGACGGAAGCAGTTGCTCGATGACATACTGGCTTTGTTTTTTATGGGACAAAATGCTTAGTTGCCACTGTTTGCCGATAGAATGCCTGTGCCTTGTTCTTGCCCATCATAAATATATCCCTTGCCCCTGGGCCTTTGCTTTTTCTTCCTTCTCGCTTCACTATATTCATCACCCCTCGGATCTCACGCCTTCGATATTCCCTCATCCTTTTGCTCCTGCGGAATACTTACCTTTCGCTCTCTCTCTCTCTCACTCTCGCTTCCTCCACCCTTCCAGGAACCCTCTCATCCTTCCAATAAAGCCTATCCATAATGACCAAGCGAACCAACAAGGCCACCCGTTATACCCCCGCTGCTGCTCCTCCTCCTCCTCGCAACAACTCGTCCGACTCTGAAAACTCGGACACGGAGGATCGCTCACACTCCCGCACCTCGACCTCATCCGTCGAGGAGGAAGTCAAGGCTAACGGAAACGGCACTCACCCCACCACCGCACACACATACTCTTCTGGCTCCTCCACACCCGTCAAGGAGACCAAGACCGCTTCCTCAGATGCCAAGGGTGGCTTTCTCACCCGTGTGACCTCCCTCCCCGTGGTCAAGGACTCTTTCTCAACCCTCACCTCGTACGCCGAGGGCAACAAGTACAGCAAGTATGCTCTCGATACCGCTGGCTCTGCCGTCACCACCGCCAACAAGTACACTGAGGGTTACCAGAGCCGTATCTTGCCTTTGCTCCAGACCCCCATCTCCACCGTTGATAAGTTGGCCAACAAGTCGCTTGATATCGTCGAGAACACTTTCCCCATTGTGACCAAGCCCACTGCCGAGATCGTGACCCAGGTTAAGAAGCCCATCGTCTATGTCGAGGAGTCATCCAAGAACGCTTATACCCAGCTTCAGTCGACTATTGATGCCCGTGTCACTGTGCCCGTCAAGACTGTGACCTCCAGCATCGCTTCGACCGCTGCCTCGACCCGCGACGCCGTCACCACCCGCGCTACCCAGACCCGCGACGCCGTCACTGCCCGTGCCACCTCCACCGCCAACACGATCGCCACCACTGCTGCCCAGACCCGTGAGACCGTGACTGCCCGCGCTACCTCAACAGCCAATACTGTTGTCTCGACCGCCACTCAGGCCCGCGACACTGTCACCGCCCGTGCTACCTCGACTGCCAACACCATTGTTTCCACTGCCACCTCGACCCGCGATAACGTCACTGCCCGTGCTACCTCAACGGCCACCGCCATTGCTACCCAGGTCAACACCCGTGCCACCCCCTTGGTCGATGGTCTCGAGAACGTTGTCAACCGCTACTTGCCTGCCGAGACGGACGGCGAGAAGACTGCTGGACAGACCAACCAGGCCTCCCGTGTCGTTGATCTGGGCCGCTCTGCCTCGCTCCGTGTCACTCGCCGCGTAGGCGCCCGTGTTGCCCCCATCACTGCCCCCATCACCAAGACTGTGTACGAGTACCGCGATGCTGCCGAGAAGAACGTCTACGTCGTCAAGTCCAAGGACCAGCTCCATTCGCTCAACGGCCGCTTGTCCTCTCTCTTGGAGTCCCTCCGTGTCCACGCTAAGGAGCTCAAGGAGAACGTCGAGAAGGTGCCCGCCCAGGCCTCGAGCAGTGTACACACCCGTGTCAATGTTCTGAGCAGCAAGGTTCTGGCCGAGATTGATTCCCTGTCCGTCTACTTGAAGGAGCACAGCCCCTCGCTGCCCCAGTCCGTCCAGACCCGCCTCCAGCCCCTGTTGAACTTTGTTAACGACCGCTACGTTGTTGTTCGCGGCGAGATTGTCAAGACTGACGTCGGTGCTGTCCAGAAGGCACGCAACATCTTGCACTTGACCACTGTTGAGACTCTGCCTATTCTCCAGAACGCTGCCCATGACGTCCGCGAGACCTTGGTGTCGTACCAGGTCTCGGCCCAGGAGCAGCTCCACAAGGGCTTGACCAAAGTCCAGGAGGTCAACTCTGCCGTGCACGTGGCGGCCTACCGTGCTGTGCACTCTGTCCATGTTATCCTTGTTGGAAAGTAGAAAGGTTCTTTCTAAAAAACGCAAAAAACTTCAAAAAGGCATAATAAAAATATTAAAAAAAATATACATGGACCAGACCATGCTCGTTTCTGTTTCTTGGTTGCAAAAGGTTGGTCAAACCAAAGCTCAGTCAAAGCAGTATTTCCATGTTCGCATGGGTTTTTATGTGTGTATATTTATGTATATATATGTGTGTGTGTCTGCGTGTGCGTGTGTGTGTGTGTGTTTTGCTTTGCCTTTGTAAACATATGACAATGAAGGAAAAAAAGAAACTGTTCAAAAGCTGGGCGAGTGGGTGAGTGGGTGAGTGATGCGTGTTTGTGTGTGGCAAACACAAGAAGACGAGAAACAACAACAGCAACAACAACAACAATAAACCACACATGCAAGCGAGAGAAGGTCCTTCCTCTTCTGCCTGCTGTTTTCGCCCCCCCTTTTTCTCTGTCCCTTTCCCAGCCCTCCTAAAAAATAATGCATTACATTGCAGAAGGGCCTTTTTGTCCGTGCATGATTTCTTTACGTGCTTTGTGTTTCCACACACGTCCTCACAAGATCACAAGCAACCGCCCACTTGGCCGAGTCCACGGGAAGTGTACACACTTTTATTTATTTATTTTTTATTTTTTTATTTCGCATCTAGACACGAATAAAACAAATCCAGGAAAACAAAATTGGGAGATAGGAGCCAGGAAGTGGATGATTGATGGTTGGAAAGATTGGAAGTTGAAGTAGCGATAATGAGAACACGAAGAACAAAAGGACCTATGAGCGATGGGCTGTTGTTGTTGGACATGGCGAAACAGAGAAAATCAAGCCACGCACAGGTGGTTGCAATGATTTGGTCCGCAAATAAGCAAGGGATGGATCCTTTGCTCTTCTCTTGTGAGTCATATCGTCCAAATCTCTCTTTTGTTGCCTCGTTGTTTTCTGCATTGCAACCAGTGAACACACACGGATGATATACTGACCGCTTTCAGAGTGGCAGTTTGCGGGGGGCTGAGTCATTTATTTGTTTGTTTGGTGAACATCGCTGCACGTTTCGATTCCAGGTAGAAACCTCACAGCAAAACAACCATAAGACGTTCAAGAGCCAAATTTTTTTTTTTTGAAGTTACGAATACGCTCCCACACGTGTTCTCGGATCCCTCCTCCACCACCCCTCTGTTGTAGATATATCTTTCATGCTCACAGTGCTTGACGCCTGTGCCCCAGGATCATTCTCAAACTCAAACCAGACCCACTTGCCCATCATGCTGTCCACCATGCGCCGGCCAACCATCAGCACAGGGATCCAGGCTACCATCGCCACGAAAGCGTAGCACAAGAGTAAGCGGAACTGAGGTTTATTGATAATCCCAACGGCGTAGACTAGTATAGTGAACATGACCGCCAGCACGTCTGTAGAGAACAGGGCCCAGTCTTTTTGGTCCCTGCGTCGTTAGGAAGAGACGAATCACCACTATCTCGAGGATAAAGGCACCGAGATAGATGGCGAAGGCAATGTATTGGCGCCACCAGTACAGGTTCGAGCTGTCCCCTGGTACTGACAAAGTGAATCGGGTGGATGGTTGCCCGGGTTCAGTTACGGGGACAACATTGACAGATGAATTTATGGCGTTTCTGCGTAGTCTGAATGGGTTCGCCTTGTCCTCCGTGTCTGGCGCGTGTACGACATATGACCTGACGAGTTGCGGTATTGTGGTACAGGGAGGTGACTGAGATCAAGAGGAGGTGGTGTTTGTGAAAGTGAAGGTGAAGGTGAATGTGAAGGATATCGAGCAAACATATATTCAACGGACAACAGACCGGGTATAGCTATGTGTGCGAGAGTATATCATACAATGCGATAACATGTTGTCGAAGCAGAAGAGAACAAGGTTCGCCCCAGCTCTGGCTTTGTTCGTGTGCACAGCGGCAAAATGAAAATGCATGCTCCTTTATTTCCAGCACAGGTCTCTGAGTACAAGATCGAGCAGGGCCCTTTTTTTTTTTTTTTTTTTTTTTTTGGCGATCTTTTCTATCTTTTCTATCTTTCTGCGGTAAAGGTGGGAGTGTTATGTCTCCTGGTTTGATGGCATTGATCCACCTTCATGTCTCCCAAAAAAAAAAAAAAAAAAAAAAAAAAAGAACACGAAGGGGGACGTTGGGATGCAACATCGATAAAAATGACTCTCTAGCACCTTGGAAGATGCTTCGCTCCCCATGAGTCATTACCCTTTCTTTTTGTTGTCTCCATGTGCCAAAAAGCTATGCTTTTTTGATATTTTCTTTGCACGAAGTTAAAGCAACTATCTGTTATTGTTGTTGCTGATGTTGTTGCTTTTTGGACATCAAAGGAACGAGTTCAGTACGATAACCCAACGAGAGATTGAGTGTTTGAATGGCCCGCTGCAATTCAAAAAAAAAAAATCTGGATGATAGAGCCCTGCTGTTGACACCATGTACATTCCATACGCGAAAAAATGGGCGGCTTGTATCTTCCTCTTTTTAAGGTTTCTATCTTTCAAGATTTTGCTTTGAGTGAGACCATTAATGATGTCGGTTCCTCGGTTCTCAGAGGTGAAAACGCAAACACACACACACGAAAGAAGCAGACCCTCAGGACGACGTCATTTGTCGCCTTTTTTTTTTTTTTTTTTTTTTTTTTTTTTTTTTTTTCGTTGGGCTGAGCTGAAATTTATGTGCCGCGCAATGTTCACCGATACGAGTATAAAAAGATTGATGGAACTCTTCCACCCTCAATCCTCCATTCTCCATTCACCATCTTCCTTCGTCACCCTCCACGCCTCAAGTCCACATAACCATGCCTTTCTTCACAAGTCGCAACTTTCTCATCTCTACATTCTCCCTCTATATCGCCCTGGATACTTATTGCAGCGTGGTCGGTTATCTCGACCACAGATCTGATTTCCTGTCCTGGCTCTTTCCGAACCTCCTGGCCATCGTCATTCTTGCCACTTTTGTCTTTGGCAGGCGATCTTACTCTTCGGACGTGAACAACTCCTTGGCCACGTGGACATTTGTGATCGGATGGATCAAGCCTCTTTTTAAAGCCGCTATGCTGCTGCACTCGATCAAAGACGGGTACAGCCCCGAGATTAGTCTGTACCCACAGCAGTACGGCGGATGGCTTGAGATCTGTGTCACTCGCCAGCAGGATGAATATTCCATACGAATGTGCGATGTTATCGTGCTAAGGGAGCCGGTCGTTGGTCTCAGCATCGTGTTAGGACTTGTCCAAGTGGCTGCCCTACTGAAGCGTGATGTGGTTGTGATGAGGTGGTCGCTCTTCGGACTCATCGCAGTGTCCGGACTTGTCCATGCGTACGTTTTGCTGATTATGCCCGTTGAGCATACTGAGAGTTAGTCCCATTAGTTTGTGATACGCCATGCACATCAACAAAGCATTTCTCTGTGAAACTTTCTTTTTCTCTATCTACTCTCCAACACACTTTTCGACTTTCGCATAGTGCGATCTGTTGTTTGCACGCTGTTTTTCCTTCTCACTTTCACCCTCACAAGCACCACCTCCATCCCATGTTCCTGTCCCACATGTCACATCCCGACAAATAATTAACACTCTCAGCAGAGGACAAGGCAAACTCAGTCAAAATGCGCCGGAGTGCATCATCCGTCACTCCCCCGATCTCCTCAGAACCCGAAACGCCACTTCCTACTTTATTCGACCCTGCACCCAAGGGCGACGCGAACAATTTCAGGCATCAGACGAGAGCCTTCATCCTATTGCTTACAGTCATCATCGCCGACATGGCCGCCAAAATTCATTACTACTATTACGACACGATGACCACAGAACCCAGAAGACCCTGGCCCACCGTATTCGCCGTAGATATCACGGCGGTCATATGTGCCTATTTATGCTACATCCGTGCTGTACTGGATTCGGCCTGCGTCAACCGACACCAGTGCTATGGTTACGTTGCATTGATTGCGTGATTTTCTTTGGCGATGGCCACACGGGTCGTGGTGGACAGGACTGACAGGACAACAGATAGGAGTGCTTTGTTCGAGATTGAGAGCGGATACGATGGTGCAGGGGTCAAGTACCGTGTAACGGTGAGATCCAACAATGAGGAGGCGAGATTCGAGGAACCATGTAAGAAGATGATGTTTGGGAGTTCAGAGGTACTTCTTAGCTACATGAAGATAGTGTCCTTCCTCTGTCCAATGCTTTAGGAACTGTTAGGAGGAGACGAGGTTAACTTTGTATATAAAGACAAGTTCATCTCGGGCCCGTCCCGTTAGACCATTGTCCTGTGTGTTATGGGTTTATGGCTTATGCGATCCATTCTTGCTGGATGAAAAACAGGCACTAACCTTTTGTCGAAACAGCACAAACCTTATTGCCAACCAGCGCACACCGTTTGTCGAAACCGCACGGCTGTTTCCAAAACAGCGCATGCTGTTAGACTAAACGGCTCAAACCTTAAGCAAACCAGCGCAAACCGTTTACAAAACCAGCGCATACTACTAGATTTGTGCGGTGATTTTCAATAAAAACACGTCGTTTTCACCCTCTTCACCATCCCTCTTCAGCCTGCCTCTTCACTCCACTCTCCCTCATCCCATCAAATCTTCTAATTAATCGAACGAATGGTTCTTTAGTGCAAAGTCAGGAGCAAAGAGAGTTGTGAATTAGAAAGGATGTAATGATTAGAAGATTCTGATGGGAATGTGGGAGAGTGGAGTGAAGAGGCAGGCTGAAGAGGGATGATGAAGAAGGTGAAGAGGTTTGAAGAGGGTGAAAACGACGTGTTTTTATTGAAAATCACCGCACAAATCTAGTAGTATGCGCTGGTTTTGTAAACGGTTTGCGCTGGTTTGCTTAAGGTTTGAGCCGTTTAGTCTAACAGCATGCGCTGTCTTGGAAACAGCCGTGCGGTTTCGACAAACGGTGTGCGCTGGTTGGCAATAAGGTTTGTGCTGTTTCGACAAAAGGTTTGTGCCTGTTTTTCTTCCAGCAAGAATGGATCGCATAAGCCATAAACCATAACACATAGGACAATGGTCTAACGGGACGGGCCCGAGATGAACTTGTCTTTATACAAAGTTGACTCGTCTCCTCCTAACAGCTCCTAAATCATTAAACAGAGGAAGGACACTATCTTCATGTAGCTAAGAAGTACCTCTGAACTCCCAAACATCATCTTCTTACATGGATCCTCGAATCTCGCCTCCTCATTGTTGGATCTCACCGTTACACGGTACTTGACTCCTGCATCATCGTATCCGCTCTCAAACTCGAACAAAGCACTCCTATCTGTCGTCCTGTCAGTCCTGTCCACCACGACCCGTGTGGCCATCGCCAAAGAAAATCACGCAATCAATGCAACGTAACCATAGCACTGGTGTCGGTTGACGTGGGCCGAATCCAGTATAGCACGGATGTAGCATAAATAGGCACATATGACCGCCGTGATATCCACGGCGAACACGGTGGCCAGGGTTTCTGGGTTCTGTGGTCATCGTGTCGTAATAGTAGTAATGAATTTTGGCAGCCATGTCGGCGATGATGACTGTAAGCAATAGGATGAAGGCTCTCGTCTGATGTCTGAAATTGTTCGCGTCGCCCTTGGGTGCAGGGTCGAATAAAGTAGGAAGTGGCGTTTTGGGTTCTGAGGAGATCGGGGGAGTGACGGATGATGCACTCCGGCGCAATTTGACTGAGTTTGCCTTGTCCTCTGCCGAGAGTGTTCATTGTTTGTCGGGATGTGACATGTGGGATAGGAACATGGGATGAAGGTGGTGCTTGTGAAGGTGAAAGTGAGAAGGAAAAACAGCGTGCAAACAACAGATCGCACTATGCGAAAGTCGAAAAGTGTGTTGGAGAGTAGATAGAGAAAAAGAAAGTTTCACAGAGAAATGCTTTGTTGATGTGCATGGCGTATCACAAACTAATGGGGCTAACTCTCAGAACTATGCTCAACCATAATCCTCAGCAAAAGGTACGCCTGGACAAGTCCGGACACTGCGATGAGTCCGAAGAGCGACCACCTCATCACAACCACATCACGCTTCAGTAGGGCAGCCACTTGGACAAGTCCTAACACGATGCTGAGACCAACGACCGCCCACCTTAGCTCGATGGCATCGCACATTCGTGTGAAATATTCATCCTGCTGGCGAGTGACACAGACGGCAAGCAATCCGCCGTACTGCTGCGGGAACAGACTAATCTCGGGGCTGAACCCGTCTTTGATCGAGTGCAGCAGGATAGCGGCATTAATGAGAGGCCTGATCCAACCGATCACAAATGTCCACGTGGCCAAGGAGTTGTTCACGTCCGAAGAGTAAGATCGCCTGCCAAAGACAAAAGTGGCAAGAATGACGATGGCCAGGAGGTTCGGAAAGAGCCAGGACAGGAAATCAGATCTTTGGTTGAGATAACCGACCACGCTGCAATAAGTATCCAGGGCAACATAGAGGGAGAATGTAGAGATGAGAAAGTTGCGACTTGTGAAGAAAGGCATGGTTCTGTGGACTTGAGGCGTGGAGAGTGACGAAGGAAGATGGTGAATGGAGAATGGAGGATTGAGGGTGGAAGAGTTCCATCAACCTTTTATACTCGTATCGGTGAACATTGCGCGGCACATAATTTTCGCTTAGCCCGACGAAAAAAAAAAAAAAAAAGGCGACAAATGACGTCGTCCTGAGGGTGTGTTTCTTCCACAGTGCCACACAGCAGTGTTGTGTGTGTGTGTGTGTGTGTGTGTGTGTGTGTTTGTTTGCGTTTTCCCCTCTGAGGACCGAGGAACCGACATTAATTGTGTCACTCAAATCAAAATCGCGGAAGATAAAAACCTTAAAAAAGAGGACCCCATCCAAGCCGCCCATTTTTTCGCGTATGGAATGTACATGTGAGCCAATCTCAGAATCAACCAGGCATCGCCTTCACGGGTAACCTCAACACAAACTGTGCCAAGGACATTTTTTTAGAGGGTATATAAGTTCCAGCTATTTTTGGTCCAAAGGCTGGCAGTAAGCCATATCCTGCGTATTTTGAACAAAGTCAGAGGAGGAGTGATTATGTCAATATTCTAGGGTTGTTGTCGCACTATGAGCATGGCATATATCTGATAGTGGAAGCATCAGGAATCACTCCCTTTCTTATTGAACCATGACATCGCGCCAGGAGTCGAGATTTTGCCGAGAAAGAGATTTCAGGTTGTAATTTTCGGTGTGGCTAAACGTAAGGCGACCGACTTCAGAAAATTTAATTAAACAGAGCAGTTTGCAGACCTTGTCCAGAAGCAAGCTGATATCACGAAGAAGATAGAAGCTGTCTTGATGGAAGAGTAGCTCTGGATATAGTTGATGGCCATATATTTATTTATGAACTCTGTAACAAATGACATGCTTTCTTTTGAAAGATTTGGTTGATGTTCAGTCCTTGAATGTGTGTGTGGTATATGTTCCATCAATGCTGATGTTGTAATGGCGAATATCCGCAATGGGTCCTCTGTGTTCTCCATATCAACATTTATTCCATAATGTCGTTACGCCAGATGCGTTGGAGTTCAAGCTCAGCTTCGCTCTCTTTCGTTTTTTTAGAATTACCATCACCATCGCCGTCGTTGTTGTTGTCGTCGTTAGCACAGCGTTTTACTAAGGTTTTCAGTCTGTCGATGATACAACATGATCCTCGGGGAAGATCTTGCCAAAGTTTCTATCACTGACATTTGATGACTACCTACTGCACACCACTAGCGTCAACTGCAACATCTGGTAGGGCAGGCAACTTGGAAGTCCATTTGGTGGGATATGCAGCAATCATGCTGATGTAGACGTTCTACGGGCAGCAGTTGCGAAAATTCTTTGCATGGCTCTCGATCTTGGGCGCTGAAAATGTGCTGACCGCGTCTTTCCAATTCTTGTCCGAGAAATTTGATGATCATCATTGATGCAGTCTGAACTGGACAACGACAGGCACCACCTCGTACAATCGAACCAAATGAAGAAAGCCATATCTGGACCCGACGGATAGGACTTGAGGAAGAAAAATGGGGGACGACGGGCTGGTTGTTCCAAGTTGACTGGTGATTGGTATGGGCATCCATAAACTCCTCCATCGACATCATGTTGTGGGTCGTGCCTTGCTTGAGTCCAGACTCCTTTCAGCCAACAATATCCACCTTGCCGACGAGAGCCGCACACAGCTTAGAGACTGGGAGCTGGTGTGGCCACTCGGATAAAGGTTGCGTCTGGAACGTCTTGCTGAAGACATTCATCATGAAGTCTTCAAACATGGTTCCAGGATTCTAATCCGAAGTCAATAGCTGCATATGCCGCCAGGTCTCCTTCTTTAAGTATGGATCAATGGAAAAAGAAGTAGTTCTCGAGCAGCTTTTGATCCGACCAAATGCGTGCTCCACCAACTCAGGCGCCGCCTTGTTGAGCACAACCTCATGGACTCCAAACATACAGCGTCTGTAAAAGAGGAGACTCAGAATGCTGTCGATAGAGTTTACAAGCAGATGGTTGTAATTGTTGTGCTTAGCGTGTGGGCTGACAGAGTTCATGATACAGATTGCCCTTGATGTGTCTTTGTAAGACGCCGAATACAGGAAGAGAGGACGAATGCTCCCCCGCGAGTGTGCACAGCCACGATTTTGATGAGCCCGTTTGTGGTCCTCTTTTTATTTATAACATCTTTCTCTTCTTTTCTCAGTCTCCAGCACACCTCCACCTACACTGCCAACATCACACACACCCAACATGACAACCACAAATACCCTTTTCAATCAAATCGTCTTTCGCCTCAAAGTCCCTTCCAAGTGCAAACCCAAGGAAGCCGAGGACGGCGTCGCCATGGTCAAAGACAACCTGAACGGTGCTAACCAGGAAACCCCAGCCAACGAGGACATCATTTTCGAGGCAAAGACCAGATATTCCCAGTTTGATCTTGGGCTGCTCTTTGCCAAGAGCGACCGCAAGGAGGTTACTACACTCTGGACTCTGCGACGACGTAAGAACAAGACTGATGACATCTTTTTCCGCGAGCTTCTTTTTTGTCATGGATGTCTTCTTTTCTGTGTCACCGATTCCCTGTCCTCTCAGAGTTCTTCACCTGCTCGTTCCTTCCGTCGTATTAATCTTTGTAAGGAAGGAGAAGTTTCTGTCCGTTTTTCTGGGCCTGTTGTTTGGATGCAACAACAATGGATTTATGCAGGACCGGAAACCTTTGGCTTACAAACGACCATGACTGTGTGCCAGCTCGGATTTGCATGCGTTTGATCAGAGAGCTTCCCGGCCAAAGGAGATGGAGGACGAGGAACAGCTCTGAGAATCGTATCCACGAGATGAGCCCTCGGCCCCTATCTGGCAAAGTCGAGCGATGGAGCAAACATGGGCCTTTAGCCACTTTGGCCCTCCTTGCGCTCACTTTTTTTTTTTTTTTTTTTTCTGTTGCTGTCTATTCGACAAGTTTTGGAAAAAAAAAAAAATCTGTATTTTTATTCAATCCCTGGAAGTGTGGAGGTGATCCAAGCATGGCAAGGTAAAATCAAAATGACGAGGTAAAGTCAGAAACAACGTGCCGCAAGAAGCATTGTGGTCGACTGTGTTTGCGAAATAGTGCCAGAGCCGAAATATTTTTCTCTTGACAATGCCCTGGCTCAGGGTGAAATTTAAAGATTTGGTGGCGAACAAGGCAATGAAGCGAAGTGAAGGGGGCGTTGGTCAAATCGGCCCAACTTCATCCTCGACCAAAAAAGTCATCAGTATCACTCACAATGCTCCCGTGAAGTCAAGACTTGGAGCATTTGCATGCCCATTATTCGAACTCTGCCCTCACAGACTTATTTCTCTTGCTGATGTGTCATTCTGCCGCCCGCAATTAAGACATAGAGTATTGACGGGGACTTGGCCCATTGGAGTGCACCAGTAACTACGTTTGCATGCGAGCAAGTGATAGTGTGTCCACTTCATGAGCGAGACCTGGGCGTCTGTCTTAGGACAAGGAACATAGCACTTTCCCTATCCTTATACAAACTGAAAGGACCGAGCAGATCTCCAGCAAAGCAATATGCGCCCTCCCTCGAGGTTGCTCCAATATTCCAGACAAAATCTTCCTCAGTAAACCAATAAAAAATAAAAAAACACGCCGTTCCTGTTGAGATTCGCGACCGTCGAGTTTTTTTTTGCTGTGAGAACGCTTATATTCCAGTTAATATATTGTAATGCTGTTGTTTTCCTCTATGCCTCGCTTGTTTCTTTTTTTCCTCGCTGTAAAATCCTGTTCCTTATGCCTTGACCTCCTTTTCAGCGATCTTGGCTGCCTCCTCTGCCTTCTTGGCAGCCTGAAGACCGTGGTGTGGGCGCATCCTCCAGCCCTTGAGACGGTTCATCATCCTGGAGCGCTCGTTGGCCGCATCCTGAATACCAAAGGTAGCACTATCGGGAGCCTCGGGCCACTTGAACTCGCCGTCAATAGTCACGATCGCCTTCTTGAACTTTTGGCGCTTGAGAATCGTGTTGCCGCCAGTGCCGGCGAGCTTGGCGGGCATGTTGGCGGTGCGGACAGTGAGGATGTTGAGCTGGTAGATGTTGGCGAGGTAAGATTTGATGTCGAACTTGTTCATGCTGGGGGGAACACGGAAGGTGAGGATGTTGGAGACGGCGGGGACCTGGGGACCATTACGGACGAGTTTGAGGACTGTGGAGGGGAAGTAGAGCTTCTTCAAGCCTTCGCGGACGATCGGCATGGTTGTGCGTGTATGTGTGTGTGTTGTGGGGTTGGGTGGTTGGGTCCTTGAGTGTTTCCTGATGGTCGGCTCAAAATGATAATGTTGCGATTCGTGTGTCCTGCGGTAAAATGTGCTGCTCCTGAACAGTTGGCTTCTTGATGCTGATGCTTGCTTGATGGCGGATGTAAACTTCCAGGTACGAAACGAACAATTTAGAGATTTCCGGATGCCCCGAACCACACGACAGTCAAAGGGTGTGAGGGCAAGGGACTGCTTGGGAAGGCGATCAAAAGTGACTGCTCTTTCGAAATGTTTGTTGTTGCTCTTCCCTTTTCTTCTCTTCGCTTTTTTCTTTTTTTGCCAAGCCACCATTTCTTGGACACTTGCAAAGCATTGTGTGTTTCGAGCGCTGCTTCTTTTTTTTTTTACCCATCAACACGAATTGGTCTAACTGTTCCCTCCTCCCCCCATCAGGCCGTCCATTCGTTTCACCATCCCTTCTCTCTTCCAATAACCCAAGCCATCTCTTACCCCCGTCTCTTCCTCTCATCGAAACTCGCTCCTCTCACCACTCACACACAATGTCGTCCGACTTCAAGTCACTCACGGTCAAGAAGTACCCTCGCTTGCCAGGTCGCAAGACCTCAGAGTCCAGATACTGGCGCAAGTTCAAGGTACAGGGGAGGATCCATGTTCAATTGCTTCGCACTCTCTTGAACCAGTATCACGCTACTACTTGACGCCTCAAAAGTCGACAATGCGCTGATCTCCTATATCTTTCCCATGATCCATGTTTTCTGTTTTAGTCACCCATCGTTGTCAAGGAGTTTGCCGCCGTCTCGTCGATTCACTTCTCGGAGAGCAAGCCCCACGACTTTGCAGTGACAGCCTCGACCCGTGTTCAGATCTACAGCTCAAAGACCCACCAGGTCAAGAAGACCATCTCGCGCTTCAAGGATGTGGCGTACTCTGGAACGATCCGTGCGGACGGCCGCCTTGTGGTGGCGGGTGATGCTACAGGACTGATCCAGCTGTTCGATATCGGAAGCAGAGCTATCCTGAGAACCTTCAGAGACCACAGACAGTACGTTTTGAGAGAGGAGGGAAACAAGAGGGCGATCATAGTCAAATGAAGGAACAGTTAACCAGCCACCTTCGAAGGAACTCGCGAAGCGCTAACATTGAAATCGTTCCTCCTTTATCATGTTTTCTTATAGTCCCGTCCATGTCGCCAAGTTCTCTTCGGACAAAACACAGATTATGTCGGCCTCGGACGACAAGACAGTCAGAATCTGGGACATGCCAAGCGAAACACCCGTGACAATCTTTGCTGGACACGACGATTACATCCGTGCAGGAATGGTCTCGCACGACAACCCACATTTGATCTTGTCAGGCTCGTACGATCAAACGGTCAAGCTGTGGGATATGCGTACCCAGGGCTGTGTCATGACCATGAATCACGGTGCGCCCGTTGAGTGTGTGGACATGTTCCCCGATGGCGGAGTGGTCGTGGCGGCAGGAGGACCTAGTTTGAAGGTGTTTGATATCTTGGCAGGAGGACGGCCCATGCATGTGCTGTCGAACCACCAAAAGACAGTTACTTCGATGTGCTTCGACAACTCGTACTCGCGCCTGTTGACCGGTTCGCTGGATCACCACGTCAAGGTGTATAATGTGCAGGACTACAGCGTCGTTCACAGTGTCAAATACCCAGCACCTGTTATGAGTGTCGCCATCTCTGTAAGCTTTGCCTTTCTATTATTTTATTATTATCATGTTTGTGTGTGTTTGCGTTCAGTATCGTCCTTTGGTAAGCAGCCCTATTAACAATGACATCTGTCTTCCTATTGTTTCAACTTTTTTACCCACGCCATTCTATAGCCTGATGACACGCACTTGGTTGCTGGTATGGCCGGTGGTCTCTTGTCGATCCGTCAACGCCAGGTCAAGACAGCTGAGGTGGAGACAAGGCGCGCCAAGGACGAGCAGGCACGTGGAGGCAGCTACAAATATTTCATTCGTGGACAAAAGAAGGCAGCAGATGGCGATTTCACACTCGAGTCACAAAAGAAGCGTCGCCTCAGAGAATACGACCGGTACCTTAAGTCGTTCCAATACGGAAACGCGCTGGATGCTTGTTTGAGGACCAACCAACCCCACGTCGTTACTGTGTCGTTGATTCAGGAGCTGATTCACCGCGATGGTCTTCGTCAGGCATTGTCAGGAAGGGACGACATCTCATTGGAGCCTTTGGTGCAGTTCTTGGTCAGGAACATCAACAACCCTCGGTACACAGCTATCTTGACAGATGTGACCTCAGTGATGATTGACATGTACACGCCCGTGTTGGGACAGTCGCCACTGATTGACGAGCTGTTTGTGCGCCTGCGTACCAAGGTCAAGCAGGAGTTGGCGTTCCAGAAGCAGCTGCAGGCAGTGATTGGATCGATGGAGATGTTGTTCGCCAAGAGCACCTCGACATCTGTGGGAGTGGCTGTTCACAACGAGATTACAACTGCACCCTCGTCTCCTGCGCCTTCGACCATTTCAACAAAAGCGACCACTTCTTCATCAGCATCGTCAATATAATCAAGCAACCCTGCTTTTTATTTTCTAGTACCTTCCTTTTTTTTTATTAGCACGCACATTCTTCGCATCCTCTCTCTCTTGAACAAATAAAAACACATTTTGCACACAAGCAACACTGTCGCTATTGGTTCATTCGTAACAATAGTATCTCGCAACCTGTTGACAACAGTATGCATAACAAACACAAGGTTTGTTGTGTTCTTCGTTCTTTTTTCTACACCTCTGCATACGTTCAATCGTTGCCTGGTGCCTTGTTCTTGTCGTTCCTTACAACACGAGAGCCTCTGCGATGGAGAGAGTGGCGAGGGCCCTTGATAAGAGATTTGATGGTAACTTCACTAACGGTAAGAAAAGAGTGCGTGGAAAGAGACGAGAAAAAGAGAGAGTGGGTGTATGTGTGAAAGAAAAGAGAGAGAGGGAGCAAGAGATTGTGCACGGCTCTAAAAAAATAAATAAAAAATGGGCAACCGAAAATCAAAACCTTGTGCCTTGGATCAATTCTCGCGGTGTACCCAAATTTGGAGTGTTCTTTTTGGAACATACGAGCTCTGTCCATTCGCAGCGCACAGGCTGCCCCCCCCCCCCTCCATTTAAGTATTTAAGTGGGAATGATCCCTTTTGCCTTGAATGAACATACTCGAATAGGAAGTCAGCTCTCTCGCCTGACACAGCGGTCGACGTGGTCATTTCATCCATATTGGAGAGTATAACAGAAGAGATTGTATTTTTCTTTCGACTGGTGATCTCACATCGACCCATCCCGCGCTTGTTCTTTTCTTTGTTTCTTTCTGTGTTCACACTTTCTTCGTTCACAATTCAAAAATACTGGAGAATCACAGGAGGGTTGCACAGAATGTGATGACTCTAACCCTATTGTTTTGGAGGAAGAGTACAGACAGAAGACGAAAACAGAAAAATAGAAAAGGAGAGTGTATAAAAGAGAAGGAGGAAGTCGCTTTTCTTTACTCTCCAATCCGCGTTTTCATCTTGACACACCTTCGCTTCACTATCACTCGACATCACAAACAACATCCCTCATCCCTCAATAACACAAAAGAACAAAAAGCCATGGCCAACCTGACTCCCAACTCGTTCAATCACAAGTATGCCACCATTGGAGAATACCGGTATCGTAAGTCTTGTTCTTCTTCACTTTGACATGACTCAAGTGCAATGAACACACACACACACTCTCTCTGTCTCATGCATTCCCACGAACGGAACAGAGCAAACACTCTGAGCAAGCATCGTTTCCACCTATCATTTTTTTACTAACGTCGGGCTATAATTAGATTACGTCGAAGAAGGTAACAAAGATGGCCTTGCCGTCCTGCTCGTGCACGGGTACCCCGACCTATGGTACGGGTGGCGCCACCAGATCCGGCACCTGGCCGCTCAGGGCCACTATCGCGTAATTGCCGTCGATTTGCTTGGTTACGGCGCTACATCCAAGCCGCGCAGCGAGGACCCGACCCAGGCGCACCCGGATTACTCGCCTAGGTCCTTGGGCAGCCATCTGGTGGGACTGATGGACCAGCTCGGGATCGAAAAGGCAGTGCTGGTGGGCCATGATTGGGGCTGTGGCGTTGCGAGCCGCATTGCGTGGCATTTCCCGCAGAGGGTGCATGCTATGATCTGGTAAGGAAGATGAAATGCACCCACAAAAAAAAAAATGTAAGCGATTTCACATGCGTATTAACAATCCTTTCCAATTTATTTTCTCGCAACCTGTACACAGCATTGGCAACCCGCTTCGCCCCATCACCAAGGAATTCATTACTATCGATGAACTAGTAAAGGAGAACCACATGTTTTCGTACTTCTCCTATTTTGCTTCTCCCCAAGCTGTCATCGACATCGACTCATCGGTAAGTACAAAGGCCTGTACAGTCTTTTCCTGATCTGATATCGTGAGTAAACGAAAGCCACGTCTAAAGTCATTCTCGTCCTTCTTGACTTTGTTTGTCCCCATTAGATGGAGGACTACCTTGCAGTCGTGTTCAGTGACGAGTCCGGAAACACTGCAGAGGTAAACAATAGGGGTCTGGATCATGACAGATGAGAGAAAACCTGGACATCCCTTTGAATTAGGAACAATGGCTAGACGAGTATTAACGGTATCGTCTCTTTTTTTTTTTTTGGTTCCGTGTGTCATGGGTGCAATTGGGGGCATAGGATCGTAAGTACTATCTCGAAAACCTGAAGCAGGACGGGTTTCATTGCCCTCTGTCGTACTACCGTGCATTCTCCCTGAGCCACAATGAAGACCTCCGTAAGTGAACCCTAGATTTGTTTTCTTCATGCACAGCGCGCGCCTTTCTATATGCTCCATACGCGACGAATGAGCTTACCGGCCTTATTTCCTTTATTTTTGTTTGGTACACCGCTCTTTGTTTTGGATAAATAGCTCTCGTTGGCCAAAGACTCGCAGTCCCGACGTTGATGATGGTTGTGCTCGAGGATCCCCTTATCCCACCCGCGTACGTGCGCTCGGTCAAGATGGACTATGTGGACCATCTCGAGTACCTGGACATTGAGCATGGTGGCCACTTTGTCATGACCGAGAACCCGGACGCAGTTAACCGAGGCATCAAGGCCTATCTCGACACGTTTTTCGGCTTTAGAGAGGCTGCCAATGAAGAAGAAGAGAAGAAAGAAGTGCTGGAGGAGATTCGAAACGAGCAGCAGGCCATTGAAGCCATTGAAGGTAAAAGAAAAAACAATTCTCCACCCACATAGATACACTAACAAATCTTCCTAAAATTTCCACTACTGACTCCGTCCCCTCATCCTTCCATGTGCTAAACCTTCCATCTACGCGCACCATAACTCTCCACCCCCGCCCCAACCTGTTCCCATGCTCTCACCGTCTGCCTACGCTCCCTGTCCAACCCTTCTCGCCTCGTTCCACGATCAATACTATTGGTGCACAAATGAAAAAAATGAAAAAAGGCTGCTCCAGTGCTGAAGGTGATTCCTCTTATTCTTCTTTTTCTTCTCCTGTCACAATCAAGCCTTCTAGTCACGGACAGGCTTCCAACCATAGACAAATCTTCCTCGCAAGCGATGAACCGAGCAATTGGGCCAAGTTGTAGATTCTCGAGAGCCAAGGCGCTATAACATTAAAGAACTCATTTTTGTTTCTATGATCTATTTTGGCGCATTCTTGTTTGGCAGGAAAAAATGACTTGAAATGAACTGTAATGTCCATGTCCATGTTCATTGTCAAATGGAATCTAGGAGGGAAACGGCGTGTTTGCACTCCTCTTCTTAGAGAGATGGGTGAAGGTAGACGGTCTTCGCCCTTTTGTTTTGTTTGTTGTATGGTTCTAAAAAATGCATTGGCCGTTTTTTCTTTTGGATGATGCCGAGCATACATTGCTCTCGAAGCCTTTTTTTGTTTTGTCTTTTTGCCTCCCTGCTGCAACAAAAGAAGTGGGAGTTTCCAACAAACGAACAAATGATATCAATTGTTTCCTTTTTCGATCGCATAGGTTCCTTTGTTCGATGGCTTGAAAGGAAAAGGCGAGGTATGTGCGTTTCTTATTCGATATTTAAACAACCTACTTTTTCGCTTCTCTCCTTCCAAAAAAAAAAATAACAAAACCTCGTCCCTTCATTCACCACCAAGCAATCTTTCTACAATGACTGCCACCGATCACAGTATCACCCACTCAATCAATGGTATCACCCACTCAATCAATGAACCTATGAAAATGGATCCAAGCAGGTAAGTACTTGAAAAGTACCCAAGAAACAAAAAGAAGTGCTCAGATTTTCTGTGAGCTCTACTTTGAATGGTACTAGCTCACTCACAGTCCCTCATCATATTCATGTCCCCCAAAAAGCTTCAACCACAAATACACCACCCTGGGTGGATACAAATACCGTAAGTCCAATATTGCGATCACAACTTACTCCATGCTGTTCCTAAACATTCGAGGAAGAAAAGAAAGAGAGATATAAAAAAAAAAACCACTTCGACGTGTTCTTGACTTACGCATCTTTTCGTGCATCCCCGCTTAATTTGTCCTTCTATTCAGACTACATCGATGAGGGCAATCCCAAGGCCAAGGTTATTTTTCTAGTCCACGGCTTTCCCGACTTGTGGTTTGGCTGGCGCAACCAGATTCGGTTCCTGGCCACCAAAGGGTACCGTGTTATTGCCATCGACAATCTTGGTCATGGCGAAACGGTAAGTCACAAGTGGAAACTTTCATTCGTGTTATCTGTCTTGACTTGATTTGATTTTTCTACAAATAGGATCAACCGCGCTGTGTTGGTCTGGATGTGCTCCCGTACCGATGCAAGGCATTGTGCACCAACTTTGTTGAATTGCTAGATCAATTGAATGTTAGCAAGGCTGTCTTTGTTGGCCATGACTGGTAAGTTTTTTATTCTGGTTCAATGGTCGCATGGGTATTCAAAAAAAAAAAAAACACATACACACACTTTACTCATCCTGCTTTACCCTTTCGCCTTTGTTTTGCTAACCCAGGGGTGCCAGTGTCCTTTGGAGGATGGGGTTGTACTATCCAGAAAGATGTCACACTATTATCAGGTAACGGGACAAATAGTCTGCTATTTTTTTTATTGTTTGCTCCAAGGCTGTCAATATGGCCCATGGACATGGCTCACAACTATCTTCTTTTCACTCTCTGTTCGTAACAAGAGGAAAATGCATCTCCATGCACGTACGCCACAATTTCTTGATGTTTTTTTCTTCTTTTTTTCTCTGACATTCTCTCACTCTCTCATTCACTCTCTTCATCTCAATTCTCTATTTGTCACTTTCTCTCCATGGCAATGATAATTTATCCATTGAAAAAGCGTGGGCAATCCATACCGAGAACCAACAGTGGCCTATTTTGGCGTGCACGAAATGGCAGCCGAGAATCCCGCGTTTAGTTACTTTATCGACCTGGAGAAGCCAGAGGGCGACTACATTTTCGGGACAGATGTAAGGCACTACATGTGTGTCCTCTCTCAAATTTATGAGCACACCATTCACACACACACTCGACCATGATTGGCACCAGGGTTTGATTTTCAACTCTAATTTATTTTTTCAATGTGTGTGCGTAGTTCGCTACTCAGTCCCAGGTCATGTTCAATATCACCTTTGACGGCAAACCCGGTACCTCTGCACAAGTAAGTCTCCCTCAAATTTGTTGTGGGTTCGCTATCTTAAACACTCGTCCAATAGTCTCACCCACATACACTCTCTTCAACAGTCGACCAATAGTCTCACCTACATACACTCTCTTCCTTCTCAATTTAGGAGAAGCAATATTATATCGACTCGTACTCCAAACAAGGCTTTCATGGTGCAGTCAACTACTACCGCACCTTCCGCCTCAACTACGCGGATGAGCTGCCCTATGTCGACAAGCCCTACACTGTCCCTTCGTTGCTGATCACGGTCGAGAATGACCCAGTCCTGCACCCGGCCTATATCAGCACGATCTCGAAGAAGGATTTCGTGGATCTGGAGATGACGAGCATTTCCGAGGGCACACACTTTATCCTCACCGAGAACCCGGATGCGGTGAACAACAAGCTTGATCGGTACCTGGGAAAGTTCTTTGGAAACAAGAGGAGTGAGCCATTGGTTCATGTTGTTGTGGGCGGTGGAATAGGACAAGATGAGGAAATGGGGGATTGGATTTCCAGGCGTTGATGTGATGGAGCACGTCCCTGCTCTAAGTAGTCCAGTAGTTGGCTCCCAAAGAGTTGAGCTAAACCTTTTTTCTTTAATCTGAGAACATGTTCAGTTATCTCCACGCACTATAGTTCAAAGTAAAAAACAAAAACAAAAACAACGTATCTGCACTCACAGACAACACCTCTCTTCCATCATTCACAACAAACACATCCACAGCAGATTTGTCCTTGCTGGATGAGCCGTTATCTTTGTTTGTTTGGTTCTTTTTTCTCTGTCCCTTCTCCCTTTCTCCCCCTTTCCTCTGTAATTCATAACCACCCCCTGAACCTACCTTCGAATAAACATCCGAGCTTCTTTTCTCTTTCTAAAATGCACACGACGGATCATTGATGTGCTATGCAATGGTGTGTGCAATTGAGGGAGACAGAGAAGCACGTCGACGAGATTGTGGGCGGACCAAATCACAGCATATGTAGAACGGGTGTGTGTTTCTGTCTGTCGACAAGTTCAGGAACCTGTTGCAACGACAGCACACACAGCATATAAGATTGGACATGCATAACAAAGTTGGGCGATGAGCAACTGACCAACATGTAATTGCACACACACACTCTCTCTCGCTCTCTTTCTTTATCCATGCACCACACTCCACCTATGCACACACATACGCACACACAAAAAGAGACAGTTTCGAACTGGGTACAAGGAACACATCAAAAAATAGACAACAAAAGAGAAATATGGCGGGCTTCGTATTTTCACTCTGTATGTTTGCGCTGGTCTTGTTTGTTGATGTTGCATGCCCACCATAACACCCATTTGAATATGCAGCTGGGCAATTGCACTAGTTTTTCTCTCACTTTCTCACTCTCGCTGTCACTCTCTTGAGAATGCAGTAAGAGAGCCCTTTCCATTGTCTGTTATTTTTCTCTGTTTTCTCATTCTTCGCGCTTGGGTTCAATCGCTATCCCTTCCATCCTTTCCAATCCTCACTGCGCACAAAGACAAGAGAAGAGTATGTAGCGTAGAGAAGAAGGAGAGGCTAAAGGGAAGAAGGCTTGAGAATGGGAGTAAGAGAAGGGTAAGTATGTTGAGCGGATTATGTTGAAAGGACGGGACACCATGGTTGTGGACGGAATAGATAGCATGCTCTCCATCCTACGCCGCTATGCTTGCTTATTCTTATTATTCTCTCTCTCTCTTCGGACACACATACTCACATACCCAAAGTCAAACACCATCCTCCCATTGCAATCATCAATTCATTTTTGTTTGTTTGTTGTTCATTCATCACATTTCCCATTTTCCTCCATCTAATTTACACATTCTACTTCTACTATTTGACAATTGGGAATGTCACTCATCACACCAACTCCTCCATCACACCCATCTCCACTTCCTATTTCTCGGTCTTTGTCCCCCGGACCTCCCTCTCCAACATTCGCCCCACAAAATGCCTCTCCGACTAACAGCATCAATAGCTTCAACTCTTATATCCCACGACGGCGAAGGAGTGTGGCCTCTTCCTTTACGGGCATCCCCTTGTCAAAATCAAAACGTCAGAGCCACACCGAAGGCGCGCCTAATATACCTCTCCCCAATCCCAAAAAGCTCGACTACGTGGCCCCAGCACCATCAATACCCCCACCCTCCATCCCCCCTCCACCTCAGAATAACCATGCTATCAGCGCACCCATCATCCCCGTCTCATACCAACACGCCATTGTTGCGCCAATCATGCGCGCGCATGCAAAACGGCTGAGCCAAATCCTTCTCGAACAACATCAACAACAACTTCATCATCAACAACAGCAAGAGGAGGAGCAAGGAGACGCAGTAACAATACCTCGCCCACGATCCCCGAGCACAACTGCAATCGTCCCTATATTTTTTCACGACTCCGCCAATCCACCGCACTCAGACGACAACCAAGTGCAGCATGTTTTCACCAATGAACAACCTACACCCCTCCCACCAAGCATGCCCCTTTCTCCCACACATCACACAACCCCGACAACGCGAGAAACTCAAACCCCCACGCGACAAGAGACTAATCGAGCTACTGCACCGAACAAAACGCTCCCCGACCCACGGCTTCAAGTCCCCATTGTGCAGAAGAGCAGACCAGGCCGTGCAACCATCCACCAGATTCTAGCGAATGCCTTTCCTCGTCCTAAATCGGATATGGTGGTCCAGCCAAAGGCACCAGGCAAGCCTGTATCATTCGCATCCTCAAAACGGAGGAGAAACTCATTCAGCATACGAGGCTTATATCCAAAAGCTAGCGAGTTGCCCCCTACCGAAGAGGTGAGTGTGCAGCCGCCTATCCCTTTCGAGTCGCTGGACAACCTTAAAAGACCCAAGGTGCTCATTGCCGGCGCGGGGCTCGGTGGCCTGACCCTGGCCATCCTGCTGCACAAGGCAAAAATACCTTTCAAATTGTTTGAGCGTGCAAGAGAAGTCAAGCCCCTAGGTAAGGAATAGACAAGCTAATTACCATTTTCTTTATTTTGCATGATGATACCATGCCATGTACCCATTACCCTCTCCATTACTCATGCCCAAACCCAAACCCACAGCAAAAAAAACAAAAACAAAACAAACAAAAACAAAACTAATGTTGCGCCCGTTCAACGCCCTGTTTGTTCGTCGTGTCAAAGATGAAAAGAAAACAGAAGGGGCCAACCCACTCGGCTCTCACATTCTTGTCCTTCTTTTCTTCTTTCTTTCTTACTTTGTTCCTTTGCCTATTGTAGTTGTTGTGCGTTTGCTTAAGCTTATGCTTATGCTTGCATGTGACTTTTCTCATGTTAATTAACCAGCCAACCTTTGCTTCAATTATTTTTTACTTCTACACGCTTCTAGGGTCCGCACTCTCTCTAGGCGCAGGCATCGCCCCTCTTTTTAAACAGATGGGCATTTACGACGAATTTCTCGCGATTGCCAAGCCATACAACGAGATGCGCATCTTCAACGACAAGCTCAAGCCAGAATACACCATGGACTGCAGTTGGGGCACAACGTAAGTACCTCTTTTTCAAGGTCATTATTATTATTATTATTATTATTATTATTATTATTATTGAGGAGAACCTGCGAACAGGTCCCACCGTCAAGCATCGTTGTCTGATTATTAATATACCCCTCACCTTTCTCACCTCATAAGTGATCTTGTAACTTACCCTCCACCCCCCAGCGTCGGCTACCCAAACAGCATTGTCTCGCGGCCGGACCTGTACGAGCTGCTCTGGCGCCACGTTCCCAAGGAGAGCGTGTTCCTGGACAAGAGGGTGGTCAATTTCGAGGACGACGCCGAGGGGGTACTGCTCCGTTGTGCGGACGGCACCTCGTACCAGGGCGACGTGCTCATTGGTGCCGATGGCGCCTACTCGGCGGTCCGAAGCCACCTGTACAAGGTGCTCAAGGCCAAGGGGCTTTTGCCGGATGTGGACGATACGCCGTTGCCGTTTCATACTGTGTCACTAGTGGGCCAGACGGAGGAGTTGGACCCGAACGAGTTCCCGGATCTGAACATGGAGTTGTGTCAGGTTAAGAGCGTCCTTGGCTCGGACAACATGTGCACTGTGAGTACTTTTTTTTTTTTTTTTAATATTTCCACCCTGGCCGACAGCACTAACACCAAGTATACCCTTCTTCTTACCTACCTGCCTCGAAAAATAGTGGATCACACTTACAACAAAGAAAAATACGGTGTGTTGGATGGTCATCCAATACCTGTCCAAGTCCTCGTCCAAGTCGGACGACAGGTTCTGCAACTCTGAGTGGGGGCCAGAGGCGACAGAAGCCATGTGCAACGAGGTGCGGCAGTTCAAGGTGCCCGGCACGGATAACAAGGTGCTGACTCTGGGCGACTACATTGACCGCACGCCCAAGGAGCTCATTGTAAAGGTCATGCTAGAAGAGAAGGTCTTTGATACTTGGTACTGCAACCGAACAGTACTCATAGGCGATGGTAACGACTTCTGTCTTTTGTGTTGTTCAATTTGCATCAATGTATTTTCAATCGTATTTTTTTTTACATTGTGGTCATATCCTTACCATTCTTTCTTCGTTTACGTATGAATTATTACTTTCTTAGCTTGCCACAAGGTCAATCCTACCGGTGGCACTGGCGCCCTGAATGCCATCCACGACGCTGTCACGCTGGCCAACTGGCTGAACACGCTCCGGTTCCCAACATCTCAGACCTGGACAGAGTGTTCAGCGAGTACTATCTCGAGAGATACCCCGTGGCCAAAAAGGCCTTTGAGAACGGTCAGCTGTTCTCCAAGAACCTCGGAAAGGTACGTACTTTATTGTACGAATGGAAAAAAAAAAAAAAAAAAAAAAAAAAAAGAGAAAAGGTCTGAGCGGTGTACCTCTTGTACTTCTGTAGTTCCCTGTGTTTCGTGTTTTCAATCTAACATAGCCCTATTTATTCAACTCAATAGAGCATGATGTCGTCGGTGGTGCGAGCAGGGTTGAAGCGCCTTCCACGCTGGATGTGGAAGCGTATGATCATCAAGATGGTGACCAGTCGACCACAGGCTTCGTTCCTGCCTCTAGTCGAGGAGGATGCAGCGCTCAAGGTAGTGCACCAGCCGAGTTTGCACAAGACGTCGGCGATTGTCAATAATCGGCTGTGGCTGACGAAGCGGATGCCTGTCAAATCCAAGTTGACGACATGAGAGAGTGAAAAACTCGGTTTGAACCAAAAGAAAAAGCAAGTTGTGTTTTTATGCGAAGGGGGGCAACCATTTCCAACATACCCATAATTTTTACATGGTTGAGCCCAGCTACCAAACAACATGCCTATCTCTATAGGCGAATTATGTAGCATCTGGCTCCTTTCCTCTTGTTCTTGTTCTTGTTTTTGTTTTGCTCTCGTTCTTGTTTATTCCCTTCTTTTCCGTTCTGTTCTTTTTCTATGGCTACACACATACACATACATTACAGGTCGATTGATGTAGCATGTACCAAATACCTCCACTCTAATGATTTAACAAAGCTTAGCAGACCAAATTTTGGATGTCAAACTACCGGTTTGTCCATTTTTTCTCGTCTCTCTCACTCTCGACCATGGGACAACAGCGCTTCTTCCCCGATTGGAGATTGGTGCAGGAGAAGAGAGAGAAGAGAGAGAGGAAACAAATGCACCTCTGTGCACTCTCACTCTCAGATTTCGCATTGTGAACACAAAGAGCCCTTCTTTTAATATTGTGCTGTTTTCCATTGTTTCTATGCGGGATTTGCGGACCACCATTGGGGCCACTGAACAATTGAGTGGCGTTGGAGAGAGAAGAAGACAGAGAAGAAAGAGAGGGCAGCTCTGTTCATGGTATGTGTGCGTGTGTGTCTTTATTCAATTCCCCTCCCTCATCATCTACCATCTGTTTCCCTGATTTACTGTTCTATTCATCTGTTCATCCGTTCATCTCTTTCATTCATCACTTCCATCTCTCCCTCCAATACCCTTAAATACTTTCAAAAAATGAACATGAACACTGAGCCCCTCGACTATTATGGCAGCCCCCCAGAGTACCTGCGGATCAAGCCTGAGCCATACTTCCCCAAGGTCCTGATTGCCGGTGCTGGTATTGGCGGACTCACCCTGGGCCTGCTCCTCCAGAAGGCCAACATTGACTTTGCCATCCTGGAGCAGAAGGAAACGATCAAGCCACTAGGTAAAATAGCCATTCGTTATCAGATGGTAGTCAAAGGGGGTATTTTCGCCGAACCACCCTTCCTCAAGCCCAGAGAAACTAACTTTCATTTTTTTTGTTTCCATAGGCTCCGTCGCCCTCGGCACAGGCATCGCGCCCTTGTTCCAGCAGCTCGGCATCTACGACGACTTCAAGAAGCTGGGAAAGCCCTACACACAGCTGGAGCTGTTCAACGAGGACCTCACCCCCGAGCTGGTCCAGGACTGCAGCTGGATCCACGAAGCGTAGGTGTCTCTTCCCCATTAATCCACCCTTTCCCTCCCTCCTCCCCATTCACACTGTCTAACATTTAAATTTTTTTGTGGCTTCTTAGTTCCACGTACCAGGAATACATCCTCCGCAAAGCCGACCTCTCCGCCTTGCTCCTGTCCCAGCTCCCCCAGGACAAGGTGCACCTGAATAAGCGCGTCTTGTCGTTCGATTTCGACGACAACAATGTCATCGCCCGCTGCAGCGACGGCTCCGTCCTTCATGGCGACATCCTCGTCGGCGCCGATGGGACCCACTCGGTCGTGCGCCAGCATATGTACAAGATCTTGAAGGCTAAGGGTATCTTGCCTGCGGCGGATGAGGCGCCCCTGCCGTATAGCAGCATTGCGCTGTCGGGCGAGACGGAGGTGCTGAGCACGGAGGAGTTCCCGGCGCTGAAGGCGCAGGTCAGCCAGTTCGCGTCTGTGCTGGGCACTGAGAACTTGTGCACGGTAAGAAAAGAAAATATGACAGGCCTTACTCTCTCTGTTCATGATTTTTTTTTTTCATGTAGTGAACTGGTTGGTTTCTTTGGCAGATGTGTGCATACCGTGTTTACTTTTTTTTTTTTTTTTTTTTTTTTTTTTTTTTCATGGATAAAATTTAGTGGAACATTGCTTCAACAGCCAAGAACACGATCGTCTGGACCGTGGTCCGATTCCTGCCCCAGGAAACGTCGACCTCGGTGGAGAGCCTCGAGTGGAGCGCCGAAGCTGCACAGGCCATGTGCAACGAGGTCCGCGGCTTCAAGGTCCCTGGCGGCAAGGACGGCAAGGTGCTGACGCTGGGAGATTTGATTGATAGGACACCTAAGGGATCGATTGTTAAGAAGCCCCTGGAGGAGAAGGTCTTTAATACCTGGTACGGCGCGCGTGCTGTTCTTATTGGCGATGGTAAGGGATCCTTTTTCTTGCAACGAATACGTTTTCCTGCGGATCTAGGTGAGCGATTGTTGACCAAAGCATACTAACTTCTTGATCCATTTGTTGCTTTCATTTTTCGCACTTGACAGCTTGCCACAAGGTAATGATACTGGCCCTGGTTTCCTTTCATTACATGCTCTCTCGTCAATGGACAAAGGCATAACCATTCTAGTTTTCGTCCGCATTCTTATTTGTTCTCCAACTAGCTGCACCCCTCCGGAGGCGTCAGCACCCTGAACGCCATCACGGACGCCGTGACCCTCGCCAACTGGATCAAGACTCTCCCCTCGTCCTCCTTGTTCAGCTTGCACGACGCTCTGAGAGAGTACCACAGCGAGCGCCACCCACTCGCGCGCGAGGCCCTGGACCGCAGCGCCTTGTACAACACTTTGGTCGGCAAGACGGTGGTCTCGAGCACGGTGCGCGCCGTGGTCAAGCATGTCTTGCCCACATGGTTCTGGCGCCGATTGGTGATCAACAACCAGTTGGCGGTGCGCCCCCAAGTGTCGTTCCTGCCACTGGTGAAGGAGAAGGGGAGCGTGAGCAAGGTGCACCAGGCGAGTTTGGAGAAGACCAGGAAGATCCTGGAAAGAGCAGGAAGCTGAGAAGGATAAGGTGTATCCTCTCTGCCGTGCTGTCGCTTGCTACTGAGGAGGCTTAGCTGGGTGAAACCTTGGTACTATGTTGACGCCACATCAGTCAAGTTGCTCTTGAATGTCATTACTATCGGACACGGATGCAATCCCCATGGCACATAGACATTTTTTTTGCAAACGGCAGAAACAACCGCCATTGTGCTACATTGATGCCTTGTCGCAGTCAATTTTTTGGTTTGGGCGCTGAATTCAAAAGCCAACGCCATCTGTCGCAAGTCAAATTCCAACAAAAGCGGGTTAGAAGAAAAGTCAGAGTTATCACGTATAAATACAAGAGAAAAGGTAACAGACAGATTAATCACCACTAAAGCCTTTCATTACCTTTTCACTACCAACACCCTCACAGTACACCCACCCAGCTCACAAATTCGCTATCCTCCTTCCAATGAATTTCCAAAGAGTCGCCGCTGTCATCATGACTATTGCGATTGTTGTTGCATTTAACGGCGTCCAAGCTGTACCTGCTAGAGACCCCTGTCTGGTTTGCCCCAGGTGCTGCAAGCCCTAAAGCGTGCCCCGAGTGTTAACGAGTTCCTCCCATCTGCTAATCCTGGCTCACGAGACCCACCCACTGATCTCCACCGTGGAGGCCCTTCTCTTCCTTAAACTCGACCCACTGATCCCAGAGAGTCTATAAAAGCTTATATGATTTGCGAGAATAAAACACTTGTTTGTCACCATCACGAACTGAGCGTATCCAGTTGCGTATTGGAAGGCCAAGTTGAATAGCGTGATGTCGTGGTTAGATCTAACCAGAGGGGTGGCAGAATCAATTGGATAGACACCCTCAGATCGGGATAGAGATGAGAAAGACGTTGGGCATAACATCCATCCAACAACAATCTTTATGCAACCGATCTCGGCTCTCTAAACGATGTCAGTGTCTATTGACAATGTGTTTCGTAGTGACGACGAAATTTAATAAAAAAAATGATATGAGGATGAAGTCCTTGACAAGGAGGATTGGCATGAGGGATCCAGGTGCGAGCGAGTTAATATAATGGAGAAAAGGAAAGTCAGAATCGGCAAACCTTAGTCGCATTTCCCTGCACTGTAGAAATGTAGATGACCAGTACTACTCTGGCTGTAGGGACACCATCAATAAGCCCTAGTTTCCTGAAGGAGTGGCATAGAATCACAACCTTATTCTCACGGCTATGATGGAACGGTTTTTTTTTTTTTTTTTTTTTTTTTTTTCGCTCTGAGAGGATAATCCCATATCGAACATGCAACAACTAATCTCATATCTACGTGAAATTAACTGTTTTCGAGAGAGGTGTAACACCCCCCAATTCAGTATCTTCTAAAGGTCTCTTTTCACCCATCGCTCTATGGTTTCTGTTATTTGTGATACTCATCTCAAGCGATGCCCATCGTTCTGCCCTTCACCTCGTGTCGACGTAGCGGAATGGCATATCTCTCATAAATTCAATAGTTTATCCAAAATATGTATGGGATGGACTTGACTAACTTTCAGCAACTAGAGGCGGCTCTTTAATGAACAAGGGTAGGCAAAGGGAGGAAACTGATGAAGATATTAGGGCGTTTTTCAAACCCAGGAGCGCATTTTTTGGAAATGCGTTGCACGAAAATGAGCCAACCTCGGGGCAGGTGTTTTCACCATGCCTTGCATCACTGATAGCAAACAATTTATTCGTGAGATTGAATTAGC
Organism: Podila verticillata NRRL 6337; assembly: GCA_000739165.1. NCBI lineage: Eukaryota > Fungi > Mortierellomycota > Mortierellomycetes > Mortierellales > Mortierellaceae > Podila > Podila verticillata. Next base: position 2,125,456 of record KN042423.1, read on the forward strand.
AATGCTCATTGCTGGCGACGACGACGACGAAGCAGCTGAAGAGCTTTTGGAGCTTTATGCTCTCGCTTCTTCCTCTCGTGTCACTCAGAACTGTATAAGGCGACACCGAGATGATCATTTTTTTGTCGAAAAGTTTCCAATTCTCACTGATGCCGAGTTTCGGTCAACATTCAGGACAACAAGGCAGGGGTATACCGCGCTTGTGAAGCACCTTAAGGACCACCCTGTCTTCTCAAACAACTCGACATGTCCGCAGCTCCATCCAGCCTGGCAAATCGGCATCGCTCTGGCTTGTTTCGGTGGAGGAGGAAATGACTCATCGGTAATGAGTAAACAGGTGCTTACCGACCTCGCAGTTGGAACGGTTGTTCACTACGCCAAGCGTGTGGAAGAAGCGTTGATATCGGTCAAGCGTGAGTGGATCTCGTGGCCAGATGAGAGAGGGAGAGGGGAGATCGTCGAGTAATGCGCACAGAAGGGTTCCCAGGCTGTGTAGGATTTATAGACGGACTGGCGTGCCACTTTCCAAGAAGCCAGCCATCGACGGGGAAGTTTATTTCGACAGAAAGCACAGGTACTCTCGTTTTATTTCTTGTAAGGCCTAGCATGGCATGTAACTTTTATCTCTTTTGAAATCAATTTTAACACGATCTTTTTAATTTTTACTTTTCGCCTTTGACATGGCGTTTTTTTTTTGCAGATGCGGTTCATTAATCATGTTTCTTGAACCAACTATGCCATCTCTTGTCGCTTATAGCTTGCCACAAAGTAAGTCTCCTCCTTATCAATAACGTGCAAAAAAGGTCTCGAGGACAGGTTGTCCTGATTAATTCCTCTTTCCCATGGCATAGATGAACCCACTGGTGCTGTTGGCGCTATTACCACCATGCACGACGCCGCCACGCTCGCCAATTGGATCAGCACTCTCAGCTTTCCGACCGTGCCTGAACTCGAGGCAGTTTTCGAGGAGTACCGTGCAGAGCGGCACCCTGTCGCCCACAAGGCGTTTGAGTTGATCCAGGTATTTTCGAAGGCTTTAGGAAAGGTAATACCAATACAGGAATTTATGACGGTGTTTAGCTTTTTTTCAATCTCACTTTCGTTGTCGTTTGCGACTCTTAATTTTTATTATTTTGAGGGTTCATATTTTCCTGGGGTGATTTTTCCTGGGGTGATTTTTCCTGCTTGTCGGTAGGGTGCTTTCTTTGTGCTCGTCCGTGCCACTATGAAGCGCATCCCTATTTGGCTCTAGAAGAAGATCGGCGCTAGTGTCATTAACACCAGACACCAGACCTCCTTCTTGCCCGAGATTGAAGAAAAGGCCCATCTGAAGAGACTCTATCAGCCCAGTTTGCATAAAACTCGAGAGATTCGCGGAATTAGCGAAAACCAAGAAAGTCCCCATCATCGACAGCAAGCGCGTTGTCGCCGTCTGATCCTTTTTCTCAAAAAAATTAAAAAAAGACACTGCAGGGACGGCATGGGTGCGCATCAAAGGTCAGAGAATTATGTTCAAATCCCAATGAGAGCAGTCGGGGGCGATTGCCTTATTTTTGTCCAACGTATAAAACGATCGAAAATTATATTCTGCGAGCCACAGTAGGATTGATGACCATTTTCGCAATAACCGATTGTCTAAATATATTGCTCAGCAAAAATAAGAATGCACCATGGATGGGAATATCGATAAACTAGGTTGTAGTTAGGCAGAGGGAATAGTGGACACTGCAGTCGCCGCAACGAATGGGTGGCTCTATACGTTTCATGAATTCGCAAATATGACCGAGAGTATGCAAAATTTTACTTGATAGCACAATGGAGTGAGATCTCGAGCAGACAAGTCTGGTTTCCAATCTTTGGGCACAAAGAACTCCTCCCCCACCACCATCCCACTCCCAAGATGATCATTATCATCATGAATGCAAAATGGCTCGTTTCAACTCTAGATTATATCATGTACACGCAGCGAATTTGACACTTCAACGCCGATGTTTCTCTTTCACAGGCTCCGTCGTAGGGTTGGGAGTGAAGGTCGCGCCATTATACACCCGGGTCGGGATCTACTATGAGTTTTTCAACCGCGGCACATATTTATATTTGTTGCAATGAAGTTCATATGTTTAAGGAGGACCTCGCACCCATAGACACCATGGATACACGCTGGCTTGCGAACACGTAAGTCGCGATCGCAAGTATGTCAGTTGTTCTCAACACTGCCCCAGCTCTCTAATCAAACCCGAACCGCCATTACTCCGATATCGGATGTGGAGAGTACGTTATATCTAGACCGAATCTCTATGTCCTGCTTTCCAACAGCATTCCCAAGGAGAGCATCCTCCTCAGCAAGCTGGCCCTTTCATTCTCACAAAACGACCAAACTGTCTTGGCACGATTCTCTGGCAACAACTCTTGTCATCGCGACATCCTTACTGATTCTGATGGTGCCTACTCAGCCGTGCGCAAGCAGCTGTAGAAGTATCTCAAGGCACACAATGCCTTGTCAGTCTCAGACGACATTTCCCTGACATTCAGTTGCGTTTTAGCCTCATGGGTGAGACTGTTCCACAGAGTTTCCTCTTTTGAACGAAAAAACTCGGCCAAAAATTACAATATCCTAGGCGTCTCGACCATGTGCACTGTAAGCTCGACAAGAACCTCTTTGTCTCGATCATATGCTAGGGACAAACAGTAATGTACTTCGATAAATGATAGTGGCTCACGGTCACTAGTAAGCAGAACACTGTGTGCTGGATGGTCATCCACTTCTTGGACAAGGAGTATGCAAAGCGGAACGGCTCCTTCCTTAACTCGGAGTGGGACCCAGAGGCTGTCGAAGCGTTGGCCAGAGAGGTTCGCGTGTTCAAGGTCCCTAGCGGCAAGGACGGCAAGGTGCTGACGGTGGGAGATTTGATTGATAAGACACCTAAGGGATCGATTGTTAAGAAGCCCCTGAAAGAGAAAGTCTTTGATACCTGGTAAGGTGGGCGTGCTGTTCTTATTGGCGATGGTAAGGGATCCTTTTTCTTGCAACGAATACGTTTTCCTGCGGATCTAGGTGAGCGATTGTCGACCAAAGGATACTAACTTCTTGATCCATTTATTGCTTTCATTTTTCGCACTTGACAGCTTGCCACAAGGTAATGATACTGGCCCTGGTTTCCTTTCATTACATGCTCTCTCGTCAATGGACAAAGGCCTAACCGGTTTAGTTTTCGTCCGCATTCTTATTTGTTCTCCAACTAGCTGCACCCCTCCGGAGGCGTCAGCACCCTGAACGCCATCACGGACGCCGTGACCCTCGCCAACTGGATCAAGACTCTCCCTTCGTCCTCCTTGTTCACCTTGCACGACGCTCTGAGAGAGTACCACGGCGAGCGCTACCCACTCGCGCGCGAGGCCCTGGACCGCAGCGCCTTGTACAACACTTTGGTCGGCAAGACGGTGGTCTCGAGCACGGTGCGCGCCGTGGTCAAGCATGTCTTGCCCACATGGTTCTGGCGCCGATTGGTGATCAACAACCAGTTAGCGGTGCGCCCCCAAGTGTCGTTCCTGCCACTGGTGAAGGAGAAGGGGAGCGTGAGCAAGGTGCACCAGGCGAGTTTGGAGAAGACCAGGAAGATCCTGGAAGAGCAGGAAGCTGAGAAGGATAAGGTGTATCCTCTCTGCCGTGCTGTCGCTTGCTACTGAGGAGGCTTAGCTGGGTGAAACCTTGGTAACTACAATAAAAAACCTGACTTTGTCAAAAACTGTCATGCAGTGCGTTGTCATTAGAGGTGGGGAAGACCCTTGTTGGTTGCAGAACCTTCGCTCTAATAAAGCCTTTCCCTTGCAGACGCACGAGAACAAGCAGATGGGGATCTTGTAGGAAGCATGTGGCGACCATCAGCCATAACGCCTCTTTGATAGCACGAGTCCGTATCGATGGGTTGACCGATGGTGCGAGATGCTCGTACTGCTGGTTTCTTTGCTGATGCTTGTTTTGTTTTTTGTTTTGTGCTGGCATGAGAAAAAACATAAGGCTAGTTTAGTTTGATGCACAAGGTGAGCCCATAAAAAGAACGGTTGACTCTCTTCTTTTCTTTTTGTTGCCTTTCGCTGTTTGGAACCAATGTTGCACAGCATGGCAAGGGAATCAACATGCAAACAAACAAACAACAAAAAACTGAATTACCAGTAAGAAACCCATGGGGCGCTATTGTTTCGTGGGGGACCCAGAACTCGAGATTGGCCAATTGTGAGCAGTTTGTATTGTTTTCATATCGCAAAGCTCATTTCTCACTACCTCTTAGCCATTCTTACCTTCACATCCTCCATTGCACACCAACAGCGTGGCCTTGCCTCTACACACTCTGCAACTAATGCTGAAGACACACCCAAGGTGCATATCGGCCAGTGCTGACTTTGGCAACCTGACCCTGACCATTCTCCTCAGCAAGCCGTCGTGGATTTTCAGTTCTTGGAGCTTTAAGCATGCCCAGAGTACAACCTTCTGAGAGTATTTCATTCCTCGACCAGACTTGTACAACCTCCTCTGGAGCCATGTGCCTCGGGAGCGCATCCATCTTTAGGTCGTGGGCGTCTTTCTTACCCTCGATCGAGGACTAGTGCCAGGAGCCTGCAGACTACCAGCCGAGTTTGTGCAAGAAACAGGTGGTTCTTAAGGCACGCGAGGGAGAGAGCAAGGGCGAGGGATGCTTGGAGTAGGACTGTTGTCCGTGCTTGAGCATCGAGAAAAAATAACGCATAGACAATCTACTTAGTAGAGGAGGGTTGAGGACTGCAACATGTTCTTCGTACTGACAACATCGATTTTGTTGTTTACTCATTCTGAAAAGGTGTAATACGGTATGTTGACTCTGGCAAACCTGTATCCAAACGAACTTTAGCTGGAAAATCATGAAACGAATTCATGTGCTATTCACTTCGAAATATAAAGTGATCAATGGCGTTTTTTTTTTTTTTTTTTTTTTTTTTTTGGGGGGGGAGGGGCATAAGAGGAGCCTTCCATTGAGCACATCCTCTTTTTCTCCTGCCGTACTCCTTGCAATATTGCACAGCATGAACGGACATGGAACACTGCATGAAAATAACAGAGAAAGAGAAACAAAATCACAACAGAGATTGGGAAGATGGATGTGGGCGTCATTGTATCGACACCCTTGCCGTTGAGATAGTCATAAGTCATATTCATCTCACATATAAACTGAGGCAGCTTGCCCCTCTTTCATTTCTCGCTGGCCTGCCATCCTTCTCAATCCTCCCCCCCTCATTCGTCCTCCCTTCCTCCCTCTCACCAAAGTATGACTGCCCCTGGCTCCTCCAGTCATTCGGCGCCTCAGTCGCCTCAAAAGACCACACCTGTTAAACCTCGACTCCCTTTTAATCGCGAGGATCTCGAAACATTGGGCAAACCCAAGGTCTTGATTTCGGGTGGTGGTATTGGTGGCCTCACTCTGGCCATTCTCCTCCACAAGGCTGACATTCCGTTCCTCGTCCTGGAGAGAGCCAAAGAAATTAAGCCACTTGGTAAGCAGCAGAATTGAGTTTAACAGAGCACTGTTGCAAAATGGCAAGAATTGAGACTCATAAACTTATGACATGACAACAGGTGCGGCTTTTACGATTGGCACAAATATCGCTCCATTGCTCCAGCAACTCGATATGTACGACGACTTTCTCGAGTCGGCCAAGCTTGCTCCCGTCGCGGAATTGTTCAATGAAGAGCTCAAGCCACTGTTTAACATGGACAGTGAGATCATGGGACGCCTGTATGTCGATTTGGGTGACGCACTCTCATTTGATGTTGGAAAATAAGATTGCCAAGTTCTACTAATAATCCTAACAATCCTGTTCTTGCTTCAAATCACATAGTGGAGGATCGCATCTGTACGCTATTTCTCGTCCTGCCCTCTACGACTTGTTGCTAAGCCGGATTCCCAGAGAAGCTGTCCTCTTGGGAAAGAGAGTCCTTTCGTTCTCACAGGACGATAGCGGAGTCTTGGTCAGGTGCTCGGATAATTCCTACTACACTGGCGATATTCTCGTCGGTGCAGACGGCGCCTATTCTGCAGTTCGACAGCAATTGTACAGGGACCTCAAGCTGAAGAGCAAGCTGCCTCGCTCCGATGACGTTTCTCTCCCTTTCAACTGCGTGTGCCTTGTTGGTCAAACGGTGCCTCTTGACCCCAAAGAGTTTCCCAGTCTCAAATCCGAGCGTAGCGAAGTGTCAGCCGTTCTTGGACAGTCCACCATGTGCACAGTAAGTTGGGAGGATCTGTGAGTGGAATGCCGCTTTATTGGCTGCATTCTAACGCTGAAGTTGTTTCCATCCCACAGTGGTTTACACTTACTACAGCACAAAACACTGTGTGTTGGACCGTGATCCAGTTCTTGGACAAGGAATCGTCCAAGCGAACCGATTCTTTCCGCAACTCAGAATGGGGCACCGAGGCTGCTGAAGCTCTTGCTAGAGAGGTCCGCGACTTTAAAGTTCCAGGCGGCAAAGACGGAAAAGTTCGTACTCTGGGAGAGTACATCGACAAAACACCATATGACTTGATATCGAAGGTGATGCTCGAGGAGATTGTCTTTGACACTTGGTACGGTGGCCGTGTCGTTCTTCTCGGTGATGGTAAGCTGATTGTATTGTTTAGTTGCATTTCTATTCAACAGATCGGCTTCATTGCTGACACACGCGTCTTCATTTTCTAATATTTTCCAAATAGCATGCCATAAGGTACACATTTGCAGCACACTTCACTGGTGACCCGCGATATTCCCAATACTCACCAGAGGTTCTTTTTACTTTAGATGAACCCATGTGGTGGCGCGGGCGCCCTTAATGCTATCCACGATGCTGTTACCTTGGCCAATTGGATGTCCACTCTCAGATTCGCCGATGTGCCAGCGATGGAGAAAATTTTCCAGGAATATCACAAAGAGAGATATCCAATTGCTAAAGAATCCTTCCACTCCAGCCAACTTTTCTCCAAGAACTTAGGAAAGGTATCCACCAAGCCACGTTGTTGAATACCGTGCTCTTTTAATTTCTTCGTAATCTCTCTTTTTTTTTTTTGGGACTAACGCTGCCCTCCGTTTCTCGCCTCTGTCAATAGAATCTCACTGCGACAATAATCAGAACCTTCATGAAACGACTTCCTTCATGGCTGTGGAAGCGAATTCAACTCAAGTTGATTGCTGCCAGGCCGCAAATCTCGTTCATACCCCAGGTCAAGGACCAGGGTACCGTGAAACCAGCCTATCAGCACAGCCTGCACATGACCCTGCCGATTCTCAAAAACCTGACCGAGAACCCTGCCATTGTGGCCACTGAAAGCAGCGCCTCTGTCATTGTGTAGGCAGTTGAAGATCAACATCGTAGACATTCACTTGTGGGACTACAAGAGCAGAGGTGACAAACACGATACACGGACGGGACATTAGTAATGAAATTCTGGTCTCGAACGTTAGATGTTCCTAGACTGTAGAAAATAACACGATACTACTGCCTACCTCTGTGCTAGGATGGTATTTACTCATCTCCGTGATCAGAAACTCTTCGACTTTCCGTCATCACGAGCTCGCTGGAATCCTTCAGGGGCGAGAACATGAACGCGATGGTGGTAATACCGCCTCCAGAGCATGTAGTGGAATACAGGATGTTCGTTGCTGTTTGATTCGTTGAATCTGTATGATCTTGTTAAGCGTTTATGAGGTTCTGGAAGCTCATTCTATCAGTGCAGATGTAAACATTGTCAGGTTTTCGTCGCCTGAAATGCACATCGTCGGCTGAACTTTCGATGCCATGTTTTACTCGACAAGCGCAATTAAAATGACAACAAGAGTCGTCGAGTGCGAGCAGCATCGAAAGCTCAATTTGTACTTTCTCCTCCAGATGTCACTGTTTGTGTGCATGAAAAGAGACAGGCCTGACTGGAGAAGCCGATGAGTTTAGCACAACGAAGAGCAGTGCCACTGCCACCGTTTAGATGGATCGCGCGAATCCACAGATCATTGGGAGGAACAGATGAATAGAACCTGTATGGGAGGTTTGATGCTCTTTCTTTCCGAGTGCGTTCCTTGAACTAATTTTTTTGGTTCCACGGGAATCCTGCGGGGAATGTGAGAATCACCAATTTTTGGTCCATACTCCAACGCTGATCCTAAAGCAGACACAGAGTTTGGTCGGGTTAACTCATGGGTTCGTTCAACCGTTCAGTGTGGTCTAGTACGTTTGTACGGTGCACATGTACAAGACGGCGTGAGATCCACAAGGTGCTCATCGCCTCATGTAGTTCCTTCACCTGGTTGCGCCGTGTGCTTCTGTCACTGAGTTCGTTGTGTCTTGCTCTATGTTGCCAACCTTCTTTAGGTCGCACAAGACATGCACTCCAAAGTAAAAACAGGCAAGAGAAACAGAGGGAGAGGGATGGTGGAGCAGCATCAGCATTCATCTCTTTTGACATCTTTTTTTTTTTTTGATTCCCATCTTCCCAGCCCTTTCATTAATCATCCCATCTTTGCCCTGTCCATCAACATCATCGGTCGCGCACGATGTCTGCTTCCGTTACTGAAGACCATAACGCCATGTGGCTGAGCCTGTCCCAGTACCAGTTGTTTTGCTCCCTCTCGAACTAAAACAGTTCAAAGTCCTCATAGTTAGCGGCGGTATTGCTGGACTCACTTTGGCTATCCTGCTGCACAGGGCAAATATCCCGTTCTTTGTCTTTGAGAGGGCCAAGCTGATCAAGCCTCTCGGTAGGTGCATATTTGATAGTGTCGCTTTCTTGGAGTCTTTCGTATGCCACTCCTAATAGCAATTGTCATGTCCAGGTTCTGCGATCGGACTAGGGGCAAATATTGGTCCATTTTTCACACAGTTGGGCATCTGGGACGAGTTTGTGGCGGCAGGCAAGGAGATGCGAACAATGAAGCATTTCGACGATGACCTGAAGCCTCTGTATTCCATGGAATATGAGTTCATCGAAAGTGTGTATGGCCCTATACGCCACTAATATCTACAGACATAGGTTGTGTCAAACATGGCTGCTGACTCTCCTATTCTTACCTCATTCCAGATGCAACTACAGCCAATATCTCATTTCCAGACCTGATCTGTATAACATCTTGTGGCGACAAATACCTCGGGCAAACATCATCTTGGGAAAGAAAATACTCACTTTCCAGCAAAGCAGCAAGGGGGTCCGGATGGAGTGCTCAGACAACACAGCCTATCATGGTGACATCCTCGTGGGCGCTGATGGTGCTTATTCGGCTGTCATGCAGACAATGTACAAGGAGCTAAAGGCGGACAAAAAGCCACCTAGATCGGATAACGTTGGATTACCATTCGGATGCATCTGTCTTGTCGAACAGACCATACCCTTGAACCCCAATGAGTTCCCCGCTCTCCAGTCGAACGTCTGTGACTTAAACTCTGTCCTTGGATCTGACAGCAGGTGCACAGTATGTGTTCTCAATGCCCATGGCACATTTCCAGTTGGACGTAAGACTAACAATTTCTTTGGCATTTGTAGTGGCTCACATTCACTACATCGCAAAACACAGTGTGCTGGATGGTCATCCAGTTCCTCGAAAAGGACACGTACAAAGACAACGACACATTCCGCATATCAGAGTGGAGAGAGGAGGACGCTGACGCACTGTGCAGGGAGGTTCGAGTTTTCAAAGTCCCTGGTATCAGGAACAGACAGCCGATAACCCTTGGAGATTACATCGACAAGACGTCCAGATAATATATTTCAAAGGTCATTCTCGAAGAGATTGTCTTTGACACATGGTACAGCGGTAGAGTTGTACTCCTTGGCGATGGTGAGTCAGATATAGTGGTCTCCTGGAGAGATTCTTCTGATACGGATCCTCAAAGCATAAACTTACGTTTCATTTTTACCATGCCATATCTTTCCACTCATTAGCGTGCCACAAAGTAATGGACGATCACAGATGAACGATTGCTGGATACACTTTGAACGTGTGTTCAAAAAGTATCATGCGGAAAGACATACCATAGCAAAGGAGGCGTTCAAGTTGAGCCAGCTTTTTACAAAGAACTTGGGAAAAGTATATCGGGCACAAAAGCAAAGTGTTCGATGGCCATTGGACAGCTTTTAACCATCATTGCTACTTTCTACCCGTCTTTTTTTCAGTAGACCATACTCTTCGCATGTATTCGAGAAGCCATGAAGCGACTCCCTCCGTGGCTCTGGAAGCGGATTGTGTACAAGCTGGTTTGCCAAAGACCTCAAGTTTCGTTTCTACCCCGGTCGAAGACACTGTCATAGTCAAAGCACAATACCAACGAAGCTTGCACAAGACACGAGCCATTCTCGAGAAGCAAGCCAGAAAAAGAGAAGGTTTCTAGATTGTAGTACTAAAAAGAAAAGGAACACCCATGACCATCCCCCATCCAATGCATCTTGCATCGATCAATTTTTTTTTTTTTTTTTTTTTTTTTTTTTTCAAAAAGAAAACAAACAAAAGATGGAAGATGTGAGCAAATTTCCCATTCCTAAGATCAGATTCACAACAGCTGATTATCAGAGGAAAGGGACGAGGAGTGCAAATGGATAAAAAAAACTGAACGACGAGAGAGAGAGGGACAATAAGATCTGCACACGATGCGGTATCTACAATCCAGAAAAACGGGGGGATCTCGTATTGCAGATTAACAGCATGTCAGCTAAATGAATGCAACCAAAGGTTGTCCCACACTCTGTAGGATTGTTCAAATGCATGGCATTATTATTAAACTAAATCGAGATGAGTGAGGTTCCACCAGCAAGGGAAAAAACAGGTTTCCATTGATGGCACAATTGGCATGCATGTTCGCCCCTCTTCTTACTGCATTGTGGATGCGTGGATGCGTGGATGCGAGGGTCCATGAGGGAAAAAAGGCACAAAGAAGAGCCCTCCCTATAGTCCCGATGAGTGAATTTTCTTTTTCTTCCCTCCGCCGTCTTTTGCCAATGTCGTACAGCATGAACGGGCAAGGGAGGACAGACAGAGCATTGCATGCACAAATACAAAACAACAGGGATGCGGGCGCTGTTGTCTCAACCCTGCAGTCATACCCTTTCTAGAGCTGCATGGTCTTCCTCATCTGAATTTGCATTTTGCCTCGATTTGCATTCTCTTTTCATCTCTCATTGACCTCTGCCATCTCCACCTCTGTTCCCTTCCCTCTTCTCCCTCTCTCTCAAACAGACGCCGAGTGATGTCTGCTCCCAAACTTAAACTTTCTCAGGAAGTGGAACCTCTTCCAGGCGAGGAATATGCTACTTCTGTACCTCCTATTGCAGACCTTTCGGGCAAGCCAAGGTTGCCCATGACCCGCGAAGAGATCGACGCCTTAAGCAAGCCCAGAGTCTTGATCTCGGGTGGTGGTATCAGTGGCTTGACCCTGGCCGTCCTCCTCCACAAGGCCGATATCCCATTCCTTGTCCTGGAGAGAGCCAAAGAGATCAAACCTCTAGGTGAGTGCTCTGCCCTAACACTTGCTTGTTCTGCGCGTTTCGCAGACGCCTGACCTTTGCTGCGCTAACTCATATTCCCACACTTTCTTAGGCTCTGCCATCGCATTTGGAGTCACAGTGTCGCCTCTTTTTGAGCAGATGGGTATCTACGAAGACTTTGTTGATCGCTCCAAACAGTACAAGAAGATGCCCATGTTCCAGGAAGATCTTACGCCTATGCACACCATGGATGTCGAATGGTTGCAATATCTGTAAGTGATTGCGTTCTTGAGTATGAATTAACCAGATCGGTGCGAGTTTTCTCTAATCTCCATACCTTTGTACCTTCATAACAGTGGTGGCTATCCGGAGTATGTCATCTCTAGACCCCAGCTCTATGATTTGCTCCTCCGCAACATTCCCAAGGATCGCATTATCCTTGGAAAGAGGGTCCTCTCGTGCGAACAAAACCGGAACAAGGTCATGGTCCGATGCGCTGACAATTCTGCTTATCACGGCGACATCCTCGTTGGTGCTGATGGTGCATACTCTGCCGTACGACAACATCTCTACAAGCAACTTAAGGCGGTCGGCAAGCTTCCTTCGTCGGATGACGTGACTCTCCCCTATAGTTGTGTCTGCCTTGTTGGCCAAACAGTTCCACTTGACCCTGAAGAGTTCCCTCACTTGAAGGAAGATCTCTGCCAGTTCAATGCAGTTCTTGGAGAATCGACCAGGTGCACGGTAAGTTGTATCATACAGATTTCTTCCGCTTGTGCAGAGACAAACAGTTTCCAATCTTATTTATGATAGCTAACAGTTTTCTAAAAAAAAAAATACATAGTGGTTCACTTTCACCACAGCACAAAACACGGTATGCTGGATGGTCATCCAGTTCCTGGACAAGTCTACACACAAGCAGAACGATTCGTTCCGCTGCTCCGAATGGGGTCCTGAAGCTGCCGCGGCTCTTGCTAAAGAGGTTCACTCCTTCAAGGTTCTTGGTGGCAAGGACGGCAAAGTGCGGACTCTTGGAGAATACGTCGATAAGACTCCACCTAATCTGATGTCTAAAGTGATGCTCGAAGAGATCGTTTTCGACACTTGGTACAGCGGTCGTACTGTTCTCATTGGTGATGGTAAGCTTGTACTTCTTTTTATATCAAGGTCGCCATGGATTGCCCTGTATCACGAGACTGACTATTTTTCGTCATTTTCAACCCCATTTATGTTTAGCTTGCCACAAGGTACACCTCTACTTTATTACGATTCGATATGACGGTCGCTTCAGAATACAGCACAGAAACTGATGCCTTTTTCTTTCACTCTAGATGAATCCTTCCGGCGGCCAAGGCGCCATCACTGCAATCCATGACGCGGTTACCCTCGCCAACTGGCTTTCAACTTTCCGATTGACTGAGGTAGAAGACGTCGAGAAGGCATTCAAGGAATACCGTGACGAGAGATACCCTGTCGCGAAGGCGGCTTTCGAGTCCAGTCAAATGTTCACCAAAGCCTTTGGAAAGGTAGCAATCATCACTCACGAATCTGTTAAGAATTGCACAAGGTTCTCGCTTGGGTGGTTATTAACTTGACTTTACTTTGATACTCTATGTCTCCTGAACAGAGTATCACGGCTATGCTTGTTCGAGGAATGATGAAACGAATTCCTCGCTGGCTCTGGAAGAGGATTGTCACCAAGATGGCAGCGGCCAGATACCAGGCGTCCTTCTTGCCCGCGCCTCAAGATCGAGCCAAAGTCAAGCCGATGTACCAGCGTAGTTTGGCTATGACACTTCCAATCCTCAAGGATCTGGCCGAGAACCCTTCTATTTTGGCCGCGGAGAGCAGTACCCCTGCTCCTGTTTCAGTTTAGGCTACTGGGGATAGAGATACCTAGTGGGTGGATTGAAAGGCGCAAGAACAGATGCATGTATCTGGTTGGAGGCCTTACGTTGTTCTCAAGAATAAAAAATAAATTTGAAATGACGTACAATCTACATGATCAGAAAAGGTCGCTCGAACCTCAAGTTGTGAACGTGGTGAAAAACTTATGAGTATGCAGCCGCCACAATGCAATCCCAATTAAGGACCCTTCGTTTCTTCTGAGCCTTCGCATTTGCATCATTTTGCTAAGCAGTTATACAGTGTGTGAAGCACGTGTCATCAATGCGGACGTAATAAGATTGATAGTATCGTGATCGCCTCAGTCGCGCATGGTCAGCAGTGTATCCTGAGCGAACAGCATCACCCCAATTTCTTTTACCAACAACACCGATGGCTCCATCTTCTCCTCATTTTTGTTTCTGTTGAGGATGCTTGAAAGAAAATAATAAGATAGATATCAAGCTTCTGGGTAGGTGTAGAGGGCAAGTCAATGAGAAACATGAAAGGAATGCAAATTGAATCAAACTGCATTTCTGACGCTGATGACCATCTCGCTCGTGTACATGGTGGTCAACCAGCGCCCTCTTGTTCCTCATTCTTTGCTGTACTCTCTCTACATGTCTGCTTGTCCACACAGTGGTATAATTGGCTTAGTTTGCCTGTTTACGCTGTGCAACCACGCCGACAGAAGGTGAGAGGCAGAAAAAACAAATGTCCTTCATTGGGACAAAATGAGGGCTCGTGCGCCCAAAAAAAAACACAGCGACTGAAGCGACCAAGATACTACCAATTATTACGTTCGCATTGATGACATGAGCTCCCGCACTGTAAAACTGCATAGCAAGATGACGCGAATGCAAATAAAATCGAAGGGCCTATCATCGGGAACATACTCTGGCGGTTGCAAACCAGCCAGTTCTTCACCACGTTCACAACTTGAGATTCGAGCAGACTAGTACCAACAGTATGGCGAATTTTCTGATCTTGTAGGCTGTAATCAAATTTATTCTCGCGAACAACATAAGGCGTTCAGTCAGATACAAGCATCTGTTCTTGTGCCTTTCAGTCCACCCACTAGGTATCTCTATCCCCAGCAGCCTAAACTGAAACAGGAGCAGAGGCATTGGTCTCACTGGCCAAAATAGTAGGGTTCTCGGCCAACTCCTTAAGAATCGGCAGAGTCTTGTGCAAGCTGCGTTGGTATAGCGGTTTGACTGTGCAGCGATCCTCTTCCAAGGGCAAGAAGGAAGCCTGAGGTCTGGCAGTGATATACTGCATAACAATCCTTCTCCAGATCCAATGAGGGATTCGCTTCATTAGTCCTCGAACAAGTGACGCAAGCATGTTCTATTTCAGAAATAGACATCAACGTTAATAAAACACGAATATTCCGCTGTTCTCGACTTATTTTCATGATTGTCCACTACCTTTCCCATGTTCCTAATGAACAGCTGACTGGTCTCGAAATTGGCCTTGGCGACAGGGTATCTCTCGGCACGGTACTCCTTGAAGATGTCATCAACCTGTTTTGGACCGGCCAATCGAAGAGTTGACATCCAATTGGCAAGCGTGACCGCGTCATGGATCGCCGAAACGGCGCCTAAGGCTCCTGAGGGGTTCATCTAGTGAAAAAATTCACCTGTGGTTAGTTTTTGTGGTCGTCGAGACAGCTACTTTCGTCAGTTTCCTATTTACCTTGTGGCAAGCTAGATGAGAGGTGAAGTAGATAAAACAAAATAATTCTAAGCTTCTAACATGGCATCCTCATCGAGAACCTTTTAATCAATAGCACCTGCTTACCATCGCCCAGAAGAACGACACGACCACCGTGCCAAGTGCTGAAGACGATCTCCTCGAGCATAACCTTGGACATCAAGTGGCTGGGTGTTTTGTCGATGTAGTCGCCGAGGGTGAGCACCTTGCCGTCCTTGCCGCCAGGGACCTTGAAGACGCGAACTTCTCTGGCCAACTCTTCGGCAGCCTCTGGGCCCCACTCTGAGTTACGGAACGAGTCGTTTCTTTTAGCCGAGTCCTTGTCTAAGAAGTGAATGACCATCCAGCATACGGTGTTCTGCTTAGTAGTGAACGTGAGCCACTATTTTGTTGGTAATCAAAATGCCGTAAGTATTGAAGTACTCTGCAGTTATTTGTTAAGCTAAATCACAGATGTAAAGAGCAAGCATACAGTGCACATTGTCGAGATTCCAAGAATGGTGTTCATCTGTGACGATTGTTCGTTCATGTGTGGAAACTCTTCCGGATCCAACTCTGTAGTTTGACCGACAAGACAAACACAGCTGAACGGCAGACTAACGTCGTCGGAGGCAGGCAACTTTTTCTTGATCTTGAGATCCTTATACAAGTGCTGTCTCACAGCCGAGTACGCACCGTCAGCACCGACGAGAATCTCCGCTAGATAGGTGCTGTTGTCAGAGCATCTGACCATGACATTGTCTTCGTTCTGCGTGAGGGACAGAACACGCTTGCCAAGGTGGATGCGCTCCCTGGGGATACTGTTGAACAGGATATCGTAGAGATCCGGTCTTGAAATGATGTATTCCCTGGAATCGATGCTGTTGGCGAGCCGTAGTTAGAGAAATGCAATGGAAATGAAATGATGACAGTATTCTCTACTTTAACTTACACGTCCTGTAACCAGCGCATGTCCATGGTGTGCACAGGTGTGAGGTCCTCCTTGTACATGTGCATTTGATTGTAAACCTTGCTGCGTTTGACGAACTCGTCGTAGATCCCGAGTTGTTTGAACAGCGGCGTGATGGAGGCGCCCAGTCCGATTGCCGAGCCTTTGAACGATCACAGTTGCTTACAAAGTTAGCATCTTGCAGCTAATAAGATAGAGAGCAAGTATAATACATAGGTCTAAATGTTGCCTACCAAGAGACTTGATCTCCTTGGCTCTTTCCAAGACGAGGAATGGGACATTAGCTTTGTAGAGCAGGAGGGCTAGAGTGAGACCGCCGATGCCTCCACCCGAAATCAGGACTTTTGGCGCACTTAGAGCGTCGATTTCCTCGCGGGAAAATGGGAGTCTTGGTTTGCCTGAGAGATTAACGACAGCGGGCACTTGAGTGGCATACTCCTGGCCAGGGAGGGGTTCGGCGCGCTTCGCAGATATTGAAGGTTTCGAAGATCCGGGGACAGACATAATTAGGTGTCTGTTTGAAGGAGAGAGAAGTAGGGGGAAGGGAAGGGAGGGTGGAGAAGGCTGGTCAATGAGAGATGAAGAGAGATGCAATTCGAGGCAAATGCAATTCAGATTAGGAAGGCCCTTGATTGCATCTCAAAAAAAGACATGAGTGGAGGGCTCAAACAAATACGCCCACATCCCTCTATTGATTTGTTGTGTTTTTTAGATGATTGTGCGTGCTATGCTTGCATGTCCTCCATTGTCCGTTCATGCTGTACGACATTGGCAACAGACGAGAAAAAGAAAATTCCCTCGCTGGGAAACAGGAGGGCTCTTTGCCTTTTTTTCTCTCAGGCAACCTCGCATAAGAAGGGGGGTGGGGGAGAGAAACATTAGCATGCCAATCGTGCCATCGATGGAATACTCGTTTTTTTTCCTTTGCCGATGGAACCTCGTTCATCTCGACTTCGTTATTAATATCAATGCCATGCAATTGAACGATCGTACAACATGCGTGGGACGACCATTGGTTGCGTTCATGTATCAGACATGCTGTTGACCTCCAGTACAACATCCCCGCTGGTTTGGGTTGTAGATATCGCATCGTGTGCAGCTCTGACTGTCCATCTCTCTGTTCATTTTTTTTTTTGCATTCCTCGGTCCTTTCCTCTGATAATCAACTGTTGCGAGTCTGCATGATTCAACTGTGGTCAAAGGAATGGGAATCTTTGCTCACATCCTCGATCTTTCTTTTGTTTCTTTTCAACACAGACAACAGGCAATAATTGATGCAAAGGCATTTAGTGGTCGAGGGATGCACATGATAATTCCTCTTTATATCATATGCCGAGCATAAATTTCCAAAGTTTCTCATAAACATTTAGCCCCACTTAAACACCTCTCTCGCGACGGAGTATCTCTCTTGCCGATGCTTCTTGGACACACACTCAAGATCGTCCACCGTGGCCGGTTCAAGAGTGGAAATCCAATTGGACAACGTAACTTCATGGTGAATCGTCAGAGTAGCACCCATAGCCCAGCTGGGTTTATCAAGAAGACGGTGAGGAAGGTACGGTCAGTCCTTAATCCTGCTGGGTAGCACAAGAACATCCATCATGCGTTCAACTATGACCATTCATTTACCTAGTGGCATGCTATGGAGTGGAGCGATATTAAATAGTAACAAGAAGCGTAAGCATATCAACCGAGGATCCAGACCAAGAGAAACTTTCAAGAGAGCACTATGTCGAACTCACCATCACCCAGAAGCACTGCTCTGCCACTGTACCATGAGTCAAAGACGATCTCTTCGAGGGTGACCTTAGAAATAAATTTTATGGGCGTTTTATCGATGTAGTCTCCAAGGGTCATCGGCTGCCCATTCCTGAGACCAGGTATCTTGAGAAATCGAGCCTACTTGCACAAGGGGTCAGTCTCTCCCTGTCACCACTCGGACGTTCGGAACAAGTTGTTGCATTTGTACGTATCCTTGTTCAAATGCTGGATGAGCATTCAACACACCATGCTTTGTGCTGCTGTAGGCGTGAACCACTAAACATTCCAGGATTGCTAATACCAGCTTTACTGGTGCTCTTTGTGACCTTGGCATTGGCTTTGAAATACATATACCATGCGTCTGTTCTCAGATCCAATGACAGAATTGAATTCTCAGATGTCTGCCTTCAGAGGTGTAATCGTTCGGTTCAAGGCTATGCTTTGGCGGAAAAGACAGATGGATCCGAACATCCGATCTTGATAACTTTTTGTCCGCCTTTAGTCCCTTGTACATGGTCTACCAGATATCCGAGTAAACACCATAGGAGCCTACGAGGATGTCGCCATGATAGGTCGTGTTGTCTGAGCACTTGATCCTGACGCCCTTCCCGCTTTGCTAGAAGGCGAGCAGTTTCTTTTCCAAGACGTTTGCTTGAGGTATTTGTCGCCGCAGGATGTTGTACAAATCTCGTCTCGAAACGAAAAGGGTATATTCAAGCTTGATCTCTTTTGCTTTCTCAAAGATTAGATAATCATTCCTCGTCTTCGAGAGATCCAAAGAGATCAAGTCCCTCGTTAAGTACTAGTCCACGATCAGCGTTTCTCCTTCACAAAGAGGACAACGCTACTTAAGCACATTTTTTCATAGCAGCTGCAATCTCGCTTGGGGTCTCGGTGGCTGCCCTTTTCAAATAGTTGGGGGTCTGGGACGAGTTTGTCGAACAATCCAAAAAGTACTAAGTTATGCGCCTGCACAAGGAAGACTTCAGGCTTTTGTACAGTATGTATTGCCATCGGCTCAAGGATGAGTGAGTCGAAAGTCACACAGGATCGACCATTCGATGCATACCATTGCTTTTCTCACCAACTAAAGCGCCATCCTGCACTCAAAGTGTGAGTTATTTCGAGTCCATTATTTCGAGACCGGAACATTATGATCTCCCTTCTAGCAGCATGCCGAGAGACCGTATCCTCCTTGGAATGAGGGTTCTCTCATTCACACAGAACGAGGACAGCGTCATGGCCCAATGCTCCCACAACTCGAAACATCTTGGCGATATCCTTGTTGGTGCTGGTGGCGCGTACTCGGCTGTGCGGCAACAGCTGTACAGTAGACAAGGCCTTGCCGGCCGCGGACGACGTGACACTTCTTTTCAGCTGTGTTTGTCTTTTCGGTTAATCCGAGGTCTTGAGCCCTGAAGAATATCCGCACATGAAGCAAGAATTCGCGCGTCAATTCTATCCTCGGAATATCAACAAGGTTCAAGGAAATAAAAGATATGAAGCTCCTCGTGCTCTCTGACCGAAAAAGGGTTCTTGGTGTTGTAAGGGCTTGTTCCCTGGAGGCTTCGATTCGTGAACATCACAAGGGGAGGTATGTTGGACAATCGCCGTCATCACAAAAAAAAACACACAGGCCGCTATCTGTTATGAAGCATTCGAGCATTAGAAGCCCCAGGGGGAGGGGGGTTCGTGTTCAATTGTATTTGCACACGTTTGTGATGGAGAGTATGTACACACACAACAAAGAGTCGATTTTGGAAATTTTAGCGTTTTGTTTTGCATCGGCTTTTGAACCGGGTTAAGGCTGAGGCATGCACAAGCTTAAAAATTCACTCAGGTCCGATGCCGTTGGGTGGTGACCGCAACATTTATTTGTGCCAACTGTTCACTGTTCGTCTGTCGAAAGAGCATTCTGCAGTGTTTCGCAAGTAAAACAAAAAAAAGAGGCCCAAAGGTCAGGGCCCCAGAGATATTTGCATTTGGCCCTGGGGGTGGGGATGAAAAGTAGGAAAGTGATAAAAAGGTGAGAGTGGAGCAAACAAAAAAAAAGAGAAAAGGAGGGTGGCGACAAATCTGATGTTATTTCCTTTATGGCAAGGAAATAAGGAATCTGATAAAATGTTTCTGAATCGTATCGACAAAGTAGCCACTTTACTGACAGCTGGCCGAGTCTACTTTCCAGCCGCAGACCGAGCCCCTGGAATTTTTGACCGTCCTCAGACTTTTTCCATGGATATTGAGCTCGGACAAGCAGGTGAATTTGGAGAGACTCTTAAAAACTGCTCGCGATTGGGCCTGTGAGCTGTGATCTTTTCTTTCTTTCCCTCCCTCCCTTCGTTTTGTTGAGAGAATCAAGGATTGTGAGAGCCGACAACGAGGATCAAAAAGCATCGTCGCTATGAACGATTCGCACATCCCCAAGCACCCACACACCATACACAGTAGAACAATCAGTAGCATGCAACAATGTACGAAAGTGTCCGCCATGGATATGTTACGCCTTAAGAACGCGAGAGACAAGAAAAAGATGTTGTTCTTACAAACAAATCTATAGAACAATGGGCTTAATCTAAGCAGATCTTAACAACAGTCTACTGCTCACAATACCCCGTTCAAATAAAGAGTTGTGTAATGTGCTTCGCCCTATAATCTTGAAACTTAAAAGATTATCTATTGCTTCGCCAAAGAGTGGAATGAATATCGAATGTCACAATTCCCGCTCTTCATTCATCTCAGTCTTTCATGACTCTCGCTCATTTCTTCCCGGCTCCTAGACCCAACGATTTTATTATTCAGACTCTATTACTGGTGATACCATGGCATCTACATCGCTCAAGATCACAACCAAAGGATCTGAGGCACTGGCTGACGCACTCAAGGCACTCAAAACCATCCCGAATCTAATCACTTTGGACTTACAGGGCTGCAAGATCAGGGACAACGGAGCTCAGGCACTGGGAAAGACACTCAAGACCAACTCAACTCTGGCCACTTTGAATTTGGGGCATAACTCGATCGGAGACAACGGAGCTCAGGCACTGGGAAAGACACTCAAGACCAACTCGACACTGGCCACTTTGAACTTGGAGGACAACTCGATAGGAGACAACGGAGCTCAGGCACTGGGAGAGGCACTGAAGACCAACTCAACTCTGGCCACTTTGAATTTGGGGCATAACTCGATCGGAGACAACGGAGCTCAGGCACTGGGAGAGGCACTCAAGGCCAACTCAACGCTGGTCACTTTGAACTTGGTTGGAAACTCAATCAGAGAAAACGGAGCTCAGGCAGTGGGAGAGGCACTCAAAACCAACTCAACTCTGGCCACATTGGACTTGGTTGGAAACTCAATCAGAGAAAACGGAGCTCAGGCACTGGGAGAGGCACTCAAGACCAACTCAACTCTGGCCACTTTGGATTTGGGGTACAACTCGATCGGAGACAATGGAGCTCAGGTACTGGGAGAGGCACTCAAAACCAACTCGACACTGGCCATTTTGAACTTGGAGGACAACTCGATCGGAGACAACGGAGCTCAGGCACTGAGAGAGGCACTCAAGACCAACTCAACTCTGGCCAGTTTGAATTTGGGGCACAACTCGATCGAAGACAACGGAGCTCAGTCACTGGGAGAGGCACTCAAGACCAACTCAACTCTGGTCACTTTGAACTTGGTTGGAAACTCAATCAGAGAAAACGGAGCTCAGGCACTGGGAGAGGCACTCAAGACCAACTCAACTCTGGCCAATTTGGATTTAGGGTACAGCTCGATCGGAGACAACGGAGCTCAGGCACTAGGAGAGGCACTCAAGACCAACTCAACTCTGGCCACTTTGAATTTGGGGCACAACTCGATCGGAGACAACGGAGCTCAGGCACTGGGAGAGGCGCTCAAGACCAACTCAACTTTGGCTTCTTTGAACTTGTCCAACAACCCAATCGGAGACAACGGAGCTCAGTCACTGGGAGAGACGCTCAAGGCCAACTCAACTCTGGCCACATTGGACTTGCAAAGCAACTCGATCAGAGAAAACGGAGCTCAGGCACTGGGAGAGGCACTCAAAACCAACTCAACTCTGGCTACATTGAACTTGCAGAGAAACTCGATCGGAGACAACGGAGCTCAGGCACTGGGAGAGACACTCAAGACCAACTCAACTCTGACCACTTTGAACTTGCAGAGAAACTCGATCGGAGACAACGGAGCTCAGGCACTGGGAGAGGCACTCAAGACCAACTCAACTCTGGCTACTTTGACCTTGTCTAAAACTCGATCTGGTACAAAGGGCTTCTGGCATTTTCTGAGGCACTCAAGACCAACCCAACTCTGACCGCCTTGGGCTTGAAGGGCAATTTGATCCAGCCCAAAATAATCAAGGCGTTTTCAAAGGCACTAAAGAGCAAGTCTATTCTGGCCACTTTGGACTTGACGTGCAACTTGATCGAAAACAATGGAATTCATGCACTGGGTGAGGCGCTCAGGACCAACTCGACTCTGACAACTTTGTACTTGGCTGGCAACTTGATCGATGGCGGTGGAGTTCAAGCGCTGGCTGACGCGCTCAAGATGAATTCGACTCTGACTACTTTGGACTTGCAGAACAATTCAATTGGAGATGGTGGAGCTCAAGCACTGGCTGGCGCCCTCAAGATAAACTCAACTCTTACTACTCTGGACTTGTGGCGCAACTCGATCGGAGAGATCGGAGCTCAGACGCTGGCTGAGGCACTGAAGTCCAACGCGACTCTGACCACTCTATACTTGCAGGACAACTCGATTGGTGATAACGGAGCTCTGGCACTATCTCAGGCACTCAAAAAAAATTCATCCCTGACCTCATTGGACTTGTGGGGCAACTTTATCGGAAACAACGGGGCGCAGGC
The DNA here is from genome assembly GCA_000739165.1 of Podila verticillata NRRL 6337. Lineage (NCBI taxonomy): Eukaryota > Fungi > Mortierellomycota > Mortierellomycetes > Mortierellales > Mortierellaceae > Podila > Podila verticillata. The sequence goes on from KN042423.1 coordinate 2,148,124, forward strand.
GCTGTCTGAGGCACTGAAGAGCAACTTCAGTCTGACAACTTTGTACTTGCAGAACAACTTGATTGGAGACGACGGAGCTCGGGCACTATCCCAAGCACTCCTAATCAACTCGACTATGATGACTTTGGACTTATGGCATAACTCGGTTACAGACAAGGGATCAATGGCACTGTGCGAGGTGTCACGTATCTGCCTTGTGGGCAAACAAGTTAGACTCAAACGCACTAATTTGCCAGAGTTCTAACGTAGGATTGCGAACCCCTTAATAATAAATAAAAAGAGAAATCTTTTCAGCAAAGGAACAACATATAATGAAGAGAAGGGAGCACCGCCCCAGTTGCGGTTGGAAGGAGGGCAATCATGACATGGTTATAAGAAAGTCTGTTTGTAGAATGAGATAAGAGACACGGGAATGGAAAGCAAACAAGAAAGAGGCGAACTACCCGCGTATCCCAATCGGAGATTCCGGCTTTCGCTAAAGCCCTCTGCTTCAAACCCCGCTGTCACTCATGGGAAAGACTCAGCGCTTGGTCAACTCCTCCAACTGGCTCCTCTTTCACTTGATTCTTGTGTGGGTGTCTTGCGCCACCAAGTTGTGGTCAATAGGGTCAACATGATCAACATGATCAGCATGGTCCATGGATAAGATGGTATGTTCTTATGTTCCTGTAGCTTGTTTGTATCGGCACCACCTTGATAAGTACATCTGAGGTACGATCAATGCATAGCAACACCACGGACGAAAAAAGGTAACAGATGTTGTTGCAAACGATGCACACAATTGGTGGTATTGGGCGTTTATGCAAATACGTTTCGCTGACAGCATATGTCATCGTCTAGATGCGCCAATATTGTCGATGGCGCAACTAGTATATCTTCTGCCCAACATTCCCCGTGAAAAAAAGACAAGTGTCGAACATAAATGATTCCTTCCCATCCGCCGCCAGTAGCCAATGTTGCACAGCAGGAATGGAGAAAGATACCTGCACGCCGACATGAACGTACACGACAGACACCATACCTTTACCATTGGCAAGATTGTCTGGGTGCCCACCATTGAGATGGCAAAAGTCATTAGGATGCTGATTGCCCCATTTCGCATCTCTTGAATCTCACTTCTCAGCATTCTTTCTCCATCTCTCCAAAGACCGGAACTATGACTCTCTTTAAACCATCCTGGTTACATGAGACACCCTCAGACGAGGAATCCTCCGCACCTGTGCCCCCTATCCACAAACCATCGGCCAAGCCAGACCTACCCTTCACTCCTGACGAGATCGAGGCCCTGAGCAAGCCCAAGGTGTTGATATCGGGCGGCGGAATCAGCGGTCTGACCTTGGCCCTTCTACTCTACAAGGCTAATTTGCCTTTTCTAGTCCTGGAGAGAGCAAAAGAAATCAAACCGCTCGGTGAGTAGTCCCCAAAGCCAACTTTAACTACTCTTCCAGCCCAAGTCTGACGGTTTCTTGATCTCTGTTACGTCTCAGGCTCTGTCATGTCACTTGGAGCCTCACTGGGGCCACTCTTTAAACAACTGGGGATTTACGACGAATTTGTCAGACGTGGCAAGCACTTTAATCAAGCGCACATGTACAAGGAGGACCTCAAGCATGTGCACACAATGGAGGGCAGTTTCGTGAAAGAAGCGTGAGTTACTTTCGAAACAACTGCAATCAAAGAAGATCCATCGCATTTGCGCAAAAGTCTTGCTGATGTTGTATTCTTGTTTACAGCGTTGGCCACGACGAGTACGTTCTCTCTAGACCAGAGCTCTACGATCTACTCTTCAACAGCATTCCGAGAGAGCGCATCCTCCTTGGCAAGCGAGTACTGTCGTTCTCGCAGACCAGCGCAAGAATCGTGGTCCAATGTTCCGACAACTCGAAATATCATGGCGACATCCTCGTTGGTGCTGACGGTGCGTACTCGGCTGTGCGGCAACAGTTATACAAGTACCTCAAGGTAGACAAGGCCTTACCAGCCGCGGACAACGTGACGCTTCCTTTCGGTTGCGTTTGTCTTGTCGGGCAGACCGAGGTCCTGGACCCCGAAGTGTTTCCTGATTTGAAGGAAAACCTTGCACAGGTCAACAACATTATGGGTGTCTCAACTATGTGCACTGTAAGTACGCCATTCATATTTGGTGTTTCTTGCATCTACAACTTATTCAAGCCCGGCCATAACTAATACATATCCGTATCATATAGTGGGTCACTTGCACTACTAAACAAAACACCGTGTGCTGGCTTGTCATCCAGTATCTGAACAAGGATACATCCAAGATGAACGATTCGTTTCGCTGCTCAGAGTGGGGTCCTGAGGCTGCCGAAGCATTGGCGAGAGAGGCTCGACCCTTCAAAGTCCCAGGCGGCAAGGACGGGAAGACATTGACACTGGGGGATTACATCGACAGAACGCCCAAGCACCTCATGTCCAAGGTTATGCTCGAAGAGATTGTCTTCAAAACTTGGTTCGGAGGTCGAACAGTTCTCATGGGCGATGGTAGGTTTTTACGTTTTGCGCAAATTAAAAAATCAATGGAAGTGGCCTCAGATGAAAAAAAAAATACTAACTTGTCTCAATCGCGGCATGTCATGCGTTCCACGATCTCCAGCTTGCCACAAGGTAACCTCATCCGCCCTGACAGATACATCATTTATCAAGGTCGAAACCCTGATATTTTTGTCGATTACATATTACATTTAGATGAATCCCTCTGGTGGTGGAGGTGCCGTCAGAGCCATCGATGACGCGGTGACCCTCGCCAACTGGCTCTCAACCCTCCGTATGGCGTCGGAGGAGGATATTGAGAACGTGTTTAAGGAGTACCGTGCCGAGCGGTACCCTATCGCGAAAGAGGCGTTTGTAGAGAGCCAAATGTTTTCTCGTAACCTGGGAAAGGTAACTCGCCGTTCTTTCGCGAATGTGAAATATGCCGGGACAGCCCTTGTGTCTTAACTATTCGTTGGTGCTTATCGAATTCGAAACCCCTCCCCCCCCCCTGATATTAGAACTTGCTTTCTGTGATTATTCGAGGAATGATGAAGCGCCTTCCTGCTTGGCTTTGGAAGAGAATTGTATTCAAGAGGTACTCAATCCGTAATCAAGCTTCGTTCCTGCCCTTGGTCAAAGACAACGCTCCAGTCCGACCAGCACACCAGCCCAGCTTACACAAGACATTGACCTTCCACAAGAAAATGGCCAAGGATGCTTCGGCGGGATCGACCGAGAGCAACGCCGCTACAGTTTAGGCAATCGATCCATTGGACATGGCTGAGATGAATTAAACTAGGCCCGCAACTCTGCATTCAAACACCGTGATCATGCGCATGCCATCTTCTCAATGACTGCTTTTCCCTCCAGAGGTGGGCGCATTGAACCTTTCGTTTTATTTTCCAACGGCGAACCATGCGTCCCATATTGAGGCTCGTTTCTTGAGAGCACAATGCGACGTTTATTTGTTTCGTGGTCGCACAAGACCAAGAGACAAACACATCTCTGTGCCATTCACATCTCACCATCTTTCTCCTCCATCATCTTCATTCTTCCTCCCCTCATCTAGCCTCATCTACTACTTCATTCCATTCGCTTCAACTCTTTTAAATATGGAAATATTCACTTTGCTAGACGCGCCTGTCTTCGAAGACCGGTTTATCGACCAATCATCGATGAACGGCGATCCCACAAAGGCCAAGGTGCTGATTGTCGGTGCTGGTATCGCCGGGTTAACCCTGGGCATCCTTCTCCACAAGGCAAATATTCCGTTTGAAATATTCGAGCGATGCTACGAGATCAGGCCATTCGGTATGATTTGTTTGTTCGTTATGCATCTCTCCGGACTCTTCAAGTCTCGATCCGACTAAAAACAACTATGCCAAAACAAAAAACTATACTATTAGGGTCGGCCGTTGTGATGGGAGCAGACCTGGCCAATCTTTTCCGTCAGCTTGGATTCTACGACGAGTTCCTCAAGATCGGCAAACCTGTTGCCAAGATGACCATGTTCAACGAGAATCTGAAACCACGGTCGGTGATGGACTACTCGGAGACGCAGCGCCTGTAAGAACGATAGTTTTAATTCCCCTTCGGAAGACAGGAACTGTTTCTGACTTGCTATTCTCTTGCAACCACACCATTAGTGGAGGAGCCCAGCAGTACACTGTTTCCCGTTCAGAGCTGCTTCAGCTGCTCTGGCGGCAGCTTCCCCCTGATAGTATCCACCTTGGGAAACAAGTCTTTACGTACCACCAGAACGACAAATTCGTGGAGATCAAGTTCATAGACGGGACAAAGTACTATGGACACGTCATTGTTGGTGCCGACGGCGCTTATTCGGCCGTGCGCGAGCACATGTTCCTTTATCTCAGTAACAGGGACAAATTGAAGAGTTCGGACGCTACGCCATTGCCGTTCAGCAGTGTCTGTCTCGTTGGCCAGACCGAGGTCCTCGACCCTAACGAGTTTCCGAGCGTCAAGGCCGAGCACTCTGAAACGGCGACTATGCAAGGATCATCGAACTTGTGCACCGTAAGTATCAATCATTTGCAATACGGACTGGTTTGCTCAACAATGTAGTAATGGCTGTTTTCTCTTTGATAGTGGCAAACATTCGTCACTAAGGAGAATACGATCTGCTGGACAGTGAATCGCGCCCTGACCAAACGGAAGTGCATGGATGACACGGAAATATACTACAACACAGAGTGGGGCGCTGAAAATTACGATGATATGTGCCAGGAGGTCCGAGAACTTAAAGTACCAGGTGGCAAAGAAGGAAAAGTGCTGACCATCGGTGACCTTATCGACAGGACGCCCAAGGATAGGCTCGCCAAGCTGTATTGGGAAGAAAAACTCTTTCATACTTGGTACAACGGCCGCACGGTGCTAATCGGCGACGGTAAGCTAGTCCTTGCACTTGATTTGTTTGGTCCGTTTCCGAAAGTGGAACTAACCAGATTTGTATTTGTATTTGCATTTGTGATCTTTCTTCTCCAATGCTACCAGCGTGCCGCAAGGTAAAGACTATTAGATGAGCATTCATTTCCAACGTCTGTGTATTGAACCTAGATCTAACCATTGCCCTGCTCTTTGTGATAGATGAACCCGAGCGAAGGCTCAAGTACCCTTAATGCTATGCACGATGCCGTCGCGCTTGCAAACTGGCTGGACACCGTTCCGTCGCCTTCCAAGACCGACGTCAATATGGCGTTGAAAGAGTATCGCGACGAGAGATACCCTATTGCCAAGGAGGCTTTCGATTCTAGCCAAGCACTGGCAGAAAAGCTGACAAAGGTAACCATGGATCAGTCATGCCGTTTCGCTCGACGGTGCCGTTGAATTTCCAATTGATCAGATTCCTTTGTATTACTTTATTCTTGATTGCGAACAGAAAGTGAATTCATCCACGGTCAAGACTCTAGTAAAGCGGATGCCTTCTTGGCCATCCAAACGGGATGTCTCCACGATGGTTGCCGCACGTCCTCAAGCATCGTTTTTGCCACTGATTCAAGATACAGGCTTGCTGAAGCCTACATACCAACTGAGCTTGCATAAAACGATAGCAGTACGTAGGCAACAACAGATAGACCAAGAGTTCGAAGACATTGCCACGCATTAGAAGAAAAAAAAATTAAATGCCTCTCGCAGAGGGTACAACGCGCGAAAGGACATCTCAGCCCACAAACAAAGAAAAAGCGTTCGTGTGAACGGTCCATGCATGCAAGAAGCCGTTGACTGAGCTCAGTGCATGTCTTGATGGCCAAGTACGCTGCTACCGCGCAAAGTCTGAGTACCTTTTACGAGGGCTTCTTTCTTCACTTTTTTTTTCTTCCGCGATGGCGATGGGACGACACTGCTACGCTTGTCAAGTAGGCCAGTACTCTCCAATTGCCTTGTGTGCGTGAAATCCAGTACGTGCTCAAAGCATGTTGTGCTGAGCGTCGTCCTGTTGCTCAAGAGGCCTTTGGGTCAAATCAGTTGTTCCCCAGAACGTTGGAAATGTGCAAATGAGCATAAACGATAATCGTGGTATTCTATCCGAGGATAATAAATGTCCACTTTCAATCTCGATGGTAACCTTTGGCATCCTTCTAAATAGAGCATCTTCTCTGTGATCATGCGTGCGTTTATGAAACACATCCCGACCTGATTCTGGAAGCGAAATTATCCTTCGGATGCTGGAGCCTCGCAGGCATCGCTCTTGCTTCCGATCAACGACGATACTAAAGTGAAGTCACAGCACCAGGCCAGTTTGCACAAGACGCGCGAGATTCTCAAGAGACAAGGCCTGGACCATGGAGCGTGAGTTGGGCGTTGTTGTTTGATTGGGACGATGACATCTCGTTTCACTCTCGGATCTACCTTCCTTTCATTTCCGGGCTGTAACTAATAACAAATACATTTTGGATGTAGTCATGCAGACACCATCTATCTATGAAGTTATGAACTGAGCAGAGTAAATGCTCGATTCCGCGCTTGCATGGTTGATTCTGTATTACGCTCCACAGATGACAGAAGGGCGTGGCAAACACACACACACACACACACACACACACACACACACACACACACACACACACACACATATGCACACGCACACCCAATCTGAGCCATGTCATGGGCGATGGGGCAATGGGGCATTGATGCTTGACCTCGCACTTACAGACAGACAAACAAAAGACACAGAGAGTGAAAGAGTGTGTGAGAGAGAAAGTGGATGGATGAGGTTGAGCCCATCTCTTTCATGCAACTTTCCCTCTATTCCCTCTCTTTCCTTCTGTCGCTCTCATTCTCTCTCTTTCGTGTGTGTGCAACGGAAAGGGAAAGTGCGTGGATGTGCGTGTGTGTTTGTATGAGTGGCAGAGGCGAGATGGACATGCTCGTACTCATCTTTGCATGACCCATCTCTCCATCTCTCTTTCCCACCTCCATCTACTTATTCTTCTTCCTCATCTTTCATTCATCCAGCTCATCCAACTCGTCTACTCCCTACTCCCTCCCTACCTCCCCCTTATCTGTCTATCTGTCCGTCTCGTCTCATACAGCACACCCCTACACATGCCCGTCGCAAATTACCAGCAATACCAGTACCTCCATGGTGTCAACGACTCGACCGACTTTATTGTGAGCGAGCTCATTGACCACCACTCCACAGACCACAGCAAGCCCAAAGTGCTGATCGCAGGTGCTGGTCTCGGAGGTCTGACCCTGGCCATCCTGCTCAAGAAGGCGGGAATCCCCTTTGAAATCTTCGAAAGGCAGCAAGAGCTTAAACCACTCGGTAACCACACCCCCTCTCCTTTTTTGTGCGTGCGTTCGATTGTCGTCCCTTTTGTACGCCCAGCGAACAGAATCTCACTCCTCCCTCTTTTTAACACAACTAAACAGGAGCGGGGATGACATTGGGCGCAGGAATAGGCCCACTTTTTCAACAATTGGGCATCTACGATGAGTTTGTATCGATCGCCAAGCAGGCAACAGAGATGAGCATGTTCCAGGAGAACCTCAAACTTGAGTCCATCATGCAAGTCGGCTGGCTCGAACGATTGTAAGTAGAGCACACTTTATCTACTCTTAATCTCTACACAAAATGATTTTCCTCACCACCGTCTTTTTTTTTCTGGCTCTTTTCTAGGGTCCATTACCGAGAATACGTTCTGGCAAGGCCAGATCTACACAGTCTGCTGCTCCGCCATGTCCCTAAAGAAAACATCCACCTGAACAAAAAGATCGTGTCCTTCGATCAAGACGACTACTGTGTCTTGGTTCGGTTTGCGGATGGGACATTCCACCGCGGAGACATCCTCGTTGGCGCCGACGGGGCCTACTCGTCGGTCCGGCAACACTTGTTCAAAATACTCAAGGCAAGTGGGAAGTTGCCCGCATCGGATGACGTGCCGCTACCCTTCAATAGTGTGTGCCTGGTCGGGAACACCGAAGTCCTGGATCCGCAAGAGTTCCCGGCGCTCAAGTCGGAGCTCAGTGAGGTCAACACAATCCTTGGTGTTGAAAGCCGATGCTCGGTACGTATTTATCTCGTTCTCTAATGGACTTGAAATTGATTTTATGACGACAACTACCTAAATCCCTAACCATGTTTCAATGAACTTCTAGTGGACGACCATGACCACAAAACAGAACACGGTGTGCTGGAGTGTGATCCACTTCTTGAACAATGAGACCTCGCGCGCGGATAATTCGTTCCGCAACTCGGACTGGGGGCCAGAGGCTGCCGAGGCCATGTGCAAGCAGGTCCGTAACTTCAGAGTCCCCAATGGAAAGGATGGCAGGGCTTCGACACTCGGGGAATTCATCGACCGGACACCCAAACATCTGATCGGAAAAGTTATGCTGGAAGAAAAGGTTTTCGAGACATGGCATGGTGGCCGAGTTGCCCTCATCGGAGATGGTACGTCATTGTTTTCTTTTTGTTATTTGTTTCGAGATTTGCTATTATTGGCAGATGCATGGGTTGTTTTTGTTCTCACGATATTTGCCAACTCATGCAAACAATCCTTCTTTTCTCTGGAATCTCCCTGGGAACATAGCATGCCACAAGGTAAACACGGGATGCATATTACAGCGATCAACAACAACAATAACGGAATGGGCTAGTCGATATACTTCGGCGATCTGACCATGTATTCTTGCTTTCACTCAATTACTCTTTAGATGAACCCAAGTGGCGGATCCGGCGCGCTGACAGCGATGCATGACGCAGTGACACTCGCTAACTGGATTAACACTATCGAGACACCGTCCATGTACTATCTCAAAAAGATCTTTAAGGAGTACCGCGCAGAACGGTACCCAATCGTCAAGCAGGCCTTTGAAACGAGCCAAATGTTCTCCCGGAACATTGGAAAGGTAACGATATGGGCTTGCCTGTATATGGTGCACACTTTTCTTATCCATACTAAACACAAGTATTCTAACTTTTGCTATCGATAGGGCAAGAGTTCAGCAGTGGTCAGGACAATGATAAAGCGGCTTCCGCCGTGGCTGTGGCGGAGGTTGATCATCCGGATGTTTACAGCACAGCCGCAGGCGGCGTTCTTACCACTGATCGTGAACAAGTCCGCGATCAAAGCCGCGCACCAGCCAAGTTTACACAAGTCCAAGGAGGTTCTTCGACAGCAGGAGATCGAGAGGAACACATTCAAGCCGCTCAGCGTCGCAGTACCCGCACGATGAGAAAAAAATAAAAAAAAGCAGGACATGGAGCCTAGCGCAAGGTTTGCAGGAACAGTACCAATAGAAAGTAGCGAGCACTCCATCTTTTGTTTATTCTTTATGCTCTCTCGCGTTAATAAAAACAGCTATTTGTTTGTGAAAAAACTTTCAATCTTCTTTTTTCTTCTCTACCTGCAGACAAGATGTTCTTAATCGCGCTTGACATTCGCCCTCTCGAACTGATACACCGCCTTTCCCTAACCTCCGAAGCCGGGATAGAGTACCTGTCACCATACAGCCTCAGTCCCAGCGCCTCCATTTCTGTGTCGGTCGGCTCAGGGAGATCCGTTCAGGCCTTGTCAGGTCCTTCAACCCCTGGAAACCCCTCACCCAGCCCTCCACACCATGACCCGGCGCCCCGATGCCTCTACCGTCGTCAAGCTCGGCATCACATGTGTGAACAGCACCTGCAGAACCTCTGGTGCCAGGACAAACTGGCCCCGCAGCGTCATGCCAATCAATTGTGGGCACGAGATGTAACCCAATGCCGTCCCACGTCTCGAAATAAGGTCCGCCTCGCGCACATGTCGCCCTCCTCTTGGGACATTCGCACCGGCCATGACCAAGGCCAGACAATCCAGCGAGGGGCATCCGTCCAGCATCCGGGACTCGACAGGCCGGCGAAATTTGGCGCCGAGGACCAGAGGTGTCAAACAAAGAAGATCCCAGTTCCAGGACCACTGACGCGGCGAGTTAGGCAGATTTGGGCGGTAGTCATATCCGGGCGCCTCCATGTGGTAGGGTGGATTGCTTCCCGTCTCTGAGACCGCAAGCTCGATTGACCGGATCAAGGGAGTCGAGGCAAAGGTGTCCATATTGAAGTCCTGTGCGGGTATGCCTATCAATTGGAGCTTCATCAGGCCTGGCAACTAGGCGGGCTCGTCCCATGTCCGTGTCGCGGAATTAAAGTCCCGTCGTTGGCTGTACAGTTTAAGACTCGGCAGCGCCGGATCAAGAACGATATCGTGCTTGCTACTGGCAATGACCAGGCTCTTGAATGCGGGCATCGTGACTCACTAGTGGGGCGCGCATGGACTGCGAGCAGAAAGCCCCCTACTGCTGCCGGTAGCTGACACCGGCATGCGGCGGGTTCTTGAGGACAAGGCAGATGAGAATAATGGGCCATGGGAGAACGAACAATGGATTCCTATCCAGCGTTCTTACGACACTATGGCCGTAATAGAGACCGAGAGCGAGCTTTAGATTTCCATGCCATCCTCGTTACCACATTCTGCTTTCGTTGGATTTTAAGTCGATTTATGGAGTGTCATGAAGTGACATTCGGTTTTCAAGCGACGCATACGTCCTGTCTCAGAACACACACTTGCGAAACATCGACTGAGAGTGGAAAGCTTCCGTCTGGCTCCAGACGCAATTCCACTGGCACACAACGAGTTCACTTTACTTCAACTATACACCTCGGATATGTCGACGACGTATCTCTGTCCGACTTCACCGCCTCAATCCAGCTTTGCAATCTGGTTGAGTTGCATTTGAGCATTCATCGGTTTACCATGGACAAGTGTTGTTCTTCTATTATGACAAGCACGCCCAACTTATAGAGCATACAATACCGTTTGACTGCATCACTGGCGCAAAACAGACACATTCATTGGTTTGGGCCAGCAATAGCCTTCGCCAAATATCCTTGGGTCTTTTATATGGATGGGCATCCCCCCGATCTCGACGTGCGTTACGGTAGCCGTGGGGTACTATTTTCTGACGACGGGAGAGACAGTGTCCGATCTCGCACTACGGATGTAGCGAGTGCTCTGGCGCCGTCTTTCATGGAGTAGCTCAGCAGCCAGTCAGAGCTGCGGGAGCTCGAGTTGTCCTTTAATAACAGTTTGCAACCAAAACTGTCTCCATTCCTACAACTATTTCTGGACCCAGCCCTTGGCTTACCTCAGCTTTCGAACCTCAAGAAACTCGAGAAGCTTGCGGTCACAGGACAAGCCCACCATTTTGGCCAGCGAGAGATCGAGTGGATACCCCAGAACTGGCGACGCCTTTATTCGATCCAAGTCCCAATCCTGTACGAATCGACTCAAGTGGTGTCATGCACCCGTCATAACTTCAGTGGCCAGGAGCCCGAGTATCATCGATGGTTCGCGCAACTAAGAGTTCCCATTCCGATCGAATGCCACAGTTGTGGCCGTTGCATGTAATTGCTCTGTGGATGCAGAAATTTCCGCAAATCGGATTACTTCGTAGACTGCTGGAGTTCCCTAGAAAGCATTGCGGCACATGAAGGGTATTCTACTGCTACAGAAGATGCTGCCGAGGCGGCGAGGTTGGAGTACGAGGCATATCTCATCAATACACTCGATGATCTGTATCTCGGCCGGCACCGCCAGCACCGTTGCGGGTCCAGGCCTAAACCGAACCAAAGGTCAAGATCAAGACAATATAAAACAAAAAAAATGTGTCCGTCATATCACACTACTATTCCATGCAATCTCTTTTCCACTGCCATTACTTTTTTGTTTATTTGCCAAAGAAAAGAGTGGGTATGTATTTACAACTTTGGAGGAAGGTATAACGGCAATTATTTCTTCTTGTTTTCTATAGTTATTCTCTTATGCAGCTTCCATGTCTTTTGTTTTTACAACACCAAAGCAACAAGTCCAACAATAGCACCCATGATCGCCGACGCCTTGACGACCAGCCTCTCAGCCTCGCTGGGCTTGCTCTTGCTGACAACTTTCGAAGGCATACTGCCCGGCACCGCCTTGCCGTTCTGCACAGCGACGGGCAACTGGCCATGGACGTACTTGGCCCCACCGAACGAGAACTCGTCCCCAACAAAGCCGTCATTCGCCATCGGCGACTTCTTGTACGGGGTCTTGTCGCTTGCACACCCGTCCAGACGCACCATGTCGTACTCGTTCCTGATCACTGTCGAGATCACGTCCGGCAGCGCCCCCGCCGCTCCCGAGGCCGGGATATCATATCCAACCGCGATATAGCTGCCCTTGCGCCCAAAGGCATCAGCCTGTTTCGTGAACGCGGTTTCGTAGATCTGTGCAATTTGGCTGGCTTGCTCGCGCGTGTTGAACTTGTAGTCGGCCTCGTCCAAGTTAAAACCTACGAGCGTGTATCCCATATCTCGCAGGGCGGGCTCGAGCTTGGGATCTTTAAGCCCGGCGTCGTGTACACGCACGTACTTGGGGAACTTGCCGATGAGATTGTGGATCTTGGAGGCCTGCTTGGCGATATCGGCCCGGAGCTCATTGTCGGACATGCCCTTGGACGAGTCATTGGGGAGGCGGTAGGTCATGCCGATGAGGTGCCCGTCGCTGTAGGCGCGGCGGGTCACACCGGCGTACTGCATGTATTCGAGCCAGGTGGCGTTGGCAAAGAAGGTCACACGCGCCTTGGCCTCCTTGAGAATCTCGAGCATCTGGGTCGTGGCTTCACTAGGTCCTTCCGACTGCAGAGACGTAGGGTTGTATGAACCAAGAAAAAGAAATGAGTTTTACGATCACAAGTATAAGTGCCACACATACACAAAAAAAAGGGAACATAGAATGCGCAATGCTTACAAAGGTAAGGGCGATTTGACCGGCAGTGTTGCACTTGGTCAGGAATTCGCCCATGTGCTGGACCGGGACGATGGGCGAGGGTGGCTTGGCGGCGGCTGGAGGGGTATCAGCAATGGGCTTGGAACCAGCGACGGGTGGCTTTCCGTCCGCTGGAGCCTTTCCGTCCACTGGAGCTTTTCCGTCCACTGGAGCCTTTCCGTCCACTGGAGCCTTTCCGTCCACTGGAGCCTTTCCGTCCGCTGGAGCCTTTCCGTCCGTCGGGGTCTTGCCGTCTGCTGGGGTCTTCCCGTCTGCTGGGACTTTACCGTCAGGACCCTTTCCAATGGGTGCTTTACCGTCGACAGGAGCAGCCCCGTCAGCAGGGACTTTGCCGTCCTTGGGGGCCTTTCCGTCCTTCTTATCCGCCAAGTCGTCCTCGCCCGTGGCCGTCTTTCCTCCGTGTTTATTCTTATAATCATCCAACAACTCGTCGGCAGGGTCGACATCATACTTGTTGTGCTCTTGATCCTCGTGGTTCGCGTGCTTCTTGCTATCCTTCTTCTTGCCTCCGCTCTGGTGCGCAATACCAATCTCTTCCTCTTCCTCCTCGGGTGAGGCGAGCTCGATTTGTTGTTGCTTCAGATGACGCGCCTGCAAGTGCTTCTTGGCTATCGCCTGGACCAACTTCTTTTGCCGCTGGCTCTTCGCCTTCTTGCTGACCTTCCCCTGCGTCTGTTTCTTGAACTGATGATTGTGACCATGTGCACGCAGCTGCCACACCTCGGGCTCGGCGCCAGCAATACCGACGATGCTTGCATCCACAGCGCGCTTGTTCTTTTTATGGGCGTTCTTGGCCTTTTTCGATAACTTGCTGAGGTGGTGGTGATGGGAGGAAGGGTTGTTGTTGAGGTGGTGGTGCCCATGTGCGTGCAGCTGCCACAGCTCGGGCTCGAAGGCCGCTACGCCATTGTCATTTTTCTTTTTGGCGTCTGCATTTTTTTTTTTTTTTTTTTTTTTTTTTTTTAAAGTGGGGAGGAAAGAGTAATAGAGCGAGGTGAGTGAGGGGAATTGAAAAAATGAACGAAGGGAAGGAGATGAAGCAAAACCTAGTTTCTATACTAATGGATGCTTACCAACGCCAGAGAGGAGGACCAATGGCAGAGCTATTAAGATTATAGAGAGACGATGAACATATCGAGTCAGGTACCGATGTCTTGTTGTGTCTGGCAGCAGTGTTGAGTGAAGGTGTGGGTAAGAGGCTTACCCAGGACGGAGAGGATCAATGGGAGTCGCTTTGGACAACGCATTTGTTCGGGGTATATGGTCGCGGATGTGGGTCTGTTCCTTCTTTTGTTTTATGTCTCTTGCACTACTTTGCCGCGAAAGATATTATACGACGAGTGAGAGTGGGGGGTATATGGGATGGAGATGGAGGGGTCCAAATTATCATAGAAAAAAGAGAGTGAAAACAAGAAAGAGAAAAAGGACAAGTGCCTCATAATATGAGAAAATAGTACTCGCTGCGCTGTGGAGGATAGATAGTCCAAGCGAACGTGTTCTCTTCCTTCGAATGCAAAAAGGAGGCGGGGCAGAATTGCAATGTCGAGCAAAAGTGGAATTTCGGCATAGTACAATAGTAAAAGAGTAAAGTCGCGTTCAACTCCATGCTCAGTCAGTCGAGTTGAAGATATTTTCCGTAAGTAGGGATTGGAAGTAGGGATAGAAAGGTGGGAAAGCTCGTTATTATTTATTATTATTCCTTCGGGTGGATCCAAGTAGCGTAGTGAAGTTACTCGTTCTTCAAGAATGTTTTCCTCCACCGTCCACGATATTAATTAAATGAAGGTCCATGAGATGCATGTCTTGTATTTGCCGACATATCGACATATTCGATACAACATGCATCGACCGAATAGAATACTTTAGTGTGGATAGAGTAAAGGAATTACTAATCACTGCTTTACTCTGTTGTTATTATCTGATGGAACTATTGTAATGCTCTGCCGCACTTTTTTTTAATTAAGAGTCGTACAAACATGCCGCGTCAAGTTCCCATCCGAGGATTTCGGTTGGATGTGTCTGCCCTTGTCCCTCCCCTGTTTTACGTGATGTCGTTCTTCTCGCAGTGGAGATGTATCGATCGTGGAGACACCGAATCGTGAAGTTCCTGGTGGTGTGTGGTAGTATGCGTGAACCCAGATATGTCTATCACTTGTGAGCTGTGTTGGGATATATGCGGAATACCTTGTCTGTGAATAACGTGGTCAAACTCTCTTTCCAGCGCGACTTTAGTGCACAAGTGGGTGCTAGCTCACTGGGAAATCACCCTTAATTGGCAAAATAATTTTTTGGTGCCCCGATTTGTCCATAATACGAGCGAGACCACAGGATTTCGGACGTTCTTTCTTTTGATTTCGAAGATGGGTGAGACTCATACCGACTGCTGCTGGAAAATTATTTTTTTCAATCCATCCCAGTGAAGCGAGCAAACAAGTGATCCATTGCGAAGCATCCGCCTGGGTGTACATCCATCCGTTAGCATGCATGGGAACGAACACGCCTATCGAACGGGACCAGCATCATCAATACAGGACTCGACGCTATCATCAACATATGAGGGGGGAGGATTATGCATCTTGGGAGAATGCATGCATTTAGAGATGGCCGACTAGGGTCATTACGCTAGCAACGACAGCGTGGCAACCAACACCAGCCAATGCTGGACAGGAAGTCGTTGGTGGAGGACGAGACGATTGACAGTACAGACAGGATCGGCAAATCGTTACTTTCATCAAAACATGGCATGGAGCTGTAGTGATAAATCATAGAGCGAACCTATGATTCAACACTACAAATCATGACCACAGTCGACACCAACAACAATCAATGAAAAGAGCAACGTCAAAGGAAGGAGGGATTGTTGCGCTCGATCGAGATTCATCTCTTGATTGTTTGGAGGCAGCAGGATCTATTCAACTCGGCTCGGGTTTGGGATAGTTGGGCAAGGACTCGCCAACACGGCGTACACTTTGCTCAACAACCTTACACAGCAAATCGGCCAAAACAACAACAAACAACAAACCAGGACCCAGAAACAACAAACCAGGACCCAGAAACAACAGAACACAGCCAACAATTGTCTGGATATCGCTCTCTTCCAACCTCCAGGACCAAAAGAACATCTCGGGCTGCTTTCGCTTCGCATATCGCTTTTTCTTCACTGGGATTGGCAACTTCGCAAGGATATACCCTGTCTTCGCAACAACCATATTGACAACAGAATCCTTTTTCCTTCAATAATTCGCAGGTATCAGCAGAGACTCACGCCACAAGCGCAACGCTACCGGAGCCAAGCGCGCTCAGTACCGCAAGAAGAGAAAGTTCGAGTTGGGCCGTCAGGCCGCTAACACCAAGCTTGGTGCTAAGCGTATCCACGAGGTCCGCACCCGTGGTGGCAACCGCAAGTTCCGTGCCATGCGTCTCGATGCCGGCAACTTCTCCTGGGGTTCCGAGGCCATCTCCCGCAAGACCCGTATCGTT
>KN042423.1:2184055-2209311 GCA_000739165.1 Podila verticillata NRRL 6337
CTACCTCCACTTCTTTCCTTTCTTTCGTCCTTTGTCTTCCTCCACACCTCCACCTCGACTCCCACCTCCCTTCCACACTCCTTCCACCTCCATCCCATCCTAACCGAGAGAGTGTGTGTGCTTGGCATCCATCCTTTCCTTCACCCAACGAGGTCACTCCCTTTCGCCCTCTCTCCACCGACTAAAAAGCGACACTGGACCTATCACGAACAAGACCTTTTTTCTTTTCCACTCAAACGAAGGAACCTTTGCGTCTTTTTTTCTTCTCGCCTTGCTTCCTCACCCGCCTATTTGTCTTCCTCCTCACTTTTTTTTTTGTTAGTTTGCTCTCTTTGCAGATCATCCTTTCTCTTTTTACCCTTCTCTTCGCCTCCATCCTGACGCATACAGAAAACAACCTTTTTTTGCTCACACAGTACTCAAAGTGACGAGAGACCAACACACAGACCACACTCACTCTACATACCCACCATACCCGCTCTCGCTCTCCTTCTCTCCTTCTCTCCATCCTGGTTCTCTTCCCTTCCAACACTCTCTCTCCCCTGTCTCTCACCCCAACTACACCGACTACCAGACGACAGTCGTTAGTCTATGAGAATGGCTGCTAGACTACTGGAACGAGTGTTTGTCAAGGTCCACATCCGGGCTGCATGGAACAAGCTGCACAACATGACAGAGCATGGCGAGCTCTCCTCTGCACTCGAGTCCTTGATCCACCTGACAGCAACAGGTACAGTACAGTATCCCTTTCATTCACAGTACAGTATCCCTTTCATTCACATGCACAGCCTTATCCAAGATGAGAGAGAGAGAGAGAGAGAGAGAGAGTAGGGTGCTTGTTTGTTGTTGCTATTGTATTGCTGTTCATAAAGTCATTGCTATGCACACAAAGAAAGGAAGAAATGTGTGTGTGTGGAAGTAGAACTGTGCAACCGTACGATAATACAACACATTGTCATCATATCCATACATGTTTGTCTACATCCACCACAGTTCTCTCTTTCTGCACGTCCTTGTCTCCCTTCTCTCTCTATCTTCACCCCTTGTTTTTGTTCTCCTTTTCTTCGTTCACCATTTCGCCATCGACTTCATTCCTTTTAATATCCCCAGAACACAACACTTTTTTTTTTTTTTTTTTTTTTTTTTTATTCAGCAAGGCTGTTTGTTATCCTTGCTCAATTCGTCCACCTTCTCTAGAATAATCACACCTTCTGGATGAAAAGAGATCCACCTTGCAACTTCACCAAGACAAAGATCAATTGCGACCAAAGCACCGTGGGATGCAACAGCGTTTCGTTGCTTTGCTGTACCGTGCAACATGGGGGATGACCCCCCTTTATTTTTTGTTCCATGTTTTGTTGTTCGTTTGTTTGTTCATCATCATCCCCTCCGTTCCTCCCACTGCCCCTGTGATCTTACCCACATCCGCACCCTTGCATCCATCCAACAAAACACGCCGTGCCAACACCATGTCGTGCACCGACTAACCCACTTTCGGACATCTGGTTGGAATAGACTCGTCCTATTGTGAGCTGATCGGCGTGATGGTCGACATGATCTCAACCGACAGCCTGGGCGTCGCGGCCCCGTTTCTCTGCCACATCATCGATATGGCCGCCCTCCCCTCCCAACAGACTACTCGGCGAATGTCTCAGCAACTGTTATCAAAATGCGATCCAGGTATCATAAATGTCCTTTGGTCTAATGATCAGACACGTTTTGGCCTCGGATAACAAACAAGCCGAGACTGATCTCCTTTTTTTCTTCTTTGTCTTCCACAAAGGTGGCCTGGCTCGTCTTCGCTCGCGGAAAAAAAACAAGCCTGCCGCGGCGCTGATCTGGTCCGTTCTGGCCAATCGCCTGGCGGGCGAGATGAGCTCGACCCTATTCTCGGACGCCGTGTGCGACTGTCTGCTGAACAATATTGAGAACGACCCAGACATGCTCTGCAAGGTCTTTTCGATCATTGCTCTGGAAAAGTTCAGTCTCACGGGACCTTGCAAGGCGCGGATCATGCAGACGAATCTCCAAAGTTTGTTGAGGGACACGGCCAATATGTCGACGTACGGACTCACGGACCCGGAAGAGATTGCCGGGATCACGCAGGCGAAATTCTGTGCAGAGTGGAGTTTACGCAACATTTTCCGGGATACTGCTGAGGTATGGGCAGATCTTTATGTTTACGACATGACTTCGTATTTTATTTTTGAAGGTCCTTTTGACTCAACTTGTCTTCATCATGGTGTTTGGAATAGGATTCACCAAAGATATCAACGGATCAACCTCAAGTGGAGAACGGAAGCCCGTCCATCTCACAGACTGAGAACGACATGTCAGTACGGGCGCTATCGCCACAGATGGGATCCAAAAGAGTCGCGACCAAATCGTCCAACATCAATGTCATGCTCAACACTCTGGACGCCACCCGACACTGGAAGGTCTCGGAGGACGGGCTCTCGATCCGGAACGACGGATCCACGTTCGAGTCGATCAGGGCCACCAAGAGTGTTACCTGCGGCAAATGGTTCTACGAAGTCACCCTGATCACGGCGGGCATCATGCAACTCGGATGGGCCACCGCCCACTGCCAGTTCTCGCCGGAGGAAGGGACCGGCGTTGGAGATGATGTTGTAAGTTTGACTGGTCAAGGCTCGATGCTTTGCAAGTCGGAACCGTGACATGCAAGAAAATATGAAAACTAATAATCTCATGTCATAACAAACAAAAAATAGCATGGATTTTCGTACGATGGCTGCCGGAATCTGATCTGGGCGGATGGTGATTCAGAGCCCTATGGAAATACAGATTCATGGAAGCCTGGCGATATTTTGGGATTCTACTTGGACATCGACAATGCCATCTTGGAGTGTTTTATCAACGGTAACAGTCTGGGATCGGTGTCGCCCTTTTCAAAGGAGCAGTTTGATGTTCAGGCCTCGTCAGGATACTTCCCCGCCTTCTCATTCACGTCGTTCCAGCAAGCTACCGTCAATTTTGGAGCGACACCCTTCAAGTGCGTGGAGACCTCGTGCGAAAGCATTCGAAAGGCTTTGGGCATTGAAAGGCTTTCTAACGGACAAAACATTTCATCCTATTTTTACCTGTAGATACCCACCAGCTCTGCCATGGCGAAACTTGAACGAGAATGGAGCGATTTCGCCCGAGATGCGTAAAGCGATTATTAGGCCTAGGAGCGACAGTGTCTATGGTGTAATTCAGCTGGACCCCGTCACCGGTTTGCGCCTGCCCTCGATGTCTGAAGAGGAAGCAGATATGGACTATAGCTCTCTTTGCACCATCTGCTGTGACCATGCCGCCACAGTGACGTTGCAGCCCTGTGGACATAACGGACTGTGTGTCGAGTGCGCCTATTCACTCGATATCTGGTAAGCATTATTTGTCTGTCGTATAGGATGCTTTGGCCCAATTTTCCCTTACTCACTATTTTCTTATCTTTTGTTTCTAGTCCATTGTGTCGATCTAGGATATATCAGCGACAAATGTTTTCCTCAGAGCCAAAGGACGAGGCCGCAGCGTCCGTGGTCGGGGGCCTCTGTATCACTGGACTTTCGAGCGACTCGAGCAGCACAGACACCTCCATCCCAGGACTTTCACACTCATCCAGCACTTCAACCTCAGCCTGGTCTGCAGAGTACTATGGTTCAGGGCTTAATCGCGACTTTCCTCAAACGCTTGCTAATGAGACCACCACTACCACTACTACCACCACTACTACTACTTCTGAGGATCCCATTGCTCCAGAATCTCGACTCCGCAACACATCCATGGCATCACCTTCCACGCGATTGGCGCTTGACTGCTTACAAGACCCCTTCTCACCTCCATCGACGGCTTATTTCGCGTTCTTGAATCGACCTGCGCGACCCCTTCGGGGCCACATGCACCCTCTAGACATGTCTGTCGACCCGCTGGAGATGCCTACAAGTTCTAATAATCGCCCATCACGATTCTCGCCGTCCCCGTCGTCCACTCATCTACCCTCCGATCTATCGCCAGTGTCTCCAACACTCCTCCCACCATACCCACAAGACGCGTTCATGGCCCCCTCCCAGAGACGCAGCCTGGGCCCGTCTTTGTCTTCTACATCCGATGTTGAGATGTCCATGTCCTATGACCCTATCCCTCCACATCTTTCTGGCGACCTTCTTGGTAGCGACTCGGATTCGGACGACCACGACGTTGTCCTCGTCGAATCTGGCCGCGAAGCGTCCGACAGCGAGGTGATGGAGCAGAGTGCACCGGACTTTGAAGGGTACCATTCGCGCCGGGGCAGTGTCCAGTTCGCACAAGGGCATTCGCTTCTTTCTGGTAGCTCTTCTGGGGGTGTTGGGGGATTGGTCGAGAGGCCGCTATCGAGCTCGTCGTTGGCGTATGCCATGCCTGTTCCTGGGCCAGAGGAAGCGTTCGGAACGGTGGGGTCGATCCCCTCGGTGGCCTCGGCGACGAGTCTTGCGAATGGAGGTGCGCATGGGACAGGGACGCGGTTCGGGGCCCGGCGGGCGTCGATGCCGAGTAACCGGCTTGAGATGTAGAAAGCTTTTTTTAACAACCTTGTAGAACAAAAAATTAAAAAGTGTAGCAAAAGTTATATTTGAAAAATCTTTATATATTAGGTGCTTTGAGGGAGAGAACTATAGAACAAGGGCGCAGAAGGTGGGGGGTAGAGTAGAGAGAGTTGAAAAGGCTTTGGTTGGTGTGGTCCTTTCTACTTGACGTAGACAGACTCGCCCATGGCCACGGCGTTGAACTCCCTGGACATGCCTCCCAGCATGGCCCTCGAATCGACGGTGGTCAGTGTCGTTGAGGCGTTGTTGGAGGTAATTGAAGAAGATGCGATCGCAGTGGCCGTTGAGGTGCTCGAGGTGGGGGTGGGTGCAACGTCAATGGTGACTGTGGCGGGTGGTGTCGGGTTAAGATACTGCGCCATGTGCAGGTCCTTGCGCAGGAAGCCGGACTTTTCGTAGAATGGCTCGTTGGTCTCGCTGCAGGTGAGCAGCAGCTTGTAGCAGCCCACGGCGGTGCCGATGTGCTTGAGCTGGTCGATTAACCTACGGACATGGTCATTGAGAGGTAAGGGGGGTCGATCATATGGGTTAGGAAAAATATGCTTGTGGGCAACATGACTGCAGACAAATCACAATCAGCGGGGGAACAAAAGACCAATGCAAAGCAATGGGAGTGCAGAGGGGCAGAGGAAGTGGGGCGGGAGAGTGGCCACAAAAAAGAGTTAAGGTTTCTATTTTTATCGATCCATCGCATCCATCACACGGATACAAAATAGAAACAGCGAAAAAAAGAGGCTCTTGTTTTTGCAGCCACAACCACACATGCACCCGGTCGACCCCTGCCTTCAATTGCCTCATTGCTTCATTGCTCCCTGCTTAATGGGTTTGCCCAATGCAATAATGCAATATGCAAAAAAAAAGTCAAAAAAAGCTTGTTTTCTGGACTTTACCTAATACCAAACTTCTTGCCGCGCTGGGAGTCATGGACCACAATGTCCTCAATGTGGCCAGCCTAAATAGAAAGGAGAAAAAAAAGGGTATATTTGGAAACCAACCATACCTGTCAGTTTTGTATATCAACCTGGACAAAAATACTCCAAATGATTTTCCTCGGAGAATAATAAATATATAATAATAATAAAAAAAAAGACATACCTTGCCGCATCCGCGCAAGAACTTTTGTTCGACAATCAAGGTTCCCGTGGCCACGATCCGCGACTCGTGCACGTCCTCGATCACGACAATGTGGTACACGGTCTCGGCCCGCAGCATCGCCGCAAACGCTTCCTGGAAACTGGCCTCGGAGACCTTGCCCACGACGGTCAAGCCTGCCAAGCAATCGTAGAATCCTGGAACGATGGGTTTGTTGGAGTGTTTTGTTGACGAGTGGGAGGTTGAGGGCAGGGTGGGACAGAGGAGGAGCACAACGTAAATTAGTCTGGAATGTCACAAGGCAAAAAAAAATAAAAACAATGGAAAACACAAGAGGAGACGTTCTCTCCACAAAACACAACGCTTGTGTTTTTGTTGTTTGTTCGCTCGTTTGGGTTGTTTTCGTTGTGTGCAAAAGAAAGGGAAGAAGACAAACCTTTGTTGTAGTCGGTGATCTCGAGTGGCCGCATGAGGTAGCCCTCCGGGAGCTGGTTCTGGATAGTGGCCGAGATCAGCTCGGAGGAGAAGAGTGTCTGAGGTTGAGGGCTCATTGTGAAGGACGAATGTGTGTTTGTTGTGTGTTGTTGACGTATGTACAGGTGTTTTAGAGAAGCAAGAGAGGAGGGTGGGTTCGTTTATCTGTCTTGTTGCTTGGGTCGTGGAAGGTAGGAGTGGGAAGTGGGAAACTGGAAGCGAGTGGATGTCCAAGGTACGGATGGTATTTATAAACAGGATGAAGGGTAGGGCGACAAAAGAAAGGTGTGAAGGATGGAAGCTGTGGAGAAGGAAAGAAAAGAAAGAGAGAAGAGAGTTGAGAGAGAGTTTAAAAGAAGAGAAGTGAAGAGAGGAGAGGAGACGAACGTGAAGAAGTGAAGGACGAAAAAGGATGAGCACTTTTTGCAGACACAGAGTCCATCCAAAAATAATCACATTTGCCAACTGTCAAAATATCGGCATATCATCGACACATCGATATCGACAAGAAGAGAAAAATCCAAATCGGAGCTGGGCTTGGTTGGACCCACACCATGACACCATCCGTAAGGATGGCACATATACTCACTGATAGTAGCGGCAGTAGTCGGTCATGACGGAGCGGTATGAATCGACGGATTCCAATCTGTGCTCAAGGCAAGGCAAGACAGGTTGGAATAACAACTCCAAAAAAAGAGCTTTTTTTTTTTTTTTTTTTTTTTTTTCTGGTTCTTGATTTGTCTACCAAAAGGGTGCCATTTGTTTCGCGCATCGCCATGACATCCATCGATACTCAACATGAACAAGTAGGAGGATCATCCTCCTCCTTGCTCTTGTCAAAAATAGCTGTGCTCAATTGCTCTTTTGCCAACAGCAAGAGAAAAGAATGATGGAAGACGCCATGTCATCCTTTTCTTTATGGTTGACATGTCCCAGATCCAAGCAAAGAAGTACGCGCTCTCTCTCATTTGCACACGGATACGCCAGCCATTCCTTCATGAAGAAAGGAGCCATCGAAAGAGCCAAACATGTGGGTCTGCTCTGTCTCAATCTATGCCTCTGTGACTCTCTTTGAACCAGACACGTCTAAACAAGGACCGTGCTCGTCTGAACTCTTTTTTTCTTTTGTGTGTTCTCTCCCTCTCTCGTATACATCACCTCTCTGTCCTCTGACTGATTGAACATGGCCACCATCCAAACCCGTTTCCATGATTGGCTCATCAAGAACAAGGCCTGCATGGGCAAACTGGAATTCCACGATGGTACACTTACCACATACATCTACATCTAATGCACGAGATCTAGATCTTTTTATTACCCACACTAAACATTCCCTTGTTCGGGAAACCAAAAATCCTCTTTGATAGACGCCGACGGATGCGGTGGCGTGTACTGCACCGAGGACATTGCCGAGGACGAGGTTTTTTTCCTCATCCCTTACGAGCCTCTCGTCCTGACCGATGCCCTCGCGCGCCAGCACCTCCCCAAGAGCACAGCGAACCTCGACTGCAGGACCGCCCTGATCCTGTACCTGATCCAGCAGCGCGCCCTCGGCGACGCCTCCTTCTTCCAGCCCTACCTGGACATGATCCCTGAAAAGATCTACACGGCCCTCGAGTTTGACGACGACGATCTCGAGCACCTGCGCGGGACGAACGCGTTCCTGACCGTCAAAGATCGCAAAAAGGAGTTGCGCGAGAAGTACGAGAAGACGATGCTGATGACTAGCGATGCGGAGCTGGAGGAGGAGCTATACACCTGGGAGATGTTCCTGTGGGCCGAGACGGTGGTTTCGTCAAGGGCGTATCCGGCACACTTGTTTGGCGAGTGTACGGAGGGTGAAGTGGTTCTTATCCCACTTGCAGGTATGGTAGCTGTGTTGAAAGAGGAAGCGACCGAGGAAAGGCTTTGAAGTTGCAGGGAATTCAGCTGACAAGATCGGCTGGGTAAACCCCCCCCCCCCCTCATTGTAGATATGTTGAACCACGAGAGCCGGCACAAGGTCTCGTGGCTCAAAACACCGCAGGGTCTGCAAATGTCCGGTGCCGCGGTCAAAAAGGGCGAGCAAGTCCTTAACAACTACGGGCCCAAGGTACGAGACCAAAGCAGTGGAAAATGTTTTACCGGTTGAAGAGGAAAAAAGACGGAATATCGAACTCACCAGTTTTTTTACTATCAAACAGTCCAACGAAGAATGTAGGCATCCGCAAGAGCTTACTTGACAGTAGTAACTGTCCGTGAAAATTTCAAGTTGATGCCTATTTACATTATTTCATTCAACGACACGCCTTAGTACTTATTGGCTACGGCTTTTGTCTCCAGGTTTGTTGGGACCCTCTTCCATTTTATGCTGCTCTTGATATTTCGGCAACATTTTGTTAGACGTGCTAACTCAAACCTTTTGAACCTCGAACCTAGGACAACGCCGACGACATGGTCACCTTGAAGACCAACTTCACGCGCGATCCCGATCAGGACCGGAAGATCGGAATCCTGAAGCGCGCGGGCATCACGGACCAGACAATTCACTACCTCACCCGCAACGTGATCCCGCCCCAGCTCCTAGTCACGATGCGTGTCATGGCCATGAATCCCATAGAGTCAGCACAGTACTACAGCTGGATGGAGGATGAGGAGCAGGAGATCATCCATGGCGAGGAAAGGGGCGATATGTCGTCGCTGAAGGAGGAGCTGCAGTTTGTAAACTTGCGTAACGAGCTGGCCATGCTGGACTTGATGGACATGCTGCTGGGCTCCAAGCTGAAGATTATCTTGGATTTTGAGGACAAGCTCAGTACTCCAACAAATGATGCGCAAAAGTTTGCACAAATCTATCGTGAAGGTAAGAAAGCAACCAACTGTGTTTTTTGTTTTGTCACCACTTTGACAACATTATATTTTTTTAATTTGCTCCGCAACTTATGACTTGTTATTACCCCTTTTTTTTTCTTTTCTGCAGGCCAAAAGCACATCTTGGGCTCTTGTTCAGATGTGATTCGTGGCATGTTGTCCGCCTTGCTTAAGGAGACAACGATCGCAGCCTTTGCCGTGGAGGATACGACGTTTGTGGGCGGTACCCGCGGCATGGGCCTGGAACAACGTTTACGTTTAGCCCCATCCAGCTACCAGATCGGGCACTTCAAAGACATTGCCGATACGGAAACCCGTGCCATCTCGGAGCTGAAGATGGACACTGCAGCGCATGTGCTGTTGACAGCGGAGCGGATCATGATCGAGCAAAAGGAGTCCAGCTTCGGAGAGGCGTTCCTGATTGCGTTTCCGGGCCATGGCTGGGGAGAGGAGCGGGACCCCGAAGTGCAGATGGATGAAGAGGAGGAGATGACGGTACAGATGGAGCATGATGCCATCGTGACGTGCTACTTGATCCACGAGCTAGACAATCAAGGCCCGCTGGAGGCGTTTATAGCCGCGGCCCAGAAGTTTGATTACTCAAGGTAAAAAAATATTGTTGGGTGATAGGTGGATGTTCATGCAGTTAACAGATCACGCCCTTTTTTTTCCTTTCCGTGATGCTCACCCTCCATCTTTATTTTTCTTTTTGATATGTCTTGTCCATGTAGTCAGCTGGACGAGGAGATGGTCCAAGATGTATTGGATCTGAGGATGTCGCTGCGAGCGACCTTGGAGACTGTGGATCCAGAAGAGTTTGACTTTGAGAACAAGTACACGCCCGAGGCCTTTCTCTGGGCGACGGGCCTCCTTGAGGCGCTGTCGCTGGCCTTCCACGTTGACGGCAAGGTTGTTCCGGGCGTCGTCGCGCCCAGAAGAGCGTTAGCTGAATAGTGCTTTTAAATATTGCTTTATTTTCCTTATGTACATTGGGGGTCGATCTTGTTGTCTTGTTGATTACTTAGCCTGGTTTGAAGAGTCCTTGGTGAAGTCGGCCAAGGAGGCGACAGTGTTGGAGGGGGTGCGAGTGGGCTGGGGCGGTCCATTGCCCTCCAGGGGAGCGGGCTCGACGTGCTGGAAGGGGTTGGGCTGCGACTGGGCCTTGAGCAGCGAGGCGAGACTGGCCGTCAACTTGTCAGCGCGGACTAAAAAAACATGAGGCGACAGGGCAAACAAGTTAGCAAATATGAAGGATGGGATAGGTATTGCTCAGGGGTACGGCTCTTGCTTGAGAGGATTTTACCATCGAGGTCGTCGAGTGCCAGGTTAGCATTGTCGATATCCTTGAGGATGCTGGACATGTCCTTGGCATCAAACTCGCCGCCGAATTCAGTGTCGTCAAAGTCAGGGTCGGTCATGATGAATAGTGAATGTGGTTGGTTTCTGAGGTAAAGAAAGGTTCGTCCAAAAGATTCCAATCCTTCGCCAAAAAATGGTTGAGCAGAAATGAAGTCACAGAATGCGAGAGATCTTTTTTATTCTTTTTTTCTTTTTTTTAGAATTGCTTTTCCAACCACGCCCCCAACTCCTTACATTTTCGTCCACCATGAGTAACCAACTCGCGACTGTCGGAAATGCGACGACCATGAACCTCAACTCGGTCATTTACCAGAACATTGTTGAGTCGCCCTACTTGCGTACCCTTGGGTAAATTGAAAGAAATCCAAAAGCACCTGATCAGATGCTCTTGACCACATGCATGTTGCCTCTAACCGTACTTTGTCTCTCATACTCGTGTCGCCCACCAGGGATCTGTCAACCTTCCAGGAGATTGTTGCCGAAGCACAGCGAAACGGTAAGTACTCGGATATGCTCCACTGGTAGTCGTGATCATGGTCTTGGTCTACTCTTTTCTCTTGCGTCTTTCCAACATGGCTACTAGGAAAGCAAACGTGTCTCGACTAGGCTCCTTGATATGATCGCAAACCGTGGACTGTTGAAGGCGAGTTTGATGCGTTGTTATGCTTGGCTTCTAACACTTTGATTTATCAACTAATATAGTGAAGTCCATGGGTAAGATCCGATCCTAGAGTGGCCAATCCACTTTTCACCGCTCACGCTCAGGAAAATTATCTGTT
The DNA here is from genome assembly GCA_000739165.1 of Podila verticillata NRRL 6337. NCBI lineage: Eukaryota > Fungi > Mortierellomycota > Mortierellomycetes > Mortierellales > Mortierellaceae > Podila > Podila verticillata. Next base: position 2,195,196 of record KN042423.1, read on the forward strand.
CGAACGGCGGCTTGATTTGAGGATTCACAAATACTCAGTAATGTCCAACAACCATTCTCTCCTCCTTGCATCTCACTTGGACCCAACTCTTTCCGACCGCAGCGCGACGCACTTCTCTTTGTGAGGATCTGACAACCTTCCATATTGTTATTAACATGTTTCACTCTCTTTCTCTATCTCCCCCACTCCTTCTCTTCCTATACGTCCACGATAATAGAACCTTTCCTCAAGGGCACCACCCCATCGACTGCCTGGGTGCTGATGTACAAGTTCTGGACTCTGCCATTGACCGTTCGTCAACTGGAGAATCTGATTGAGCACCCTCACTCTGTGTACGTTTTGAGCAACTCTGTGTGTTCTAATTGTGATCTTGGCTATTCCCCACGCTAATTTGTATTTTCACTCCCTAATAATAGGTTCCTCCGCGGCATTGGATTCTTGTACCTGCGCTATGTTTGCAAACCTGACCAGCTGTGGGACTGGCTCGGACCTTTCCTTGAGGACGACCAAGAGATCACGCTCCAGGCCGGTGTCAAGTCTGTGCACTCGTACGTCTCAAAAGAAGAGAAGTTGAACTCTTGATGTCGTGGATAAGATACGCTTTGACTGACGTATTGATTTATTGTTGTCTTTTTGGTTGTTCTTTTAGGACTATTGGCAAGATGTGCTACATGCTGCTGAACGACCAAAAGTTCCTTGGACAGATCTTGCCTAGAATTCCTGTGCTGGTGATGCGCGAGTTGGAAAAGAAGCTCGAGCCCTACGCGGATGCAGGACGAGCCAAGGCTGGACAGCGTGATCACTTTAAGTATGGGACAGGCTTTTGCAGTGAAAATGAAGAACGGCTATCGTGGATGAATTATTGTTTTTTTTAACCAATCCCATTTCTATCAAAAAAAAATAGGAAAGAGAGATCTGACCACAGAGATCGGGATAGAGATCGTGGTTCTGGACGAGGAAGTGGTGGTGGTGGTCGCAGGGATGATGTTAACCGCTCGTCAAGATACGATCGGGACAATCGCTCCCGCTCTCGATCTCGGGACCGTGGCCGTGGTGGCCGGGAATACGACGACTATCGCTCATCACGCCGCCGGAGCTACAGCAGGAGCCGCAGCCGTAGCCGTGATCGCTACCGCGACAGCCGCAGAGACGATTACCGCCGCAGCCGGAGCCGGAGCCCAGGCAGGCGATAAAGGATTCTTAGAGATTTGAAGATTTGGAGATTTGGAGGTTTTGTGGAATGGGAAGATAGTTCTTTTGTTTTTGCATGTTAGAATGGTTTGAAAAGCCCGGTATAAAGCTGTGTTGTGAAATGACATATGAGTAACAAGTGGTTTAGTTGTGTTTATTGGTTGCCTTTGACGATCTGGACTGTGGATGGCTCCAACGGCAGAAGGGCCGCAGCGACCTCGCGACCTTCTTCGGCGAGCATGTTGTACGTAGCGGCAGCATTGGCCTAAGAAGAGAGCACGAGACGGGTTAATTGTGGATGAAAGAAAGGAGACGTGTAGCCATCCCCACATTTATAATCGTCCAAAGAGACTTACTGTGCTCATCATATCGACTTGCAAGCCGTATCCGCGGATCACGGATCGGACAGCAGGGCTCAATGGACCAAACACTTTGCCAGTGCCAACGATCAAGATCTCTAACGTAGTATCAAGAGGAAAAGCAGTAGCAACTTGAGTACCCTTGTAATAATTTGATCCGCACCCATCCCGATGTTAGATCATAACAACAGATCGTCTTTTTACCTGGCCTTGGGTTCATAAGCTGAAAGATCTTGAAGATCTCTTTGGCGGTGGCTTCATCCATAGACTCAAAGATTGGTCGCGTTGGTAATGGTGTCCCTGATGATGATGCTGCTTTGCGTGCTCTGTCGACAGCGCCGTCCTTTTGGAAGATGTCCCAGAGAAAGACCTGGCCACCGATACAGAGAACAGGGCCCTGGAGGTTGATGGCCTCGGTGGTGACGAATCCGTGTTTTGTGCATGAGGAGATGGTGACGGTTTTAGAGTCCTTCTCGTTGAACATGTTCATGAACCCAGAGATGGCGGAATCGGCGTCTTCGTTGGCGCCCGGGGTGGGGATGTTTTTCTGGCGCAGACCGGTGGGGATTTGGTTGTCGTGTTGCGATTGGTTGTGTTGTTGGTAAGGAGTGAAGGCATGGTGGAATGAGCGGGTGGAGAGGACGGAGGATGTGCGAGGGATGAGACATGCCAGAGGACGCGCTGATCCTTTGATGAGTGACAGCATTTTTTTTTTTTTTTTTCCGAGAAGGGTGAGAAAAAAAAAAAGTTCCGTGCATTGCTGCACATTGTCAGACCTAAATCCGGGATGGCAGCCAAGCACGTGATAAATTTGTGTCTGACAGAATGAACAGCGCCCCCTATTGCTTTGGCACACCCCTTTCTTTTTTTGGACCAAGACCAACACTAAGCAAGACACTAAACCCCAAGTGCTGCTCCTCACTGCATCACCCTTCTTTTCTCCCTTCCATCACCGCATCACACCGCACAATCAGTCATTGTCTGCTGCATCGCACCTCAGGCGACCATCCTTCTTCATATCTTTTATCTGACCTCTCTCTGCGCTGGGGAGACTGTTTTCCCGTTTTCCAATTCTCACCTGAAAGCCAATCCCACCCACAGCCCGCCCTCTTTTCGCTTCCCTCTCGCTTTCCTTGCCCTACCACGCCACACCACACTAAGCAGACGAACGATCGCAAACAAAGGAACCATCACCCCTTGACAACACCACCATACCATCATGGAAGAGGCTCACGCTACAGAGTCCCTCATCGTCAACATCTCTTCACCGAGCCATGCTCCGCACCGCTTTGCGGTCAAGGTCAGCCGACAGACAACTATACACGAGCTCAAGGAATTGATTGTCACTCGACTGGACACAAAACCGGCCGTCGTCTCTGCTGCAGACCAGCGTCTTATCTTTGGAGGGCGCATCCTCAATGACAAGGACACCCTGAACCACATCTTTGACAAGGTGAGTCTCACATTTTCTTGACAAGTCGGTGCCAGTGTAAGAAGTACAAGCGGAAATGGTTGTTGGATTGAGAACAGACCACCCAAAACATCAATACACCAATAGAACTTAATCAGAGATGAACATGGGAATAGAGAACCCCCGGATCGCTTTTGCTTACTTGACATTCAATTTGTGTTATATCACTACCATAGGTGGAAGACAATGATGCACCAACCATTCACTTGATGGTCTCGCACAAATTTATACCGAGTGCACCAGTCTCACCGGAAGTTCGCCTCCGACGCACCTCGAGCACGTCTACCCCTACAGCGCCTTCCTCCACACCCTCAGCAGCAACCACCACTTCAACCACAGGAGCTACATCGGGCACTAACCTGAACGCACAGAACTCGTTCTCGGCTATGCCAAGCGAGTCGCAACACTATTACGATCCCAACACCACCCACAGCAACATGTACATGCCGATGTCTCCACTTCACCAACCCTACCAATACGTACTCGTCAAGTAAGTCTATTTGTTGTCGATAAGAGCGATGGATCCGTGTGCGACGAGTTCATACAACATTGCTCGCTCGTGAGCAAATAGTATTTGAGCACGTATTTTCAATCGACTTTTCGCACTTCACCCCGTTATTTTTGTCCATTTTTGGGATGCGAGACACGAACGAGCCGAAATACTCAGACCACTCACAAGACCCTTTCTTTTTTGTTTCCAATGATATCAATTAGCGGAATGCCTTATCTGATGCCAGCGTCATTGTCACTGCTCCACCTTCAACATATACACATGCACAACCACGGAACATTCGTAACCGCACAGGACGGCGCTCCTCTTTACCATATACCCACCTACATGGATCCTGCCCAGCACCAGGCCAACATTGCTGCAGCCATTGCAGCAGCTGTAAATACCAACAGGCCGATCGATGTCGTGCCCCCACTGAACGCACAGGAGATTGCCGCCAGAGACCAACGACGCGCCGCGTCGCTGTGGTTGATTATGAAGCTTGCCTTTGCTGTCTACCTCTTTAGTCAGAACGGAAGCCTTGAGCGCGTTGTGCTCCTGCACATTGCCGCCCTAATCATTTTTCTGTAAGTTTTTTTTTTTTTGGGATAGATGAATAGATAATCAGTGGATGCGGTCATCGTGACTAAAAATAATCCAACGCATTATTTTCTTCAACGTATTAGGCATCAGACTGGACGACTTCGGATTGTTCGCAGGATCGTTCCTCAACCAGGCCAAGCACCTGATGGGGCCCCAGGAGCCAACCTAAACAACAATAACGCTTTTATCAACGCTGGACCTCAAGATACTCCAGGCGACACTCAGCCAACAACAACGTCAATAACAACGACGAACACTACTATGGCTTCTTCGTCATCAGGTCCCAGTGAGGGATCATCTTCGAGCGAGGCATCAACTCTGGATCATTCATCTTCAGGGACGAGCCATCAAGAGACCGATACCTTGACCAGGGAAGCCTCGTCGTCATCATCGTCCAACCCTTCACCTCTTGACAACCAACAACAAGATCAGCCTCTGCCTGCGCGAGTGTCGCCATGGAGGAATATCGAACATGCATTGTTGACGTTTGTGACATCCTTGGTACCGGCCCCACCACCCGAGATTGACCCAGCCGTCGCAGCAGCCGCAGCTGGTGAACGCATGTAACACGTTCAGGAAGGAGTTTTCAACACAACCAATTGGGGATTTCCAGCATTTTTCGCTTGGAGGTGCAAGACAGGAGACGGATATTCCCCTTTTCAAGAAAGCAGTGCGCCTTTAAATATCATTAGTGGGACCTCACTCTTTTTCTTTATACATAGTTTTCTTCAACACACACACACACACACACACATACATACATACACACTCTCTCTAGCATATGTCGCCCTTTTTACCTCACGATGCCATTTTTCTACTTGGTATGAACTCCCCCAATACGCAGAATAAAGACATTCAAAGTATGAACAAAGAAATAATTTAATCCGCAATTAGATCCTATATCCGAAAAAGAACAAAAAACCACGCCTGTCATCTTTTTTTTTATTTTTTATTCTGGACTATACCTGTAGTAATTCGCACTTCCCAGCGGACAATGATCCAACACTTCGTCCTCGGGGTTCCCCCACCAGTACGGGAACCCTCCCTCCCAGACCTGGATGGTGAAAAAAATCACGAGGCCGCTCACAGCCACGCCGGTGTCCAGCGCCGCGCTCGTCAAGTAGTTGTACCGCGCCCACCACTCGTACCGGTACCGCTTCACCAGGTACATGAACACAAACCCTACCGCCAGCCCATTCGAAAAGAAGTAGGGCAGTGCCGGCGGGATACTGGACGTGGCGGCCAGGAGCACGGGCCAGTGGACTAGCTTCAGCCAGCGGATATGGGGCCACCAGCGCGCCGCGAGCCAGAACGGGATCGGGAGGACTGCACCGACCAAGAAGCCCCACTGAACGGAGGCGTAGCTGGCGCCGTCCTTGTGGCCAAACACGCGGGCAGGGCCGATGGCGCCCCAAATGACAGAGGCCGAGTAGAAGGTGTTGGTGTTGCGGCACGTGAACGGGTATCCGGCACGGGTGCAGACGTTGGGACGCGTGGTGATCAGCCACTGCGCCGTGAGGACGTTGATGAGGCCGCAGAGTAACGTGGACAAGATCTGGGCCATGAACATGGTCCGTGGGGGGATCTTCATGTAATGCCCGAGCTTGAGGTCGGCAGCAAAGGTCAGAGCTTGGACGTTGACGATGTAGCCGTATGTCTTGAAAGTCACGTTCGCGATGGCGTCGCCGGGGAGGAGGTAGCCGATAACGTACTCGGTGACGATGTTAAGACCAGGTTGCTGGTTGGTAACGGCCTGGACAATACCGACGGGGAGGACGAAAATGATGGCAAGGGCCATGGCAAGCAGGACGGCCCACCAGGGCATGTAGCTCCAGAGGAGGCAGGTCAGGAAGGACAGACCGAGGGAGATGGCAAAGAGGAGGATGTACCAGAGGTTGGGCACCTCTGGGTACGCGCGCATCAGCCGCGTGTGGATGTCTTCGTTGTCGATCATTTGGCGAGCGGATTGCCAGCGCTGCAGGATTTCCTTGCCGTTGTACAGGGCCACGTGCACGAGGGTCGCGCTCAGAGCCGCAAAGCCCGCACCGTAGGTGAGGGCAAAGAAGGAATCCATGCGTAGCGGCCCGTAGGCGTTGTATTTCGCCTGGTCAAACAAATCATTGGTCAGGATCTTGTTCTTGTCATACAAAGACCCGTTCTCGCGGAAGAGGGCGGCGGACAAAATGGGATAGTTCTTGGAGTTCCAGAGGTCGACGTAGTAGGCCCATGGGACCATGATATAGACGATAAGCACAAATCCTGCGAGGATGTTGACCTGGGCGAACCAAGGGGTGACGAGCGGTTGGACATAGCTCGAGAGGGCGGCCCAATCTAAAGAAACGGTGCCGATGCCGAGGCCGCCAGAACCAGTCAGCTGGGACAAGACAATATTGTCTGGATTGATCCAGCAAAGCCACGAGAGCACGCCTAGAGTAGGGAAGATCAGGCCCGGGAACCAGTTGTATACAAACATGCCCAGCGTCACGGCCATGAAATACTTCATCCGCGACATCTTGCCCCGGTCCTCTTCGGCGTTGGCGGGCACGTGCAAGGACCGGAACAGGGACGCCGTTACTAGTGTGGACGGCCAGAGCATGTGAGCAGGGCGGATCAGAAACTTTCTCAACGCGCCAGCCAATGCGAAACCAGTGACCTGTGTGGTCGAGACGAGGAGCAGACCCGCGATAAAAGGCTTCTGATCGTGGTAAAAGAGCTTCTGGATGATGACGATGTCGACGGCGTAGGCAGTTCCGTTGTTGGCGGCGGTCATGACGCCGATCAAGACATGTTCCTTGATCGTAAAGGGGCCCGGGTTGAAGGAGAAGGAGTAGCCAAACAGGGTGTACTTACGAATGGGCAGGGCGTGAGCCATGAGGTGGCCGAGCGGGAGGGAGATCAGGGCGACGACTGAGTAGCCGATCGAGATGGTGGTCTGGCGCATAAAGAAGAATTGGTTAATGAAGGCCTGGATCCCGGCAAAGAGCAAACCCAGGAACCACATTCGGAAGGTGTTGCAGGGCATGGAGGGGTCGTCCGTGTCTTTATGAATTATTTTTCAAGGATTGTGATAGCATGTGTATGGGGTGGGAGAAGAGTGTTCTGTTAGATGGTCTATACATTTTTCTTGTTTGGAAAGACTAGTGTATCTTGGACAATAGAGGGAAGTGACATACTGGGGATGGTGGCACGGACTTCTTCCATGGGCGACTCATCTTCGGGCATGATGTCGGACACGCTTTGGAACGAGTTATTGTCGGTCTTGTCGTCATCCAGTGTGAGGAAGTCTCTCGAGAACTTTATGTCCATATCATGAAGGAAAAGATCTCGACTGATGAGGATGGACCGGTAACGAACAGAAGGCGCAGTCTAGACAAGAAGGAGGAAGGCCGAGGCACTGAGGGTCGATCGAGTAGAAAGGAGGTGGTATACTGATGGTATGGGGGGTGAGAGAGGGGGGCGGGAACGAGAAAAGGGACTTTTGGATTGGGTATTTTGGAAAGATGCGTTCGTTCATATTCGAATCTGTCGTCATTTCTGTTTGTTCCCTTTGGGTAGCATTTGCCCCCAGAACCCTCTACATTTAATTTGTGGGCACTTTTTTCTTTGCTATCATGCAGATCCTAATAGCGGTTGATATCAACCTGACTTACCGACTTTGTAATAGGGATGGATCGGCCTGCATCCATCGATACTAAGAAAACAAAGCAAAATTCTCAAAAGGCCGCCGATTTAGGCTCTATTGGTACCCAGCATTGCTCTCACAGTTCATTGTTTGCCACTAAAAACATACACCGTTCGTAATGGTTAAAACGTACCCCTACTTGCAGATGGACACCTTACTCCTCTTCCCTCTTTCCTCTCGTAAGAAAAGAAGATACATTTCAGACCTTTTTGATCGATTCCCTATTCTCACTTTCGGTCCCAATGAAAACAACGGTCAAGCGTTCGACTAAGGGTGATATTGGAATCTTTTTTTTATGGAGTTCTTTACCCCGCATACACAGACGCTTTTTTATTTTATTTTTTGTTTCCTTTAATTGCTGCATGGCACATATCGGCATCTCTAACCCAACAAACAGAGGCCGATCGCCGTTGATTAACAAAAACGCCGCACTAATTGCCCGCAAAGGCCTGGCTTATGCTTTCTTGGTAATTGCTCGTTGAACAACGCAGAGAAGACGAAATTGCATACCGAACTGCTGTTTGCTCGTCTGTGCTGGCCTTGTCAATTGCTATTCGTCATTTTTGTCAGCCATTCTGGCAAACTACAGTTGTAAAGGCAGTTATACCTCAAAAGAGACACCAAAACAAAACAAAAACAAAGAAAACAGGTGCATAGCAGTTCACAATCTGAACGGACAGATCCACACGAAGTCCACATAACGCACTCATACACACGCACACGCACACACGCACACACACACACACACGTTCAAATATGTCTATCCTTTGCTTCTCGACCGCAGGTGCATCAAGTCCTATTTCGTCATATAAAATCTTCGCCTTGCATAACTCTTCTCTTGTTCTGTATCTATATCAACTCTCACCTGTTCACCTTCTCATCCTACTGGCTCTCACCTTTTACTTTCTTTAAACCCACCACTAAAACCGCCCTTCCACATAATGCCCTCACCTGCTTGTCCTTCTCCTTCCCGTCACCACTCCTCCTCATCGTCTTCTTCTTCCCGTCATGGTAGTCACCAATCATATCCCAGAGACAACTCCTCCATTCGTGATCCACGCTCCTTCAGAACACCACCACCAACGTTACTTATGGATCAAATGCAGATCTCGCAGCCACAGCCATACAGCCAATCTCCCACTTCGTATCTGACACCCCATGAGCTCCAGCAGCAACAACCACCTCAACAACACACTCGTCCTAGACGCCAGTCTTTGGTCGCTAGCGATAGCCAATTGGGCGGGCCTTTGCCCCTGAACAGCTCCATGCCCAATGTCAACACCACCGCAAATCATCAGTACTCCCAACCACATTCTGGTAGGCACTACCGCTCTTCTGGGCCTCTATCAGCACCTCCCACCGCCTCACCTTATTCGACCTCCAACACTTATCAGGAACCCTATGCTCCTCCACATCCAACTCAATTTCGCAACATTGCTCCAGCGCCAAGTTCTGTGACACCATCAGCACCTATTCGCTCCCAACAGCAGCAACAGTATCTTCGCCAATCCCAACAACAGCACCAACAAAGACCACAAGCACAGGCACTGGCACCACCCTCCTCTAACAACAGCATTTCCCCTTCGCTCCACCCACAGTTCCGGGCCAAGGCCGTGTGTCGCCTGACGTGCAGAAGCTGTCTTTCTGATGTGTGCATGCGAGGGATGAAGGCCATCCTCCTGGCCGATTCGCGGATCGAGCTCTACTCAACGGATCGACCTCCAGCAGGGTAAAAAAAAAAAAAGCCTTTTCTTCGTTGTGACTTTCTTTACTATACTTCAGTTTTGTGTGTGCCTGGCACCCATCGACCATCCACAATCCTCTAAAATATGTTTTTCTCTTTCCGTTCCACAACAAAAAAAAAAAACAGTGTCCAGCTAGTTTACGACGACTACCGGACCCGGAACTGCAAATGCCGCATCCGCGACGTGGCCTGCTTGGGCTGCGGCAACACGTTGGGGTACCACGTCACTCAGCCCTGTGAGTCATGCCTCGAGGCCTGCAACAACGGCCATTTTTGGATGTTCCACTCCGACGGCGTCTCGTGCACCGAGCGCTTCCTGCCCCGCACCCAGTCCGCGTGCCGGGCAGCCGCTGCGGCCAGGGCGGCGCTCTCTTCTTCCTCTTCGTCGTCGTCTAGATCGTCTAGATCGTCGGAGGAAGCTGTGGAGGAGGTGGGAAGGAGGAGGAGGCGACGGAGGACACGAGGCGTTGCAGCGGTGGTGGAGCAAGAAGCCAACCTATCCTGGCGCCGCAGGGCGAGCATCCATGATATCGAGTACAACAACGCCGTGGGCAACAACCAACCCATTGTTTCTGGTCGTCGGTCTTCTTCTGCTGGAGACCGCGATGACGAAGACAGTGGCGAGGAAGAGGTGGAAGAGGGCGAGATCGATGAAGACGAAGTATGGGAAGAAGAAGAGGAGGAGGAAGAGGAGGAACAACCGGTGGTGATGCTTTGGGCGGCGTTGCACGCCCAAGAGGAAAAGTACCTGCAGCAGATGCAGCAGCAGCAACAACGTCTTCAACAACAACAGCAACAGCGTCAGGAAGACGAAAGACGGGTCGCTTCTATTGTGGTAGTTGCTGCCAATAGTGCTCCGTCGTCGTCGGTGGGTGACCCATACCATAATCTGATTAGCACGGCGATCAGCAACGCCAGCATGATGCTCTGGGACGAAGGCAGGACCTTGAACCAATACGAGCAGTTGTGCCGTTGAGATTAAAATATGTTATTTCCAGGCTATGAAAAACACGAGAAAGAATGAGCTTGGAGAGCTTCGCCTTTATTCGTTAAATCCTTGCGATATTTATTCGGGCAACACAGAAAAAAAACCCCCTCTTGAGTGTGTGGTAGATGCGAAGGGTCCTTGAGTTTAAGGGAAAGAGGCCGATCCAGTGCGATTCATACGAAGGAAAAGATACCAAAGACACATGTGTGTCGAGTTAAGGAATATGTACAAGAAGGAAAAAAAATGGCACTAAAAAAATTGAGCTCGGATGATTTCCGATTGGGCTTAATCAAAGAAGGGTTACCATGGACCAGAATGAGCACCAAAATCGAAAAAAAAAAAAAAAAAAAAAAAAAAAAAAAAGTGGATGTGCCCAAAGCAGAGACCGAGATAACAAAGTTGATGCGAAGAAAAAGATGCAAAGCAGAATGCAGCCCTCGGCTGTATTATTTTTTTTTGCAGTTGGAACTCTTGGTCATCACTTGACCAAAAGTCAAGACAAACGAAAACATATTGTAGCGGCTTATGAAAGAAGGGCGAAGACTTTGGGTTCACGGCGCATCCGCTGCCTTCATTGCACAGTCATCAAAGTGCAGCACAAACCAGCTAGCAACCAGCAAGACTCACAAACAAAGGCATCGAAGCTTGGATTTCACTGGATCTTCGGGATGAGTCCCGTGCCTGGGCTTGTTTGTGTCTTCTTCTCTGGCTCATCCTCATCGAATTTTCGGAAAGGTTATCCAGAAAAAAGAAAGCTAATGAGCTAAACATTCAATATCAAGCATAAAAAAGGTTTTACGGATCTCGTTCCGCATGGTCGCACCTTCTCCCTCGATTTTTCCGAAGAAGCGCCCTCAAAACAGATGGAGGGAACAAAGTATGAGCTAATGCGCATGGCATGTCTCCGATTTGCTCGGTTCTTCTGTTCTCATGGCCTTGTTGATGTTCCAGAGAACTGTGGTTCTCATCGAACTCAAAAAAGTCAAGAACAACTTGTCGTCTCATTTTGCCCACTGTTGCTCTGTTGCCCTCATCAAGCATCGGGATAGCCCTTTCTAACCCTCCAATCCACCCCAGCATTGATGAGTGGTGATGTTGCCTTCTGAGTACATTGAAATCATGAAACAAGGTATCTCATGTTTAGGTGTACAAGAGGGAGGATGTGTGTCCAACAGGAGCCATCGTTACTTAGATTGGAAGCCATGGACAGTTTGTTTTGTACTCTGCTCTCGCCTAGTCCAGGCGGACGCTGTTTGTGTTCAAAAGCGGATGAAGGAAAGTGTTTGTTTGTGTATATGCAGTATGCGATTTGTTTGTTTGTGTGTTGAATGAATGGACAGAGGCTCATTTGTTCCTGGACAACAGCACAAACACAAACAAAATGTGACATGAGAAAGAGAGAGAGAGAGACGGAGGGTGAGAATGAGGGTGAGAGGCATGATAATGGTATGAGAGTGCCTGTTTGCCGTAAATTGTAATACTACGGAGAAAATATAATAATAATCTCCTCGTGCTACTTCCCTGCAGTGTAAGCGAGACCAAAGCAGGGCGCAACAGTCGTGGTGAGATGACATGTGCCATGTCCGGATATACCGAAGAATATAGGCTACATGTTAGTATGTCCACCAAGATGCCAGTGTGCATTTCGCAAACGCGCGTGTTTAAAGTTGCTCTGTCGAATAATCTAAGTCTTTTGAGAACGATGCAAGTCCTAGACACCAGTGAGGGTTGAGGCAAAGAGGGAAACTGTGTTTCCCTGGAAGCACAATAAAACATTCGACAGGAGAAATAAAAATGCGCCGGTTCAAAGGCGAAGAAGGCAAAGATAGACATAAACAACGATGGAAAGAAACAGCGGATTGAATAGCATGCCATGTTTGGCATGACCATTCCCTCATTCGTCTTTCACACTATCACATTTGCACCAAACAAAGACACAAAATGGCAACAAAGGGTGCTTTTGCCAATCGGCGTCCTTGGCGTACTTTATTCGTTTGCGATGGTAAAACAAGTTTGAGGTAAACTTGTGTGCTCGACTTGGGTGGAATACAAGAGCTTGGTTACATTGAGGACACTCTCTTCACATTAATGCGCACGCGAAACTTAGAGTGCGAACATGTAGTGCTTATCACTAGGAAACATAGGCTAGGACCAAACATGTCATTATTCAACTCATTTGCACTCGATACGACACCACTTTGTTATCTTGTAGATGTATCCGTTGTAGAGTTACGGTACTCTAAGCCTTGTTTTGTAATTGCGTTTTTTCGAGATGGATGGACCTTTAAAGTCATATTTATCTCTATATGTAAGGGGGATAGTGGATCTGACAAACTGCTTCATTTCAGCCCGAGGAAACTGCTAAGAAGGGATAAACATGTCCTTTCTCGAGTCCAACCGACCCACCTCATATTTGGCTCTTTTGGCTACTTTGGCTTAAGGCCGGCTCCTGGTGTTTTTGTTCACAACTCTAATCACCAAAAGCTACACACAATCCAAACAAATAAACAAACAGATAGAGCTGACCAAGGATGGGTGGTTGGTTCGTCCGTGTGTTCACTGTTTACCGGGAACAAAGGGGAGAAATGGATCTAGAGCATGATTGAGGCCATGCTTGTCCACTCCTTTCTCGACTATTTTGTTGTACACTCGCACCACTCGACACTCTTGACTCGTCACTCGCCTTTTTCACTGGTCCAACTGTGAGCACTTTGCGTTGTCTATCATCGTTAAGGTCATGGCCCATTAGAAACAGTCGATAAGGGAACACTCATTCCCATTGTCAGACAGAAGACAACACTTTCGCTTGACTTTCCCCGGCGACAACAAAGTGGAGAACACTTTTCCCCGAGGATTATATAAACCTGGTGCTTTCTTTTTTTTTTTCTCCTTGTGAATACTTTGAGCCAACTCAGCCCACACATATTCCCACTCTTCTCCTGTTGTGATGAGAACCACAGTTGGTTTGGTTTGTGTGGAAAAAGTCAAGATCGACATAAAAAACCACTTCTGAGATCGCTCAGATCATATAAATTATTGTCAGTGGACGTTCCCGCAGGAATTGCCTAGCGCATATTTTGTCCGCAGGAATTACATGCAGCATAATTTTTCCGCAGGAATTACATGCAGCATATTTTGTCCACACAGAGGGTACGAAAGTGTCATTCCACTCCGCTCATTTTCGGACAGAGGGTACAAAAATGTCGTTCCACTCCCCTTGTTTTCGGATAGAGGGTACAAAAAATGTCAATCCAATCCCTTATTTTCGGACATAAGAATAATCTTAATGCCTTTTGACTCATCTACTTTTTGTAGAACGGTCTACTGTGTTCTTTGACACTGTCTACCTTTGTTTCTGGTAGAGGGTCTACTTATGTTTGTTGACACTGGAATCTCATTGTATTCCTTTGTGACGTTGTGTGTTTGTGTGTGTGTCTTTGCAATGCTTATTTTTCCTGTCTTGGAGGCATCATCTTGAATGTCTGTGTTCAGTGACGAGTCTGCACCAGAAGAGTGGAGACATGGTGGCTGCGCATCCACCAGCCTCACGAGTACACCTCTTCTAAATAAAGTATTCCTTTTGGGTTC
>KN042423.1:2214024-2261281 GCA_000739165.1 Podila verticillata NRRL 6337
CAGCGCTGGAGGAGTCTCGTCAGGAGATTGAGGATATCCACTCCCGCCTCATGCGTGTCTACCCTGAGGTCCCCCATTGGTGGTACACCATCCTTTTCGTGCTCTCCTTGGGTCTCTCCTTCGTCACTTGCATCGTCTGGGACTACATGCCCTGGTGGGCTGTGTTCTTGGCTATGGGTATCGCCATCTTCTTTGTTCTTCCCGTCGGTATTGTCCAGGCTGTGACCAACCAGCAACCCGGTCTTAATATTATTACCGAGTACGTCATTGGCTACATGCTCCCAGGTCGCGCCATTACCAACGTAACCTTCAAGACTTATGGTTACATTGTCAACGTCCAAGCCTTGCAATTTGTCTCTGACTTGAAACTGGGTCAGTACATGAAGATTCCTCCCCGTGTCATGTTCATGGCCCAGGTGGTCTCGACTCTCATTGCCTGCATCATCAACCTGGCCACCGCCACCTGGTTGATCAACACCACACCCAACATCTGCACCCAGAAGGGCTACCCCTTCACCTGCCGTAACACCAACACTTTCTATTCTGCCTCGATCATCTGGGGCGCCATTGCTCCCGCCCGTGTCTTTGGCAATGTCGATGGAGCGATCTACTCGCCCGTCCAGTGGGGTTTCTTGGCCGGTGCCATTCTCCCTATTCCCTTCTGGTTCGCTGCCCGCAAGTGGCCCAATGTCACATGGTTGAAGCTGGTTCACTGGCCCGTGCTGCTCGGCTCCACCTCCAACATGCCCCCATACCTGCCTTACATGTACACCAACGGCCTGGTCGTCGGCTTCATTTTCATGTTCTGGCTGCGCCGCTACAAATATGACTGGTGGTCGCGCTACAACTACTTGACCTCGGCAGCGATGGATTCGGGCTTGGCGATCAGTGGCCTGGTGATCTACTTTGCGCTGCAGGGCAACAAGATCAAATTCCCCTTCTGGTGGGGCAACCCCGAGGATGGTGTCATTGATCATTGCCCACTGGGGCTGGCCAACTACAATGGCTTCCTTCCTCTGAACGAGGAATAATTGTTACGTTTGTTATAATACACACAATTTACCATTTAGCTTAATAAATTTCATTTTCTTGCAAGAAAAAGCAAATACGTTTGTGGCTGCAGGGGTACCTGACGGACTCGAGTAGTGTTCGTGGTAAAGGAAATGAGAGCGCAAGATATACAATTAAAGAAGCACTCTTAGGAAGAACTGTCTCGTTGACGACTGGACGTTATTCTAGCAGCAGCAATGCACGTTTGGTGCACAACTGGAGGTTTTTTTTGTGGCATCTAGGCCAGCGCCCAGTGCAAGGAACGATGCATATGTGATCGATGAGCGGTTTGAGAAAAAGGGGAAGTGTATGGCTCTCTCCAATGGGAGGTGCAGCTCATGGAAGAACTCGTCCGCATGGTCATTATCGGGAACAGAATTTTCTCTCCATGACACACCGGATAGCGATGCCGGTGTTCGAATCAGAGGGTGGGTCTGTGGGGGATCCTTGTGCTTTGTTGCTGGGATTTGATGGGAAAAAGAAGTCGAATCGAATCCAATTGGATGCAAGGCTGGGGCGACCTTTTCTTTCGCTGGCACTGTCCCTCTCCATGAAAATTAGCCGCGGTTGCATGAGGTATTTTTCTATGCGTGTATGTGCCTTTGTGTACATGAGCAATACACGATAGGCCATGTCGACTAAGCAGTGCGTCCTCAGTCCCTATTATATCTGGGCTGTGTGGTTTTTTTTTATGGTTTTCGATTTGGCGCTCTCTTGTGCACTGTGACAGGGGTAGGACGAGCTCGTCGCGGATGTCCTTTCCGCCGTTCGATTGGTCGCCCACACAACAAAACGACGAGTTCTCACGAAATAATTTTTAGCGCATGTCCAAATACGGCAAAATGTGTCCTTCTCCCCTCGGACATTAAGGTTTGAGGAATCGGAGTAGGCATTGCATTGCATATTCACAAATGTGCCCATTTGTGAGAAGTGATGTTGGATAGAAGGACCCAATCACACCTCGTTGATATTCGACTTTCCCATCATGGTCACAAGCTGCGATTGCATACGGCTTCGTAAGAGTACTCACAGGAAAGAACAGTACAGCATGTGAGTACATCACATCTCATCGTATCGAGCACGGCATTGACTGCATTGGCTGCATTGAGCAACAAAGGAAGGAAGAAGGCAAGACAAAGAAGGAGAGGCCGAGCATGTATAAAACGAAAGCACATGTTGTCATCTTTGCTTTTTTTTTTTTCTTTTCTCGTTGTGAATACCCTTAGCCACCACACCCACCCTAACTTCTCCTCCTTCTCCCTCCTTCCCCCTCACTCCCACCTTGTACCGCCATGACCAAGGAAGAGGCCACCTCTCTCGAAAAGTTCGATGCCGAGAAGATCGGCCACATCGATGCTGAGCAACAGCTCGAGCTGCATGAAGAAGATGACTCTCCTATCGAGGAGGTTCGCGTCACCGTGCCAAGTGAGTAACCCTCAAAACAAACACCACCTTCCCATCTTCTCAACACGCACCTGTTTCCTCCACTTTCACATCCTCCAACTCCCAACATACACTTCCACCTAATCTAAATACTTTGCTCCCTCCACCCCTAAATATTTTCTCTCCTCAACCACGATTCCCTCACCTGCTTCAATCCCTCAAGCAATCCCTCAAGCAATCCTGAGGCACGTCCCTGTCCCAAAATATGTGTTCTAATTACGTTTCCGCCTCACTTCGTAGACACCGACGATCCTTCGGTCCCATGCAACACCTTCCGCATGTGGTTCCTCGGTCTCCTCTTCACCTGTATCATCTCCTTTGTGAACCAGTTCTTCTACATGCGTCAGACCACTATCACGATCAGCTACCCTGTCGTCGCCCTGGTGTCTCTGCCTTTGGGCCACCTCATGGCCCGTGTCCTGCCCACCCACCAGTTCAACCTCGGTGGATGGCGCTTCTCTCTCAACCCAGGGCCTTTCTCTATCAAAGAGCACGTCTTGATCGGAACCATGACTGCCTGCAACGCTGGAGGTGCCTACGCCGTCGACATTATCATTCTTCAAAAGATCTATTACCACGATGAAAAGCCCTTCATTGCCGGTTTGCTTCTGGTCCTCACCACCCAGATCACCGGTTTCGCTTTGGCTGGCGCCCTCCGCAAGTTTTTGGTCCGCCCCGCTCACATGATTTGGCCTGCGACTCTGGTCTACTCGTCCTTGTTCCGCTCGCTTCATCATATTACCGAGGACCCTAAAGACGCAAACCGCATGCCACGCATGAAGTACTTTTTGCTCGTGACCCTCGGCTCTTTCTGCTGGTACTTCCTCCCCGGCTACATGTTCCCTACCATCGGCATGATTTCCTGGATCTGTTGGATCAAGCCCGACAACGTTGTCCTTGCCCAGATCACGGGTTCCAACGGCCTGGGCTTCGGCACGATTGCGTTGGACTGGTCTGCCGTCTCATTCATTGGACCCTTGGCCACGCCTTGGTTCGCCCAAGTCAACATTCTTATCGGCCTTGTGCTCGTGGTCTACGTCATGGTCCCCTGGGCATACTACTCCAACCTGTGGAACTTCCAAGAACTACCCTATCCTTTCTGCTTCGCTCTTCCAAGAGAAACGGCTCGGCCTACAAACAAGACGTTGGTCCCTGACGGACCATGTCTGGATGAGGACAAGTACAGGGCCTACGGCCCCATGCGCATGGATTCCTTTCTTTGCGCTTACATATGGTATCGGCTTTGCTGGTTTGTCAGCCACTGTTGTCCATGTTATTCTTTACAACGGCAGGGAGATGGTCCAGCGCTGGAAGGAGTCTCGTCAGGAGACAGAGGATATCCACTCTCGCCTCATGCGTGTCTACCCCGAGGTGCCCAACTGGTGGTACGGTCTTCTCTTTGTCATCTCCCTGGCTCTCTCCTTCGTCACCTGCGTTGTCTGGGACTACATGCCCTGGTGGGCTGTTATCTTGGCTTTGGCCATTGCCATCTTCTTTGTGCTTCCCGTCGGTGTCGTTCAGGCCGTGACCAACCAGCAGCCAGGTCTCAACATTATTACCGAGTACGTGATCGGATACATGCTCCCCGGCCACGCTATTGCCAACGTGACATTCAAGACCTATGGATACATCGTCAACATCCAGGCGCTTAACTTTGTCTCTGACTTGAAACTCGGCCAGTACATGAAGATCCCTCCACGCATCATGTTTATGGCCCAGGTGATTTCGACCGTCATCTCTGGTATCATCAGCTTGGGCACTGCCACCTGGCTGGTCAACACCCGCCCCGACGTCTGCACCCAGAAGGGCTACCCCTTCACCTGCCGTAACACCAACACTTTCTATTCGGCTTCGATCATCTGGGGCGCTATCGGACCTGCTCGTGTCTTTGGCAGCAAGGACAACGCCATCTACTCGCCTGTCCAGTGGGCCTTTGTCGTCGGTGCCGTACTGCCCCTGATCTTCTGGCTCGCCTCCAAGAAGTTCCCCAATGTCACATGGTTGAAGCTGGTCCACTGGCCCGTGCTGCTCGCCGCCACCTCCAACATCCCCCCATACCTGCCTTACATGTACACCAACGGCCTGGTCGCTGGTTTTATCTTCATGTTCTGGCTGCGTCGCTATAGATTTAGCTGGTGGACGCGTTATAACTACTTGACCTCGGCGGCGATGGATTCGGGCCTTGCCATCAGTTCGTTGGTGATCTACTTTGCGCTGCAGAACCAGGAGACGGTGTTCCCGACCTGGTGGGGCAACCCCAACCCCAACGACGCCATAGACCACTGCCCGCTCGGCGG
This sequence comes from Podila verticillata NRRL 6337, assembly GCA_000739165.1. Lineage (NCBI taxonomy): Eukaryota > Fungi > Mortierellomycota > Mortierellomycetes > Mortierellales > Mortierellaceae > Podila > Podila verticillata. The sequence goes on from KN042423.1 coordinate 2,218,815, forward strand.
AAGTAATTATTGGGAGACGTCCTAAGCAGGGGAAAAAAAACAACGACACTCGTTTGGTATGTGATCTGGTGCGTTTGATACCGCGTTTAAATATTAATAAATGGCTTTGCGCCTACCCTACGTCCGGAGTTGACGCCTGAGAACTTGTCTTTGAAGGATGAAAGAGGCGTTGAGAACCAGAAAAAAATAAAAACGAATACCCTCCATCACCTGGAGTGCTTTTTTTTTTTTTTTTTTTTTTTTTTTTTTGGAATAGTATCTTTATTAAAGGAAGGGAGTGCTGCGAAGATGGTATACGGGGTTCGAAGTGAGGCGAGTCATCGTGGGTGAGCGAAGAATGGACAAAAAGTAAGGAAAGAGAGTACAATGAATGCCGGCGTCAGAACTGGCTAACCATTTTGACACAACCTCCTTGCACGATGACTTTCAGCACACTAATCGGTGATGGAGATGAAGAGAGTTTGAGGAAGAGAGCAAGCAATAATGGGGGGCGGACAATGTGTGTGAATGTTTGCAAGGAATGCGAATGGTGGAAAGTAGGGGAGCGTTGAGATGAAGATTAACAAAAAGCGACTCACCCTGCCGAGGGTGGTGGCCTTCTCATGAATGCCCATATCAAATATAAAATCCCGTGATGTAGGTCGGTAAACCAACGATTTGACCACCAGACCAAAAGTTGCTTTTTTTGGTTAAACTCCATTTTCGGGCTCGAGGCGAGAACCCCCACCTAGGAAACCACCTCCCAGAGCCTACAGGGCAGAAACGATGCGTTCTAATCCTGATCTCATTGACAACGAGGACGCTGCTGAGTATGGCAAGGACTGTGTGATCTGTCTGGGGTAGACTCGAGCATGGGATGTACTTTTTTCTTCTCTCTATCGTTTCCACAGATATTAATCAGGTAACAACCCCTTTTGGCATCTGCAAAACACAAAACCAACAATGAACAGCCTGTTGCCGCCAAAGTATGGTTAAAGGTGGTATGCACCCATGCTTTTATCACAAACACTCATAATCAAATTCCCTCTTCTACACCGAGACTAGGTGCAAGCCGTCTCCCTAAGATAAGAATGGGTTGATACGTTGCAATGGTGCGTCGTTGGTGGCCTATGTTTGCCTGGCTCAGAGTCTTCTTCTTATCTGCGGCTTTGAGCAACAAACACAAAACAGTCAAACAAAAAAGGCTGCCGAAATTTGGATTTTTGGGCATGGACGAAGGAAGAAGAGCAAAGCATATTTGGCACGCGCGGATATTCTCCGTCAGCACCACAGAGATCATGTCGTGATTTTTTTTTTCAACGTTTTTCATGGGAAAGTGTGAGGAATCAAATCCAATTGGATGGTTAAGCTTGTATTTACTTCGTTCTTCATGAGAAAGCGCAAGGGTTGCCATCCAATTGGACCGCAATTCTCCACCCATGTTTAAATTATTTTTTGTCCAGCATTGTAAGCCAAATACAGACTCTGCGGATATTAGTTCCGTGACACATTTACGCCAAAAAGCGCAGTCACGGGCGGTTTGTGCTCCGCCTGACCGAGTCCTCGCCGTTTCTGGAAGGAAGAAGACGCGATTTGGTAATTCTTTAATCCTACTGGACATTTCGATTGTGTGCCACACGGAATATTTGTCCGAGCACAAAGAAAGACTTGGCCAAAAGAAGTATTGGAGCAAAAGGGCGTTGGTTGTATGCGCGAATATCACACAACTCTATTGTAACCCGCCGTCGCTGCGCCGATGCTAAAGGGCATCCTTGGCCGTACAACCGTGTGGATTGTCGACTAGTTTTTTTATCGACTAACAGGAGTGTGAGTATAAAAGGGTGCGAACTCTTGGCAGTCTTGTTTTATTTTTCCTTGTGAATACCCTTGCCATTACGTCCATCTCATACTTTCCTCTTCATCCTACTCTTATCTCCTTCGTCCTATCACCACCGCCTATCACCACCGCCTGTCATCATGGATAAGGAAGAAGCCATTGTCGACGACAAGTTCGACTATGAAAAGTCTGACCATCCAGATGTCGAAAAGCATCTGGAACTGCAAGAAGAAGACAACTCGCCCATCGAGGAAGTTCGCGTCACTGTGCCAAGTACGATTTGTTTTTAAGCCACTTTCCTTCCTCCCAACGCCACCACTTTCGCTACCATTCAACTACATCTTTCCTGCATTCTTCATATTACACTGTGCCATGACATACTGCCTCGACTAGTCGTGACCACTCACATACTCTTTTTTATTGACCACATAGACACCGACGACCCCTCGATCCCATGCAACACCTTCCGCATGTGGTTCCTCGGGCTCTTGTTCACCGCCATCATCTCGTTCGTAAACGAGTTCTTTTATCTCCGCCAGACTACCATCTCGATCGGCTACTCTGTTGTTGCCCTGATCTCTCTTCCCATAGGCCACTTCATGGCCCGAGTTCTACCTACAACCCAATACTCCTTGTTTGGCCACTCCTTCTCCCTTAACCCTGGCCCCTTCTCAATCAAGGAGCATGTCCTGATCGGCACCATGACGGCTTGCAACACAGGAACAGCTTATGCTGTCGACATCGTTATCTTGCAAAAGCTGTTCTACAACGATGAAAAGCCCTTCATTGCCGGCTTGCTCCTGGTCCTCACCACTCAGATCACTGGCTTCGCCTTGGCCGGCTCGATCCGCAAGTTTTTGGTCCGCCCCGCTCACATGATCTGGCCTTCGAATTTGGTGTATGCCTCGTTGTTCCGCTCTCTGCACCATATCACAGAGGAACCGAAGGACGCTCACCGCATGTCGCGCATGAGATACTTTTTGCTTGTGACCCTCGGCTCCTTTATCTGGTACTGGTTTCCCGGCTATATCTTCCCCACGGTTGGCGTCCTCTCATGGATCTGTTGGATTAGTCCTAACAACAGTGTCCTCTCCCAGATCACAGGATCGAACGGTCTGGGCGTTGGCACTATTGCGCTCGACTGGTCCGCCTACACAATCGTCCAACCTTTGGTCACGCCTTGGTTCGCACAGGTCAACATTATCATTGGATTTGTGCTCGTGGTCTATATCATGGTCCCCTGGGCATACTACTCCAACCTGTGGAACTCCAAGAACTACCCTATCCTGTCGGCGCATCTTTTTCAGGAGAACGGCTCTCTCTATGACAAGGACAAGGTCTTGGTGGAAAACGTGCTTAACGAGAAATTGTACCAAGAGTACGGCCCCATGCGCATGGATTCGTTCTTTGCTCTCGGTTACGGTGTTGGCTTTGCTGGTCTGGCGGCCACACTTGTTCATGTTCTGCTCTACAACGGCAAAGAGATGGTCCAACGCTGGAAAGAATCCCGTCAGGAAACTGAGGACATTCACTCGCGTTTGATGCGTGTCTATCCCGAGGTCCCTCAGTGGTGGTATGGTATCCTCTTTGTCATCACTCTCGGATTGTCCTTTGTCACCTGTATCGTATGGAAATACATGCCTTGGTGGGCCGTTCTCTTGGCTCTGGCCATCGCCATCATCTTTGTGCTTCCCGTCGGTATCGTTCAGGCCGTGACCAACCAACAACCAGGTCTCAACGTTATTACCGAGTACGTGATCGGATACATGCTCCCCGGCCACGCTATTGCCAACGTGACCTTCAAGACCTACGGCTACATCGTCAACGTCCAAGCCTTGCAATTTGTCTCTGACCTCAAGCTCGGTCACTACATGAAGATCCCACCACGCATCATGTACATGGCGCAACTCATCTCGACCATCATTGCCTGCATCGTGAACCTAGCAACTGCCACTTGGTTGGTCAACACACGTCCCAATATCTGCACCGACGACGGCTACCCGTTCACATGCCGCAACACCAGCACGTTTTACTCGGCCTCGGTTATCTGGGGCGCCATTGGACCCGCCCGCGTCTTTGGCAGCAAGGACGGCGCCATCTACTCGACTATCCAGTGGGGCTTTGTCATCGGTGCTATTCTTCCAATCCCGTTCTGGCTCGCTGCCCGCAAGTGGCCCAACGTCAAGTGGCTCAAGCTAGTGCACTTGCCCGTGCTGCTCGCTGCGACGTCGAACATGCCGCCCTATCTCCCGTACATGTACTCGAATGGTTTGTTCGTTGGCTTTATTTTCATGTTCCTCATCCGTCGTTACAGATATGGCTGGTGGTCGCGGTACAACTACTTGACGAGCGCAGCAATGGATTCCGGAGTGGCGATCAGCTCGCTGGTGATCTACTTTGCGCTGCAAAACCAGGAGACGGTGTTCCCGACATGGTGGGGGAACCCTACCGAAGGGCCGCAGGATCATTGCCCACTGGGCAGTAAGCGATATGTTGAGTGAATGAAATATAATATAATAGTGGACAAGATACCTTGAGTTTACTTAAAACTAGCTAATCGTTTTATTTAATAATAAGAGATCAGACCGATGACTACCTCTTTACTCGTATCTTTGTTCGTGGTCGCGTTTGTGGACGTGAACAGTTTATTGGCAGCTGGTACCAAATAACATAATAAAAATAAAAAAAGACACCAACATCATCGACTACAGTGCATGGCTATTTGAATTGTCCTGCGCGCGTCGAGGTCCGATCCCTAGGCCTCCTTGTTACAAGTGAAAGGGCTGACAAAGGTGGCGTTGCTGTTGGGATGATTTTGGTATCGCGCCTGAGCTGTCTTTTTCTGAGTGGTCAATTTACTCCTTGGAAGTCCATGGTTCCTGGTCAAGTTGTTTTCATTATTTCTCGCTCTGTCGCAGTGGTGTTTCATGTTCCATCCGGCCCGTGGTAGAAAAAACAAGTATCCTGTCTTTGCTTTGCAATTCGTAGTTTGTCCTGCCTGAACAGTTCCTCGATTGATGAATGACGTCTGCGGGTTTGTTGGACAATCGAGTTTTTGCTCTTTTCTCAGACTTCTCGATCCAGCTCTGATGACGTTCTTTTTTCCATCAGGGGTGTCCACGGATGGGATTGTCGTTGCCAGGGACTCACCCTGGTGTTGATTGAGCTGATGCTTGTGATGGAGCCGAGCAAAGTTGTAAGGAGCCGAGCAAAGTTGTAGGGAGCAGACAAAAAATAAGAGCCCACGTGACATACGGTGTTTGAGTTGGTCAGACATCCACTCAAGGGTTATAGTTGTTGTTTTTCTTGTATGGACCGCTGACTCTGTGGCTGTACCATTGTGGTCAACTTCACCCAGAAATGTACTTCTGTGTTGTTGAATGATTTGCACTTCTGACGCTCTCCGTTGGGGAAACACAGTGGGCAACGGCGAGTTGTGTTTTGGAGGCGTTTTTGTTTCTGAAAAAAAATCCGTTGAACAATTTGGTGGTGAAACAAGACATGATGGTCCAAGGCAGGGTGCGATTGATATTGCATGGAATTTACATCTAATTCTCGACCTTCCCAGCACTCATCAACCATCTCCATCTCATTTCACTCCCTTCGGCTCCTCCATTCCCGTTTCGTTACTGAAAAATCTTTCTTTTCAACTTCGTTCCGCTGTTGTGGCATCACACAACGTCCTCACACGCCTTCTTGAAAATTCTAGCTCACTGCAGATACGCTCCCCACATCATTGGCTGTGATATCCTCGGTCAGGTGCTCGTGTGCATGTGCATGTGAAGAAAAGTCTAGGACAGAATGCATAACTTGACTTTCCTATCTTTCTTTGCATTTATACATACGTGAGTCGTGACTCGCGCGTCTTCGCCATGCTCGCATTTCATTACGGTTACTCTTCCGTGTCCAAATGCACAAAATGGTACAAAAATGGTAAATAATGGTGCATGGCCTAGTGTTCTGGTGAAAATATCCCTCTGGATCCGAAATCTATGCCACTTCGGAACTGTCGACCGATGCAAAAGAGGAACACAGAGATAAAAAGACAAGGCATATTGTATGGGCTGAAGCATTCTCTGTCGTCCTGTAGCAAATGCTTTATTGTTGTTCGGGTGTAAGAACCGTGGTACGGAACCTGTGGCCCACTCTTAGGGTAGGATCCAGTGTCTTTCGTTTTCCATAGCTCTTGCACACTTTCCCATCACTGTCGAGTATTTTTTCGAGCATCTCACACAGTAAAATCTGCATGAACATCAATAGAGAAAAAATGGTATAAAACCAAGGCACTTCTCACCCATTTTTTCGTCGTTGTGAATACCCTGAACACCACACCCATCCTCACCTTTCCTTTTCCCGCCACCTCCCTCACCTCACTTCATTTCCTGTCCCACGTCTTGCCAACACCATGACAAAGGACGAAGTCATGCTCGACAACAAGTTCGAAGACGAAAAGATCGACCAAGATGTTGAAAAACTCGAGCTGGAAGAAGAAGAAGACGACTCGCCCATCGAGGAAGTTCGCATCACTTTGTCAAGTGAGTACCAAACATCGTTTCATACGACCCCACCACTTCTCTAAACTTGAGTTTATTTCGACACCCTCTCTTTCACTCGTATCTTTCATACATTTGGCACATCTTCCCCCACGATCCTTGCCTTCATTTCGAACAAACTACTCATACTCCCTCTCCCAATCACCAATTTTCAAACAATACAATAACCACCCACCTCTCATTTATCCGTTACCACACATTTTCCGTTGCATCTTTATTTAACCACGACTTCTTACACGTCCTACACTCATCTTTCATGGCGATAAATAGACACTGACGACCCTTCCATGCCATGCAACACCTTTCGCATGTGGTTCCTCGGTCTCCTCTTCACCTGTATCATCTCCTTTGTGAACCAGTTCTTCGCTTTGCGCCAGACCCAGGTCACGATCGGCTACTCTGTCGTGGCCCTGATATCTCTACCCATGGGACACTTCATGGCTCGTGTCCTCCCCACCCGCCAGTTCTCTATCGGCGGCTGGTCCTTCTCTCTCAATCCAGGGCCTTTCTCTATCAAAGAGCACGTCATGATTGGACTTATGACTTCCGTCAACGCCGGAGGTACCTACGCCGTCGACGTTGTACTTCTTCAAAAGATCTTTTATCACAGTGAAAAGCCCTTCATTGCAAGCTGGCTCCTGGTTCTCACCACCCAAATCACTGGATTCTCTCTGGCCGGTGGCATCCGCCATTTCCTGGTCCGTCCTGCACATATGGTCTTCCCCTCGAACCTGGTCTATGCTTCTTTATTCCGCTCGCTGCACCGCGTCACCGAAGATCCTAAAGATGTCAACCGCATGCCGCGCATGAAGTACTTCTTGCTCGTGACCTTGGGCTCCTTCTGCTGGTACTGGCTCCCCGGCTACATCTTCCCCACAATTGGCACCATTGCTTGGATCTGCTGGATCAACCCCAAGAACACTGCCCTCTCTCAAATCACGGGTATTTCCGGCCTGGGATTCGGCACCATTGCCCTCGATTGGTCTGCTTTCGCTGCTGTTAGTCCCTTGGTCACGCCATGGTTTGCTCAAGTCAACATCCTTATCGGCTTTGTGCTTGTGGTTTATGTCATGGTCCCCTGGGCTTACTACACCGACCTGTGGAACTCCAAAAGATACCCCATCTACTCGGCCAAGCTCTACCTCGAGAACGGATCCCTATACGACGTGGAGCAGATCTTGACCGAGCTTGTCTTTGACCGCCAAAAGTACATCGACTACGGCCCCATGCGCATGGATTCGTTCTTTGCCCTGACCTACGGCCTCGGTTTCGCCGGCCTTGCCGCCACTGTTGTTCACGTTCTGTTCTATAACGGCAAGCAAATGATTCAGAGCTGGAAAGAGTCTCGCACCGAGAAGGAGGATATCCACGCTCGTCTGATGCGTGCGTACCCAGAAGTGCCCAACTGGTGGTACGGTCTCCTCTTTGTCGTCACCTTGGCCCTATCCTTAGTGACATGTGTTCACTGGGACTTTATGCCGTGGTGGGCCGTTCTTTTGGCTCTGGCCATTGCCATTTTCTTTGTCCTCCCCGTCGGCGTCGTTCTGGCCGTCACCAACCAGCAGCCAGGTCTCAACATTATTACCGAGTACGTGATCGGATACATGCTCCCCGGCCACGCTATTGCCAACGTGACCTTCAAGACCTACGGCTACATCGTCAACCTTCAGGCCCTTGCCTTCACCTCTGATCTCAAGCTCGGTCAGTACATGAAGATCCCGCCTCGTGTCATGTTCATGGCCCAGGTGATCTCGGCCTCCATCTCGTGCACGATCAATCTGCTCACTGCCCTTTGGCTGGTCGAGACGCGCCCCAATATGTGCACCCAGGAAGGCTACCCCTTCACGTGCCTCAGCACCAACACCTTCTACTCGGCCTCCATCATCTGGGGCGCTATCGGACCTGCTCGTGTCTTTGGAAGCAAGGACGGCGCTATCTACTCGCCTGTCCAGTGGGCCTTTGTCGTCGGTGCCATACTGCCCGTGATCACTTGGCTCGCTGTCAAGAAGTTCCCCAACGTAGCCTGGCTGAAGCTGGTTCACTGGCCCGTGCTGCTCGCCGCCACTTCTAACATGCCCCCATACCTGCCTTACTTTTACACCAACGGCCTTGTGGTGGGCTTCATCTTTATGTTCTGGGCGCGTCGCTACAGATATAACTGGTGGTCGCGCTACAACTACCTGACCTCGGCGGCATTGGACACTGGTCTGGCGATCTGTGCGATTGTGATGTTCTTTGCACTGCAGAACAATGACATCAGCTTCCCGACCTGGTGGGGTAACCCGGCCGACGGACCTATAGACCACTGCCCTCTCGGCGCCGCACCCTTATTCAAGGTGGAAAAGGCGGAGTGAAATCTACCTCCGAAGGTGTTTTTAGCGATATTTTATGTCAACAATAAAGCATGACGAAATATGAATGATAATTCATTTTTTTTGAGTTACTCGAAGTCTTTTTTTTTCTTCCTGCCTTCGATGAGGAATCAAGTTCGTACATGTTGTAGAAAGTGAATGTCATGCAGAGACTCAGCAGGTATCGTAGATAGGAAGAGCTGGACTTTACCTTGGCCAAGTACATGTAACCCCCTGGGTAAGTCTCATTCCGCTAGATCTTTTTTGTGTGTGGCGTAAACATAGCCCCAAACTCCCACTCTTATCTTTGTTTTCTCGGCCTCCATGCATGAAGCTAAATGGTGGCCCAATCGGGAGGGCCCCACCTTTGTGAGAAGAAAAGTTCACAAGGGAGAAAGAGAACTGGGATTTGGGGACTGCTAAAAAAAATCCAGACTTTGCATCTTCGGTATTTCAAAGGCAGAGGGACGAAACAGCGCATGCACCCTTCAGCACCAGTTGCTTCTGCTCTATGACTCTCTATCGCCGCAAGTTCCCGAGCCAACTGGATGGGCGCCGCATTTCTCACTCTGTGTAAGCGTGCTCTTTATCCTTGAGAAAGAGATTTCGCAGGTCTAGAAAACGATAGGCTGGTAGCTCTTCTCGGGACAGTCCCCGATCTTCTCTCTTTGGAGCACCCGTTGAATACATCGGAGTAATTACGAAAAAAAAATATATAGGTGAGGGAAAGACGGGATGGAGGGAGAGATGCTCTCAAATAACTTTATCGGTGCACGAAATTAATATGGCAGAGTGAGAAGGACTCCCTCTGTTTCTGTTCTCGAGTCCTCTTTTCTCTCTCTGTCAGCCTTCTCTGTGTTCCCACTCTGTCTCTCTCTGTCAGGCACACAAATATAAAAATGGGACAGAGAGGGCCAAGCAATCAAGCCGTGGATCGAGAGCAAAAAGGAATAATTAATTACGAGGGAGAGATCCAGCCCAACTGTTGATGAATATTCCATCGAAGGGTGTCTTGACAGTGCAAGTGCGCAAGAAAAACAAAGGAAATGGAGGGGGTTGGATACTAAATTGGGTCAGCATGTCACTTTTGTCTTTGTTTGTTTGTCTCTTTGCACGATAGTTGTAATCCGCACCCATGAGCAACCAAGAAGAGAAAGAGACAGAGAGAGAGAGAGAGAGAGAGAGAGAGAGAGATGGTACCATGGTTTGGTTTCCATGCAGGGTACCCAAAATACAATACAGTTACAGTAGAAAGAGAGTGGAGCGATGGAGATGATATTGCATGCAGACAAGGGTGTGCCCATCAGGGTGTAGTATGTATCTGTCGTTACCTCCCCTTTTTGGGATACATTTGTGCGACTCTCTCACATAGCCCGGTTAAAACGCTCCCCGAACAGAACAGAAAAGGGCGCTGAGGGGTACGAATATGTACGCAAGGAGACACAAACATGAGCTGTGTGCGACAAACAATTAGTCATTAAATGGCCCACGCATCTGTTTGGCCGCCTGAACAAAGCGTGGGACAGGAGAGAAACCACTTCTTTCTCTACCTGTAAGATTGTGCGCCAGACACCCTTTAGGATCGGGTGTGAGACAATACGAGGTACTCGTGGAGATGGCATGGCTCCATTCAGGTACGAAGTATGTATCTACTTCTTCAATATACTCCCCTTTTCTCTCCATCGTTAGAGAAATGTTGTACTAAGTAGATAGCCCCTTTTTTTGATCCACTCTTACGCACATATATCTTTTACAATATGTATCCTGATCCATGCCTGTGGGGTTTGCTCCAATTTGATCATTCTACATCCATTTTGCTATCTATCACCTCTAATCCCAGTCCCATAACTCAGTCCGACCTTTTGTCACTCGTGACCTTGTTCGGAAGAACAGTAGCGGAGATGCGGAAGCGAGCCAGACGTGCGAGCGAACAGAGGAAAAAAGAAAGCCAGCCAACGAGTGAGAAGATAGTGGCCATATGATTTGTGTCTCATGCTTATTTCCCATCGGTTTGCTGGGTGTTCACAAGCCAATTTTCATTTTCATTGTCCGGTTGAGAGAGTTGAATGCCTTGAGCATGAAGGACCACTCATGACTGGACTTTGATAGCGAAAAGAAGAAAGAGTAGATGTGATTAGAGCACACACCGTTATTCGTTGTTAGCCCACCTTTTTGTTTTTTTAGTTTTTCTCGCAGTTGCGCGAATGGGAAGTGGTCCGAGGTGCAGTAGCTTTTTTAGCGGACTTGTTTTGGCATTGAACAGTTGAAGAGTGAAGAGCTGTCATTGAAAACAAAAACATTTTTGGTCTAAATCTGGAACAAGTCCCATTGGATGTGTCTTCTCTTTCCTTTGTTCTATGACCCTTTCAAAGACAAATAGAGTTCATTGGTTCATAAGTGATGCAATGAGAGGGGGAGAGGGAGTATCTACGTAGGGGCCGATGCCCCTGTGTGTGGGAGGAGAGTGAGGACTGAAGGAACGAATGGCTGAACGACATGAGGGAGTATGTACACTCCAAGACACACACACACACATGGAGGGAAGGAGGGAAGGAGGGAAGGAGGGAGGAGAAAGAGAGTGGCGACAATGAAGACAACAACAAGGTGAGGAACATGGCGATCAAGAACACTGCCATTCCACATTGGACTTGATCTGCGCAATGGATGAGTGATTGAATTACACACAAACAAAGAGAGGCTGCTGAGTGCAACTCATTTTATCAAATTAGGCAATGTCCATCCTGTTCCCTGAACAGGTTTACCCACTATCCCACTCGTTTCGCCCATCCCACCAAACAAAGAAAGCAGAAAAAGGGACAGAGAAGAAGCGAGATAGCCCAAACAAACTAACAAACGCAACCCAAAATCCAATTTTGTATGTTTGATACCACCAAAGGACGTCTTTTCGTGCGTGGCGTGTGTGCCAATGACAGAGCAGTTACTGGATCCTCTCTTCGAACGAGTCCATCCCTTCATTTCCATGTACCAAGTGGCCCTTGGGAAAAAAAGAAAGCCGTTGTCCCCATCTGCCACTTTGTTGCCTTTCTCATATATTATAAAAGGGCCTTAATCCATCCCCACATTTTCCTTTCTTCTTTGTGAATTTGTTACCCTTTTCGTTTGTCCTTCAACCAAACACCCTCCCATCCCTCCACCTCTTCCTCCTTCCCTCCCCCTCCCTCCCTCTCCCATCACCGCATCCTTCGGGAACCATCACCTTCACCATCTCCCACACTTCCATCCCATCCACTCTTTCACCCTCATAGACACCCATCTTGCCAACCATGGACAAGACTGAGGTTGAAGATTACAACCACGAGAAGCACAGCATCCACTCGTACTCTGAAAAGTACGAGACGGAGCGTGTCGACAACCTTGAGGCCCATGTTGATCTCCATGAGGAGGACAACTCGCCCATTGAGGAAGTCCGCGTCACTGTTGCCAGTAAGTAATCCACCTCCTGCTACCGACAACTTCGACATCAACCTCCACACAAATCAAAACACCCGCTCGCATCAACCCATACTGAACAAACAAACAGCAAAATCCTCCGACCTATGTGTTTTCCCTGCATCACTCTGTTCTATTCCACTCGTGCATACGCATGCATTACACGAGCACAGAAAACTAACACTTCTACTCCCTTCTCTTCCCCCCACAGACACTGATGACCCTTCAATGCCCTGCAACACCTTCCGCATGTGGTTCTTGGGTCTCCTGTTCACTGCCGTCATTTCGTTCGTCAACCAGTTCTTCTACATGCGTCAGACCCAGATCTCGATCGGTTACTCGGTCGTCGCCCTTCTCTCCCTCCCGCTCGGCCATCTCATGGCTCGCGTCCTCCCCACCGGCAACTACACTCTTTTTGGCCGCACCTTCTCCCTCAACCCAGGTCCCTTCTCCATCAAGGAGCACATCTTGATCGGAACCATGACTGCCTGCAACACCTCCACCGCCTACGCCGTCGATATCGTTGTTTTGCAGCACGTCTTCTACCACGACAAGCAGCCCTTCATTGCTGGTCTTCTCTTGGTCCTCACCACCCAGATTACTGGTTTCGCCTTGGCTGGTGTCATCCGTCGCTTCTTGGTCCGACCTGCCCACATGGTCTGGCCCTCGACCCTCGTCACTGCTTCCCTTTTCCGCTCCCTTCACATCTCCGCAGAGACTGCCGAGGATGAGGGTCGCATGTCCCGTATGAAGTACTTTTTGATCATCACCCTCGGTTCCTTCCTCTGGTACTGGTTCCCTGGCTTCATTTTCCCCACCATCGGTGCCATCTCCTGGATCTGCTGGATCGCTCCCGACAACATTGTCCTGTCCCAGCTTACTGGTTCCAATGGTCTCGGTATCGGTACTATTGCCTTCGACTGGGCCGCTCTTTCTTACTACGTCCAGCCCTTGGTCACTCCTTGGTTCGCCCAGCTTAACATCTTGGTCGGTTTCATCTTGGTTGCCTGGGTCATGGTCCCCTGGGCTTACTACACCAACCTCTGGAACTCCAAGAACTACCCCATTCTCTCTGCTGGTCTCTTCCGCGAGAACGGCTCCGCTTACGATAAGGATCAGATCTTGACCGATAGTGTCTTTGATCAGGAAAAGTACAACACCTACGGCCCCATGCGCATGGACTCGTTCTTTGCCTTGACCTACGGTGTTGGTTTCGCCGGTTTGACCGCCACCATTGTCCACGTTCTTCTTTACAACGGCAAGGAGATGGTTGCCCGCTGGAAGTCTGCCCGTGCTGAGAACGAGGACATCCACTCCCGCTTGATGCGTGTCTACCCCGAGGTTCCCGACTGGTGGTACGGTCTCCTCTTTGTCATCACCTTGGCTCTCTCCCTCGTCACCTGTATCGTCTGGGACTTTATGCCCTGGTGGGCCGTCCTCTTGGCCTTGGCCATTGCCATCATTTTCGTCCTCCCCGTCGGTATTGTCCAGGCCGTTACCAACCAGCAGCCTGGTCTTAACATCGTCACCGAGTACGTTATCGGTTACATGCTCCCCGGTCACGCCATCGCTAACGTCACCTTCAAGACCTACGGTTACATCGTCAACGTCCAGGCCTTGACCTTCACCTCTGATCTTAAGCTCGGTCACTACATGAAGATCCCCCCACGCATCATGTTCATGGCTCAGTTGACCTCGACCTTCATTGCTGGCCTCATCAATTTGGCCACCGCCATGTGGTTGGTCAACACTCGCCCCAACATCTGTACCCCAGAGGGCTACCCCTTCACCTGCCGTTCCACCAAAACCTTCTACTCGGCCTCCATCATTTGGGGTGCCATTGCCCCTGCCCGTGTCTTTGGTAACAAGGACGGTGCTTTGTACGCGACTGTCCAGTGGGGATTCATTGTCGGTGCCATCCTTCCCGTCCCCTTCTGGTACGCCGCCCGCAAGTTCCCCAACGTTGCCTGGTTGAAGTACGTCCACTGGCCTGTGTTGCTGGCCGCCACCTCCAACATGCCCCCAGCTCTGCCTTACTTCTACACCAACGGTCTCTTTGTCGGCTTCATCTTTATGTACGTCCTCCGCCGCTACCGCTATGACTGGTGGTCCCGCTACAACTACCTCACCTCCGCCGCCCTGGATTCTGGTGTGGCCGTCTGTGGTCTGGTCATCTTCTTTGCGCTCCAGTCGTGGGAGGGTGCGATGCCCTTCTGGTGGGGCAACCCCGAGGACGGTGTCATTGACCACTGCCCTCTGGGTGGTGCCAACTACTATGGCTACTCCGCTTAGTAACAACTTGTAGGATACCATCTCTTTTTCATGTAAAACTCACATCACCCCTTGCTATCCGCAACGCATATAACCCGCATAATAATATTAACCCAAATAAAAAATATAAAACAATTCAGAAAAGAAAAGTCAAAGATGGTGTCTGTGAGCGAGAGAGAGGCACGGGTGGAGATAAGAAACTGGAGGTGAGCATGTAGCAATGCACGTACGAAAAGAGTGTTCCGCAAAAAAAAAAATGGAGCCTCATTGAGCAGTGCCGGCATGAGCTCTGTCAGAGGGAAGATGGGTCTGGGCAAATGAACAATTCTCCGATGGGGGAGATCCAAACTCCACACGAAAATTAAATTTGCTCCGCCGGACGGGTGGTACCTGCTTGTTGAGCGCATTCAAGCTTATCCATGGATGGTATGTAGAGGCCTGAAAAAAGGCCCATTTGCTTGCTTAATTGCCTTTCGGCGGGTGTTGAATGCAGCCAGATGTCACTTTTCCCATTCGCCTTTTTCTGTTTTAAAAATCAAGGCTTGAAGCTCCGTGCGATGGCCACAGCGCATAAATGCCCAAAAAAATAAAAAAAGTTTCTAATTCGGGCTCGAGGATGCACCCGCTGGGTCTCATCTGAGCACTGCTACATTGTTTTTGCGAATGGGTGCTTGGTCGAGACCTAGAGCTTCTAGGGAATACTTGTTCGCAGGGCTGGTGCCTATTGAGGTACTGGCAAGTCGACAATCTGGACACGTTTTCTAACTCTGGATCGTCCTTTCCATAATTCCATAATTTGCTCTGTTCAATTTTCCTGTTTCGCTTATTCAATTTTTTGAATAAACAGTCACTCCCTCTCCTCTCCCCTTTCCCCTCTCTTCCCTACCCTTGCGATTTTTTTTCTTTTTTTTATAACTCTACCTCGATGAATGACTACTACTAACTACCTCCCCATGCGCCAGTAACGCTGTCAAGGAGAAGAGCTAACAGGGCGAGAGATCGTTGAAGCCACTTGTAATGGACACAGTTCCGTTGGTAGTTTTAACGGAAATCGATGGTGAGGACGACTGTCTTTCAAGGGAAGTGTGCACTCATCGAAAAAAACGCGTGTGCCGAGAGTCCTGTGTGGCCACGCCAGGGGTCGAAAACGAGAACGCGACAGGCAACAAAAGAGAGGGCGTTTATTCGACATTGCGCCTCCCGAACTCAGACTGTCTCCATACATCAAATCTGCACCTCTCAACATGCTATCCCCAGTCCATCGGTCTTACCTCCAGCAGGGAGAAGGTCTCCTTCAGCCACTTTCTCATTTGGTCGAAAAAGACTCTCAATCACGCTTTTGTGCTGTTTTTCTGTCAAATCGAACGGATTTTCTCAAAGAACAGAGTAGGTCTTTTCTTCCATTTGCACCTTGAAGGAGGCCCATATCTCGTGAGGCTGATATGAAGCTTGCACCTGCATTTGTGACAAACCCAAAGTTGACTTTCTACAAACGAGGGTAGACTTCAATGAGTGCAAAACGACCAGCGTAGAATATACATAAAAAACCACGGTATCCTCGCGCTTGCCATTTTTTTTATCCCTTATGATGTCCTTCTTTGATCTGCCGTGTCACTAGCATCGTATTCGATTTATTTCTTGCTATGAATCAAGTACAGTGGCAAGGGGGGGGGGGGAGGATGAAAGAATTTAAAAAATCCTCGAATTTCAGCCGACCTTGTGAATCTTGAGCTGGATGATGCCTTGCTCTTATGCAAAAATATCCTGCCCTTTTGTTTCCTGCTCAATCTCGATCTCGATTTCATCCATTTGGATATCGTTCGCCTCCTCCTCTTGGCTCCAAGGTTTGTTGCTGTTGAAAGAAGATGAAACAAAAGAAGAGATATTCTCCTTTTTAAAGTTCCACATCTTATCCAAGTATTCCATTTGCAATCCTGAGACTTCACCGTCTTGTCCTGTCGTAAAAGTCAACAGCTCAGCCCCTCCATAAGAAAACACCTTGGCGTCGTACGAAAAAGTCTCAAAATGATAATGCTCCATCTTGCTCTCAATCCTGGTGTATTTGAAATGCAAGTTTTTCTTCCCAGTTCCTTCCGACTCTTCCAACGTAATGACGACATCGCCGGCAAACAAAGGGTGCGTGTATGTTCCTTCGTATTGAACCAGAGGATGTGAAGCGGGGCTGTTCTTTTGACGAGGAGGGAAATCAAGACCAAGAGTAGCGCGAGCGGATTCGTTAAAATTCTGGATAGCCTGCTCAAGGGCGACTTGGCCGATCCAATCCTGGGTTCGAGGCAAGTTCAAGATTTCATCGGCGAGGTAGTAATGAAGGAAGTTGGGGACCGTGGCGATAAACATGTTCGAAAGAGTCGTAATAACGAGATCGGAATCGGGGAAGAAGGCAATCATCGACGTGGATCCAAGATTGTTGCCGTCTATTAAGAAATAATAATAATAATGATACCAAAAATTGTGAGAAGGAGGGAGACACAAACAGCTCTGCGTCATATCGTTTATCCCTTCGATTTCATTCATTTTTCTTACCGTGGAAGTACACAGTCTGACCCTTGTAACTATCCATGAACCAGCCAAATCCATAATTAGCCGCAGGGCCTAACTCTGGCATGGTCTTGACCGATCGATCGATAGTATGAGCCTTCAATTGTTCCTGTACTGCCTCCTTGTTCAAGACTTGTTTGCCATTCAATTCACCAAACTTCATGATGGTGTTCCCCCAGCTGAGTAAATCGTACACATTGGAATAAATGTCTCCAGCGGCAGCAGTAACTCCAACCGAGGGCTCCAAAACTCCCTCGTGAAACCTCCCCTCCTGAGCATCCTTCAAACTATCCGCGTAGAAAGGCATGGCATAGTTGGAATGTTTACCCATCTCGCGTAAGAATCCAGTATGGGTAAGACCCAAGGGTTGAAAGATCTTGTCAAGAACAAGACGCTCATAAGGGATACCAGCGACGTTGGCAGCGGCCTCTGCAGCAATGGCGTAACCAATGTTGGAGTATTGTAGGTCAGAGGACAATTTCGTGGGGATATTGAGGTGTTTGAGACCCTTGAAGACTTGGGCTCGGGTTTTGGAAGTGTCATCCCAGGGAGTATCATCATGGGGAAGACCCTACATTTTTGTTAAAAAAAAAAGTCAAGACGTAAGGGTTCGGGTCCAGAAGCCATCGTGGTGGGGGAGTGTAAGGATGTATCTTTTTAGTTCCCTTACCGTGCGATGCGAGAGGTAATCGGAGAGAGTCAACTCTGCGCTGACAATAGAGTCAAAGTTGGCCTCGGGGACATACTCGACCACGGGAGTCTTGTCCCAGTCTAACTTTCCCTCGGCGACCAATTCACCGATCATAGCTGCCGTCATGGCCTTGGTCATGGATGCAATGGGCATCAAGGTCTAAGTCGTTTGTGGATCACATAAATCACACATGGATAGCCGCACGCATAAACCGAACATGCGTGCACGCAAGATATAAACAAGGAAAGAAGAAGGGGCGAAGAGGATTAAGGATCGGCTTCTTTTTTTGTGGTCAAGTCGCGCCCGACGATCCTTCAATTATTGTTATCTTACATCGGCAGTTACAGGGTCCCCCTCCTTGTTACGTGTTCCGAATCCCTCGGCAAAGATGAGTTCGCCTCGGTGAAGGACAGCCACACTCATACCAGGGATACCAGTCTGATTTCTAGCATGATCGATGGTGGCACGCCAATCTGCAAAAGTCGCTGCCTGACTGTCGAAGGGCAAACCCTCGACTGTGGAAGAGGCCAGAAGCTGTAGCGCTGCTCCGAGAACAATAAAGGTTGCAGCCTTCATAATTGATGGAACAAAAACAGGGAGAAAGCGAGGCGGGAGAGAGAGAGAGAGAGAGAGAGAGAGAGAGAAAGAGAGAGAGAGAGAGAGAAGATTGATGGGATTGATGAGATTGATATGTTTTTTTTTTTTTTTTTGGAGGGTGGAAGGGAAAGGCCCAAGGGCCGCATAAAAAAAGTGTTGCCAAGAGTCTTGTGCAACCATGCATGGTCGCGGTCCAAAAAAATAAAAATAAAAAAAAACTGCACGATAAAATATGCGCGCAATTCCTCGGGTTCTCTCGGTCGGTTGTCAAAATTTGTCTCCACACCTCAGACGCTTTCTCTCCTATTGGGTTCATTCCCGGTGGGAATGTTTTTCTGTGCCCAAGAATGGTGACCAAGTTTTTTTTTTGGCCCTTCACCGCTAGCGCGATATAACGAGATATTCTATGTGTAAATAATTGCCCGCACAGTCGCTTGAGTCCACACAGCACAAACACCATCGTCATTGTTTACTCACAACAATTTCATTCTGCACATCACAAACAGAGAAGATCACTCCTTTGTTTGTGTGCATTTTTTTTTTTCAGAGCAACAAGTGGCAATTCACACACAGCAAACAGAGTAGATCACATCTTCGCACGAGTACCACGAATGTTGTCCCCTGTAGTTATTTCTGGATGTTGTCTCTTGATATCATCAGTTGGTGCTGTCCTATGGCATCTCTTCCTTGAAGTTGTCTCATTTATGACCATTGATGTTGTTCTTCGGTATTATTCTTTGATGTTGCCCTTAGGTTGTTCCTTGATCTTCCAGCTTGTCTTTATTCGGTATTCCTCTTGATCCTTCAACGTGTCTTTTGTTCTTTTCCGCCCCCTCTTATCTCTGGCATCCTCATCTGTTACCACTGTCCCTCTTTCGCCTCAACACACTCCTACAGCATCCCTCCTTTCTCAACACGTTCAATAAAGGGGCTCCAAACATGACGCCAGTCATGATCCTTGCTCTAGTTGCCTTGCTTGCTGCTATGATGATACTGATGGCATATGCCAAAGGAGAACCAACTCAACAAGCCTGCGTATGCAGCATGAGTGGCCTACCAGAGCTTGCACATTACAACAAGCGTGGCCTTTCACCGATTGCTTCAGGTGACTGTAGTATACAACCTCGTCCAAAAACAACATTTGCGCACAGGACAAAGCGTGCCTACCAGTGCACGATTGATGGTCGGCCCAGACTGGCGTATTGCAATGACTGCAATCCGGAGGACGTTTTGAATTGCTGCACATACCATCTCACAGCATGCTGGGGAAGGAGGGACGCCAACAAGATTCTCCGTATTGTATAGTGTCATTAATGTTGCATCTGCAGAAACACTCAAAAACCGCAAGACATGCAGACTGAAGCATTCTCCGCCATATCACTACCGTAGCCAAAGACCAATACAAAGAAAGGTTGCACGCAAGCGAAAAAAAGAAGAAACGAGCCGGAGAAGAAAACCAGGGACGGAACTCTGTTCGTTGAGAGAACTGTTGGAAAAGCAGGACGAGGTGTTGGCAGCACAGAAAAGAAGACCTCACGATAAAACCAATATACGCTGCGTGGAGAAAGTGATCATCTTGGTGTTGTTCATACCTCGTCGCTGAGTGCATTGTGTGGAAATCATCAAGTTGACAAACTCGACAGGTAAACATTGTGATGGCACGTGGACATTCTGTTGAGTCTGACGAATCGTGACTCTGTTAAGTTGGGAGGCCCTTAATACCGCGGATTAGGTTGTCTTCGACCTTAGCGAATGACTCCTTGGCTTCCTGGAGTTTTGTCTTGGCCAGGACCTGGAGGCGAGCAAGGGTCTCGCTGTGGAGGGGGTTGATCGTGGTGTTCATGTTTGGGGGGTGGGCGTTGTTACAGTGTCTTGAGTGCGGGTGTGTGTGTGTGCACGTGAACAGTGCGTTGGAGGAGAGCAACTGGGGTGAGATGGCAAAACAAGGAGTGTGCTTTTTACGCGGACTCTAGTTGTCAGTGTGTTTTGGCGCTGTATTGAGTTTCATTTCTCTCACAAACATGATCGCCACAATGTTCCTTGCTGCCCTTGGACTTTTGTTTTTGAGCTGACTTCTTATCTTGATCTTCTTCGGGATGCCAAAGCAATACGGGATGATCAGCGCCTCCGTAGAAATTTTGTACTTGAATCATATTCTCCACTAGCAAGTTTCGACAAGTACACCCAGTTAATCCTGTAAAAGCAAGAAAAAAAGTGCATCAACAAGTCTTATTCATCAATCGACTTTTTTATTACATGCGCGCAGTCATCAACGAGGATGATAAATTCTATGCAAAGATCTTTTAGTATCATCACTTCAAGTTCCTCGATATGCTGTCATAGCTGCGTCCAGGACAAAACTCTACACGATCAACGTATTGTTTAATTTTTAATAAATGGTAAATATGCAGAAAAACAATAAAGAGGATCAAGCTCCAGGAAGATGCCATGCCCTGAAGCCAACCGTCACCGTCAACTTTCACCGAGAGATGACTAAAAGTGGTGCTGCTAGAGTACCAACTGCTTATGTTTTTGGCGCTTTGACACCTGTAGGTACTCCGTCGGTGTCGACTGCGACCGAGCCTTGAATAGGATAGATGAATTTCTTCTCCCAATACGGCTGAGCAATGTTGTTGCAGGCAGTGGCAGGCATGGTCTTGTAGTTCTTTTGGATGGTAGGCAACCAGAACTCGCTCAAGGTAATGGTGGCATTCGAAAGCTCATGCTCCAATACGATATGGCCGCGAGAGTTGTCTTTGCCCTGCTCGCGACTTTTGATCCAGCCATTCACGGTTTTGTTGGCGGTGGCATAGGTGATCGCGCCAGGTCCGGGAGCGACTTGGTCACCGTTGATGTTCCAGTCATTGGTGTCTCGATCCCAAATAACAGTTCGCATACCCATCTGCCACGCGATGGCACGGACACGATCGTCAACATCACCATATGGTGGGCGCCAGCACTTGGGAGTGATGCCGAGGACCTGCTTGATCATTCGCAGGGAATAGTAGAATTCAGCGACAACTTCGGCGTTGGTGAGGGTGGTCATTGAAGGGTGAGACCAAGTGTGGGAACAAATAGTGTGTCCGTCGTTGAGACCACGCTGAGCAGCTGCTGGAGCGCCCATAATCTTGGATCCGATGTAAAACAAATTGGCCTTTTGATTGTGCTTGAGCAAGTAATCGTAAAGGTTGGGTTCGGCCCATTTGGAGTTTTCCTTGGTGACGGGCCAGTAGTACATAGGGCCATCGTCATAAGTCAGACCCCCAGGTACCAGCAACAGGGCAAATGGAAATGTCTGGGGGGATGTAGTGGATCTTGGGAGTTGTACATACACTCTGAGTCCTATTGGTAAAGAACATGACAGAGTAAAAAGCGTTGGTATGGGTTGTCTCATCAATGGATGAGGGAGTTTTGAAGCAAAAATGAGAGCATTAACATACCACCAACAGTACGGGTCGCTGGCGGGATACTTGGCAGCGTATGCGGCCGAGGTGACAGGGGCGCTAGGAACTTTGTCCCAGTTGATGCTTTTAATAATGGGGATAATATTGGGGTCCTTGGCAGCATTCGTGACAATCTCGTTCATGGGAGGGTAGCCAGTCAAGGAGAAAGAGGCTGTGGAAAGGGGGCCGGTGGGCAAGTGTGATGGGTTGGGTGGAGGCCATGAAGTGATGACGCCGGGCTGAGCAGGGAAGGAAGGGAGGAATTTGGGGGAGGCTTGAGGGAGGTAGCTGCTGGTGGGGGTTGGAGCAGCGTTGACCGCAGCCAACAAGATTGTAGCCAAGGCGATCGCGCTTTGGAGGGAATACATGGTTATGCTCGTGGATGGTCGAGGGGAAGAGGCGAAAGAGGGCAAGGAAGCAAGGACGAAAGTGTCTTTATGTTATATACTATGAGGCTAAGCGGGTAAAATGCTCGGGTCTGGCCCTGACCAGCAAGGGCCACCAAATCTATTAATACACGAAAAAAAACCGTTGAGTGGCATTTATTTCTCCTTTTGTGGAAAAACATCCATCTTCTCGGCTATATGTCAGTTGTGAGCAGGACAACTGCTTAGGACAGTACCCCCTTCAATTTCAAGATTCAGTCTCGCTTCTCAAAACGAGAGCATTCTTTTTTCTATTGCTTCCAGAGTCGACTTTGGCAACAACCACAAAGAGGAAGACGGCCAATCGACGACAAGATTCGCTTCAAAGAGTCGGGCCAGACTCTTCTTTCAGGAGCCGAGGGAGCTCTTTGAACAAATGAAATGTTGTGGAGGCGGCTGAGCAAGAGCATGGCAAATGCTTCTGAACGAATGAAAGCGCAGCTCTTGCACACCAGGCCAGAGAAAACAGATATAAATAAAAAGGCGTCCGTGGCGGTGTTCACATAAATATGCGCTCCTCCAACGGTGCTTGGTGTCACGTCATAAATATCTTTTTTCTTTTTTCTTTTTTTTTATGCGAGATTTCCGCGATTCTCTGCCAACCACTTGCCAGTCGCTAGAGTGATGACCTGTTGAATGGGCTTACGCATGCTTCTTGACCACGACATTCCTCGTACCGGAAGGGACGCCAAAGGCGACGTCCATCGCTCTCTTGATATTGGCCAGCTTCTGGCGGACCTCGTCCCAGTCCTGGGCTCCCTCGATCTCCATCTTGACTAAGTGATGTAGGCTGCCAGTCGAGGGTCAAAGTCGCCTCTCTCGACCACCACCTTGTCGGGGTCCTCGTTCAAGTTCGAGCCATCGTCGTAGAATTGACGTCCTTCTCGGCCTTGGCAATGGCTCGCTCGAACAGTTGAGCTCGGCCTTGTCCGGGTTGACGACGACCGACTTGGGTGCGATGTTGGCACGCAACGCTATGGAATTTCAAAGATAAAAAGAACGAAAGCAAGCGAACCGTCTTGGTCATTTTCGTTCTCGGCGACAGCTAAGGCATTGCGAAGCATTATCAGCTCCTTCATCAACTTGGGCAATTCCTCTAAGTAAGCAAGCAGATTAGTTAGGAGGAGACGCGTAACAAAGGTATAGTTGCAGATCACCACAGGTTAGAATAGTATGTATGGTTAATGTTGCTAACTGAACGCTTCGCTCGAGGGCCTCGCATTCTATGTCGTGGTGGGGCTAGGAAAAAGGATTCAACTCTGACCCGCACAAAGACCTTTCTGAGTCGTCATTTGTGAAAGCCATTGATCAAGCTAAACACAGACAAGAGAAGCAGAAGGCTTGATCTCAACATACAGACATTGTAATCTAAGCAAAACATTAAACGTAAAATATATGGTAACAAGTTAATGCCAGTGATTCTGGGCGGTAGTCAGCACCGCGAAAGAAGCATATGTTAGGTCGGGTGACAGCGGTTGTAATTCTCGGTGCGCCTATATCGACAAGAGGCGGCACAGAAAATAAGAGACGCATGAACAGAGCTATCATTCGCGACCGATGATGCTTTGTCCACCTTCAGGCGTTGCACCTACTCTTCAGTAAAATGTCGTTATCTAATTTCGTGCCGCACGGAAAACATCAACTGGCAAGCACTTGCGCAGAGCGCGATAATTTATTTAGTCAATTACGACTCCACCTGACAACTCCCCAGGGTCTCCAAGCTAAGGAGAATATGTTGTCCGCGGCGTTGTTGGAGATGAAGTCGCCGACGGAGACGGCGTTGAGGCTGGAGAGACTGGATTGGAACGTGAGCTTCGAGGTTTCTTCATTTCTGGGAAAGGCCGTGGGTAAGGTTGTATTGTGTAATGAGGTTTTGAATGATATGTCTTCCGATGCTCCAAGGAGGACGAGGTTGAAGAAGGCCCTGCAAAAGTCGATGAGCCGTCCAACGGCATAGGTGGAGACAGCTTTGGGTTCCGCTTCTTGTCAATTTTGGATCGTCTTTGTGCGAAATGCTTCCTGGATTCCATGTTTCCCGTTGATATTGACGAGGCTGATGATGATGAACTGCTTTCCTGGCTCGGTTGTTGAGAGGCCATTGACCCCTTCTCAAACAGACCTGTCATTCGCACTTCAACGCCGGGGGCCAATTGCACCAGGTGCCGGTCGTTCACCAGGAGACCCTTGTGTTTCATCCGGTTGATAAACTTTTGCCATGTCGACGTTGCCCCGACTCGATCAATCTCGGCCTTGGGATACTGTGACCGCTCCAGCGGTGTTGGCTCTGTGCTGTTCCCTGCACCCGTTGCATCCTCAGTCGTATTTCCTGCAGCCAATGGCCCTCCCGATTCTGCAAGCGAAAGCTGGCTCATCCTTAGTTTCTTATCTTTCTCATTTTGTACGATCCTTTGAGTCTCCTCACTCGTCAACTCGCCAATGTACATCGAGACCAAAGCTGCAAGCTTATGAGGCCGATCCCACATAGTTGCATGCCTCAAGAACAAGCGCAAATCCTCCTGATCCTGATCGTTCTCGGCATTTGACCCTTTGTCACTTTGTTCTCGCATGGCTGCTCCTGCTTTTCCTACAACGGTCGACAGATCAACGACCCGACCTCGAAAGAACTTCTTGCTCAGGTACCCCATTCCTGCGGGAGTGACTGCGAGTGCCGAAAAAGGCTTTCCAGCAAGAGACACCTGAATGTTTCTCTCTTGCTTTTGGGACAAGGGCGCCTCTGGTGCTTGTGATGATGAGTCAGGGGTAGTGCTGTCCTGATCCACAATGAGAAATCCGTTCTTGACCAGCAATTTCACAAATCTCCTAGAGTGGTCGACACGTTCTTCCGGCTGGTACATCTTCTGGAAACGAGGATATTGCTTCGTAATCAAGGATTCCACTGTGCCCATTGTAGTTTGCTAGCCAGAGTTAAATAAAACAAAAATAGGGCCACAATGAGTATATGGTCTGCTGAATCACTGTAATGATCCAAAAAAAAAAAAAAAAAAAAAAAATCGACAAAAGTATCACGACTTACCTTTCCTTTGGCCACGGTGCGAGTAAGGAACGCACCAATCTCCTCGGCTTCCTGCTCGTCAGTTAACGGAAACTGTTGTGCGTATGGAACGTAGCCGAGCTTGAATGTATCCTGCATCATGTTCTCATAGATTGCCTGTCCTGCAAATGCATCCTTGGCAGCATACCAGATCCACTTTGGATCCAGTGTTGGCGAGTCCCAGTTCCATTTGAGGATAGCCTTGGTTTTGACGACTTCGCGACCTGGAAAACCAAACATGTTGTCGAGATCGGCGAGGGACGCTGCAAGAACCTTTTTCTGCTTGGCAATCTTTTCCAGGTTTACGACCCCGCCACAGTCAATCCCATACGAACTCCGAAGCTCAGAGGCGTCGCCACTGGCAGCCACACCAGCCAAGATCTGGTCCTTGTCCTCGAGAAAGGCTTTAAGACGAGGTGGGAACCGTTCTG
This sequence comes from Podila verticillata NRRL 6337, assembly GCA_000739165.1. NCBI lineage: Eukaryota > Fungi > Mortierellomycota > Mortierellomycetes > Mortierellales > Mortierellaceae > Podila > Podila verticillata. Next base: position 2,244,454 of record KN042423.1, read on the forward strand.
GTTTCGTGTTCTGCTCTGTGATCCGATACACCTGAAAGATCAGACAGACGTCTTTGGTTGCGATTTGGACAAGTGACACGCCCGTACCCTTTCGTGGGATGAACGGAGAGGATGTTTCGGTGTCAAACCCCACTGGGCCCGGGGATCCTTGAACTGTGCTATAGTAGTCAGAGAAGAGCTGCATCGCCTGTTCTGCCGACTCATAGGTGCCAGCCACAAACACGGGAGGTCGTTCCCGGGCTCGAATGACGCGTGCCTCTGCCATAGCATCGCATAGGATCTGAATCGAGGAACTGATATCTTCGTGGCCATGGACAGGGTTGGCAACACGGACAGCTGGTTCGATTCGTGTTCCTGTGGAGCGGTGCTTGTTGTTCATGATCGGCTGAATCCGTTTTGGTTTTCGAAGAGGTTTGGTGGTGTGAAGGTTTGGGGTTGATGGTGCTTTGGAGGCGATGTTCGAGTGACTGGAATCTTCTTGAAGGAACAGGCGAAGGTGCTTGTTGTGCACCTTTGGAGTCTTGTCCCTAGATTTAATGGCGATGGCGAGCGTTGGTTTGGGTCGAGTTCGAAGCAACTTTGGTTTCCAGAGGGAATCCTTTGGTGTTCTGGAGGCTGTTGAAGTGTTCCGTGATCCAAAGGGTCGAGCACACGAGCTACGATCGGCTTTTGGAGATAAGTATGTCTTTCTGGAGTGGTGGAAGTCTCGGTGTGGCCAGTCCAAGATATGGGAGAGTAAAGGTGGACGGTAAGGCGCAGAAGAAGGCAGGAAAGTTGAGGCAGGTGAGAGAATAGAGAATGTGTAACGAGGGCGCCAGACGAGGTTCAGAAAGGAATGCGAATTCGTCCGGAGACTGGACAGGAGCATAACAGAGCCGGCTTACGGAGAGTGTCGGTGTCGGTGTAGGATGCTGCAGATCCCGATTCCTCTGTGTCGCGACAGGTAAGATTAATCGATTGAAGAATTAGAAGACTCGACAATAAAAGAGATCGCAAAAAAGGGTGCGTGACTGCTCGTTGGCCTCAATTTGACCATTTTGGAGTGCAGTTGGTCCTGGTCCTTCCTGCAGATGCGTATGTTTCCATTCGTTTGGAACAGGATTTGTGCCGTGATAATCATGGCCCTGGATGAAATACACTGTATGAGACGGCACCGTAGCTCTCCACATGAGGCGCCTTGAGGCCTGTGGGTCTGATCTGTGGAGTTGTTGTGACTTCATTATTATGCCCGCTGCACAAGGCAAGATTTGCATGCGGTCGCTTCAGGGCTTTGTGTCCAAGGTGACGTTGCAAATTGCAGCCAATCAGAAGGCGGTAATTTCCGTTGGCCCGCTTCTTTTTTGATGGACAGCAGAACGCGTTTCATCATCATCTCTGTTCAGCCATCCCCATCCCACCTCCCCCACTCGTTCTTTGACTTTGACCTCCTTCACGCCTACCCGTGGATAACCAACAAAGACACATCTCAGGGAGACACGAGCCACAACAAACAATGCGCTTCATCCACAGCCAGGCCCTGGTGGTCATCGTGGCTTCATTCCTGGTCGCAGGCCATGTTTCCGCCTTTTCATCACCCGAGGAGGCTGCTGACTTTGAGGCCTTCGCCGCCCAGAGCGAGTTTGCCGACTATGGCACCATCCCTGTCATGGAAGAAGATGGACCACAACAAACACATTTCGAGTCGTGGTCAGAGAGTGATGTGCCCATTGTGCCTCAGAACATCAAGATCACCAACTTGCTCCGCACACTCGACCTCTCTCGTCCATTGATTCGCGAAATCACCTCGGCTGCCATCCAGAACATTGCAGAGGAAGATGTCAAGGACTACTACTTCCCTGTCGACCACGCTTACATGTCTAACCTCGCTCACATCACTGCTGAGAACAGAAAAACCAAAGAGGTGCTCGAGTTGGTCAAGGACGAGCAGTATCTGGATGGGTATGTATTCTTTGGGACAAAAGACTGGCTTATTCCTAAATCCGACTGGATATTGCCTCAGCATCTATACTAATGTTTTTTTTTGGATTTCATGATACTCTACCAGTCAGTTCCAATACTACAGGATCAAGTTGGCCAGTCCTTTGTCACCTGGAGACAAGGTGCAAATCACTGTCAAGACGTTCCTCTCCAACATTGTCCGCCCCTTCCCCACCCATGTCGGCCAAGCAGAGAAGCAGAAGGTCCTTTACTTTGGCAATCCATTTGCCCTCACTGCCTACCCTGCTGCTAAGCAAAAGACCACTGTCATGTAAGAATTTTTTTCTTCAAAGCTGAGGACGGCCTCAATTAACCAAATAAGGTACTGATGAACTCTCCTTCGTAACAATCTAGTACCCCCAACAACGTCTTGGATGTGCTCCATTCCCCTGAGGAAGTGGATGTGGTGATCAAGAACAATCAGGTTATTCTTGGACCCTACACCGAAGTCAGTGCATTGGAACACGGCATCTTTGAGATCCAGTATCAGTTGACTGGCGCCATCCAGCACGTCCGCCACCTTCGCCGCGATGTTGAGGTTTCGCACTGGGGAAACAACTTGGCTATCGAGGAGCACTACAACTTTGTGAACAATGGCGCCCAGTAAGTGGATTTAACACAACGTTGTGCAATGGAGTTCGGTATTCATATTTATGTTTTTGGTATTCATATTTATGTATTCTGATCTATAAATCAAAATAGGTTGAAGGGACAGTTCAGCAGAATCGACTACCAGCGTAACCCTATGGGCGTTCGTGACGGCAACGGCATCCTGGGCTTTATCACTCCGATCCCAAAACTGGCCAGCGATATTTACTACCGTGATGAGATTGGCAACATCTCGACATCGGCCATTGTTCACCAGCCCGACCATGTTCAACTCCACATGAAGCCCCGCTTCCCTATTTTTGGTGGATGGAACACGACCTGGTACCTTGGTTACAATGCTCCCTTGGATGGATATGTCCACAATGTGCCCAAATCCGACAAGTATATCCTCAAGGTCTCTGTCTTTGCCCCCATGAAGGATACCTCCTACGAGCAGGTCGAAATCCGCGTTGTTCTCCCCGAGGGATCCCAGTATGTTTCCCTCGTCAATATTTTCGCTTGATGTCAATCAGCTCTCGTTTTCGTCGACTTGTGTGCGCTGACATTTTTGTTCGACCTATTTCCTTTCATTCAATAGAAACGTGAAAGTTCATATTCCTTTTGAGGTAGAGTCTATTGAGCACTCGACCACAAAGACCTACATGGACAGTGCTGGACGCTCGACCGTGACGATCCAAGCCCGTAACCTGATCGAGGACCACGCTCAGGACATGTTGATCGAGTACGAGTACTCGAGCGTCAGCTACCTCACCAAGCCCTTTGCTGCCGCCACCATGCTCATGGCCGCTTTTGCCACCTCCATGATTGTCTCAAGACTGGACTTTAAGATTAGTGGATCGGCGTTCAAGAAGAACAAATAGATACTTGTTTTGCTTTTTTGCAGGAGTGATATTTTTCTATGGCGCGGGAAGAAATACAGTGTATCACGACTATTGCATGCTGAGCATGTCTAAATCAACTCGAGAGTGTATTTACAGCATAACCGCGTGTTTTTATTTTTTGTCGTAAAGTACAATGGGACCTCTTTGAGAGTTTGGATGTGGATCAATATTTATAAGGCGAAGAGGAGGAAAATGCAAAAGAGAAAAAAGAGTGACAGGGTAATAAAAAAAAAGGGGTGTTTGCAACATATGTGATGCCTTAGTTGGCAGTGACAGCAACCTCTGGAGAAGCTTCCTCGGGCAGGACCAAGAGTTGTTCAATAGCAGAGTGATCACCCGCAACCTTGTAAGCATGGAAGTTTCTCAGCAGGCCATCAACGTCCTCCATGGACTGGTTCTTGATGTCGGCCAACTTCTTGATCTTGCCAGTAATGGCCTTCAAGTCGTCATCCGACAGCGCCAGACCCAGCTGCTCTGCACGGTTCTTGACCGCGTTCCAGCCAGTGAGACGATGACCGATCGAGACGTAGCGGGTCATGCCAAAGACCTCGGGCTTGAGAATCTCGTATGTTGCTGGGTTGTTCAGGATCGCCTTGGCGTGGATACCGGCTTTGTGGGTGAAGGCACAGTAGCCGGTGATGCAGTTGTTGAAGGGCACTTGGATTTCGACGGCGTCGGCGATCAAGTTCTCCAGGTCGCGCAGCTTGTGCAGCTGGTACTTGGAGGCGACATAGTCTGGATCAACCGTGAACATGCGTGCAATGAGGTTGCCGATCGGGGTGATTCCGTTGCGCTCACCGATGCCGAGGACTGAGGTGTCAATGTGGGTGGCACCAGCCTCCAAAGCGGCGTAGGCGTTGGCGGTGGCACATCCGGTATCTATGAAGGAAGAAAATGTCATTGGCAGAGAGTCAGAACGAGTGTTTGTGTGCGAGACATAATGTAAGGTTTCTTTGAGCGATGTGATTGGACGAGAAATAAAAAAAATGTGAATCGCCCATCTGCATCTGGGTGACTGCTTCTCGTATCTCTCATCGTATATCACATCTAGGGAGGCAAAAAAAATGGTGGAATGTGTTTCGAGTGAAAGGAGCAGAGCATTGGGTGAAGGTGCTTACCGTTGTGGAAATGGCACTCAATATCGGTGGTGGGCTTGAGGACGCTGCGGAGGGTCTTGACAAGGTCGTAGACCTGGCGGGGGTTGGCGCACCCAACAGTGTCAGCAATGCCAACACGGTTGACACCCAGCTGGTCAACGGCCTTGTACAAGTTCAGCAGATCGACCAAATCGGACCGGAAAGAGTCTTCAGACGAGAAGCGGACCTCAAGGCCCTTGGACTTGACATAGTTGATGACCTCGGTGGCATCTTTGATGATGCGATCCATATCCTTGCCGTGACTGAACTCGCGGAGATATGAGCTAGAGAGGGGAAATGCAGATGGGTTGGGTGCTATTAGTACTTTCTTTCTGGACAAGCTCCCTTCGTTTTTTTGGAGACGCTTTAGGGGACGTGGATCATACCTGGTACCGATGACAACATCAAGACCATCAACGCCGGTTTCGCAGGCAATGCGGGCATCGTCCATATGACAGCGAACGTGGGTCAGAATCTTGGCCTTGAGACCCAGGTTGGCAATGGCTATGCAGTCGAGTCTGGACTGCTCCGACGCTGCAGGAGAAGTCAGCTCGATGTACTCGACGCCGAAATCGTCGAGTGCCTTGGCGATCTCAATCTTCTTGGCTGTGTCAAAGAAGGCGTTGGCAAACTGTTCACCCTCGCGCAAGGTAGACTCGATGATGGACCAATTCGTGAGGCGGGAGAGCGAGTCCGTGTACTTGGGGGCGTAGGGTGAGGCCGAGACGTTGGCAATGGGGGCGTGTGGTGGCATGGTGTGTTTGTGTGAGTGAGTATGTAAAAGTATGAGTGGGGATGTAAGTGGAGTGTAAATGGACAGTCGTTAAAAAAAGGAATGCGATGCGAATATTGCTATCAAATATGTCTGCGACTGGAGTGTTTGGTTTGTTGCAAAAATGAAGTGAAGAGTAATGGGAAGAAGGGTGGAGAGGTCTTTTTATACGAGTGGGATTATCAAACTCGAGCAAGACGATGGGTGACGATAATAATGATGATGGATAGTGACAAGGTGACAGCTGTTTCTCAAACACTTCTCGGAAAAGTTGGGATGTGCGGTGTGTGGAGTGGCAGAAAAAAGAGGCGAGAGATGGATTAGTGCCTATGAGATGGATCGATGCGATCAAAAAAAGATAATTAATTCTTTTTCTCGGTCACCGTGCTCACTCCATCCAACAAACAAAATCATATGTCGATCGACTTGATCCAGTCAATTAAGCGATTTTTGTATTCAAGCAAGAGATGCGATAAAGACAACAGGATAATAAAACGCGCAGAGACAATAAGAAAACGAGAAAACGAGGGGAGGGAGGGAGCACTCTGCACTTCGATGCAATCCTAACGATCATTGCGTTTATCGTCGATTTTCATTCTTGCTTTCCCATCACTCAAGACGAGTATGTTGCAGCTCGGACATCTTGATGAGACTTTTTTTTTTTCAGAGGACTAACTCTCTGAAGTGTGCTCCGTGATCACGTGCACTAAGATGTAAGTCAGGGAGCACAGACTTCACTACTGACCATCTCGGGGCCGATATTGGGCTACAGGACGAAACTCCATCGAGGCTCATCATATGATCGAGTTCCAGGGTTCAGCCTTGACCATTGGAAGGCTGGTGCAAGAACAGAATATCGGTTTGGTTCCTGACCATGGACTCGCCACTTTCCTCATGCCAAATTTAAATGTGAGGTGTGTCGAAAAATAAACAAATTACTTGGCGACTTCGTGTCCATGTCACGGCTGTGTGTGCCACAACGAGTATAGGCACACAGCTATCCTTTGCGCCTGTGGGGGTCTGCACAAATATTGCCTCCAGACCCGGCTCCAGGCCCCGCCTCCCAACCATATCTTAAATAAAATATGGTTGTCGCGGAAATTGAGAACTTGACCTTGCTTGCCTTCTTCCATCATCTTCCTTTGAATACAACATCACCATCATCCTGTTCGCACACTCAGCACACTTCCACCCAGAAAACTTGTGTCAGCTCAAATGCTACCACACAAGTCTGCCTTGCCGGACTATGACAAAGGCATTCCCGCAACACCGCCAACATCACCTGCTGACTCAGAAATGACTTTCGACATTGGCCGGATGCTCCTTCTATCCCCTGAGGCGAAGATTCTGCTCAACTATCCCAAGAATGATGCCAGCATTGGAGCAAGTCCAACTACAGTCGTAGTGTACTACTATTTGCCCGGAGAAACCGATTCGTCCGATTCTTCAGCGTTTCCACCATCACCTCTACCACCGCCGAGGTCGTCAAAAGAAGGAGGTACAGAGCCATCCCGATCTAGGGATCCAACAAGAAACACTGGTAGCCAGGATAGTATCACACCATCGACCCGAGGCTCTCAAAGGCCAGGATTCCGATCGCCACGACGGGATGTCGAAGCTGCCAAGAGTTAACCCAAGAACAGGAACTATCGCAGGACCTACCCATCTCCTGACGAGGGTAATAGTGACGACGATACCTCTCTCACAGCCAGGTTGCGAGAATCCTCAGATCGCTTCTGGGTACTTTCACAAGCACTACAGACTGAGCTCTTCCTGCCCGTGAGAAAACACCAACTAGACCCACTGTTGCTGGCGCATCGCATACTCCACGTCCTGGGCTGAGGTCTATAAGGGAGCACCAGCGTCATCATTTGTTGGATGAAGAAAAGCGAGAGTATGCTTCTTTGTGTGATATAAAGTCCGCATTGACGTTCCTCGTTAGGATAAAAGGCTAATTTTTGAGGGTCCCCCTGTATACAACTCGTTATAAAGACGATGGAGAGAGAGGCCATCTCTTGAGATCTAACTCGCCTTGGTGGTGCCTACGATTGTGTAAGAAAACGAGAGAGTGTTGCATAGTGTCATGAAAATGTTGACTTAGACTGATCTGGCCTTCGCGAATAGCATATGCAGCAGTAACGCACTCGCACAACATATTGCAGTGCAAGTAACCACAATTTTTAGAGCACCCCTTAAGAACGCGAGATACAAAAAAAAAAAAAGAAGAGAAAGTGAGATATTGTTCTTAGGAACAAATCCATAGAACAATGTGCTTAATCTCAGCAGATCGTAGCAACAAGGCTACTCTACTGCTTACAATACCCCGTTCAATTAAAGTCGTCTGCACATTAGCAGCGTGCCAAATCAAAGGCCTGTATTGCATACCTGCTTTGCCCTATCCAGAGTCAAACTTAAAAAATAAATCATTGCTTCGCCCGAAGCTCTTAAAAAAAGTGGAATGAAATTCGAAATTCTCATTTGATTCCATTTACTGCCACTCTTAATACCATCTCCTATTTCTCAGATCTTGTCATCATGAGTACCATGTCTGCAATGTCGCAAAAGATCGAAACCGAAGGAGCTCAGGCGCTGGCTGAGGCACTCAAGGCTCTCAAACCCATCTCGAATTTTACCACTTTGGACTTAGAGAACTGCAATATCGGAGACAACGGAGCTCAGGCAATAGGAGATGCACTCAAGACCAACTCAACTCTGGTCACGTTGGCCTTGGAGCGCAATTCGATCGGAGACAATGGAGCCCAGGCACTCGGAGAGGCACTCAAGATAAACTCATCTCTGGCCACTTTGGACTTGCAGAACAACTCGATCAGAGAACACGGAGTTGAGGCACTGGGAGAGGCACTCAAGACCAACTCAACACTGACCACTTTGAAGTTAGAGAATAATGCGATTGGAGACAACGGAGCTCAGGCGCTGGCTAAGGCACTCATCATCAACTCAACTCTGACCACCTTGGAATTGCGGTTCAACTCGATCAAAGAAAATGGAGCCCAGGCACTGTCTGAGTTACTCCAGACAAATTCGACTCTGACCACTTTAAACTTGCAGAGAAACTTGATCGGACACAAGGGAGCTCAGGCGCTGGCTGAAGCACTCAAGTGCAACTCAACACTGACCACTCTGGACTTGTGGCGCAGCTGGATCGGAGACAACGGAGCTCAGGCGTTATCTGAAGCTCTCAAGATCAACTCAACTATGTCCACTTTGAACTTGCAGATAAACGCGATCGGAGACAAGGGAACTCAAGAACTCGGAGAGGCACTTAAGACCAACTTGACTCTGACCACTTTGGACTTGACCGGGAACAAGATCGGAGACAATGGGGCTCAGGCACTTTCTGAGGCACTCAAGACCAACTCGACTCTGACCACTTTGAGCCTGAATAACAACTCGATCGAAGACAATGGAGCTCAGGCACTCGGAGAGGCACTCAAAACCAACTCAACTCTGACCACTTTGGAACTGCGGAGTAATAAGATCAACTTTGATGGCATTCTGATATTGATCCTGGCACACAAGAGCAACTGGACTCTGGTCACATTAAGCTTGGCTGGCAACTTAGTCATAGACAACATAGTGCAGGTGCTATCTGAGGCATTCGAGACCAACTCGACTCTGACCACTTTAAACTTGAATCACACGTCGAGCAGAGGAAAAGGAGCTCAGGATCTGGCTAAGGAACTCGAAACCAACTCGACTCTGACCACTTTGAACTTGGATCACGAGTTGATCAGAGACAAGGGGGCCCAGGCGCTGTTTAAGGCACTTAAAACCAACTCGACTCTGACCACGTTGAACTTGGAGAGCGGCTTGATCAGAGACAAGGGGGGTCGAGCGCTGTTTGAAGCACTTAAGACCAACTCGACTCTGACCACATTGAACTTGGATGCCCATTTTATGAGTCATGAGGTAGCTCGGGTGCAGGCGCTGGCTGAGTCACTCAAGATCAACTCGACTCTGACCACTTTGAGCTTGCGGAGAAACTCGATCAAAGACAAGGGAGCTCAAGAACTCGGAGAGGCACTTAAGACCAACTTGACTCTGACCACTTTGGACTTGGTCGGGAACAAGATCGGAGACAATGGGGCTCAGGCACTTTCTGAGGCACTCAAGACTAACTCAACTCTTGCCACTTTGAACTTGGAGAGCAACTCGATCGGAGACAATGGGGCTCAGGCACTTTCTGAGGCACTCAAGACCAACTCAACTCTTGCTATTTTGAACTTGGCTGTAAACAGTATCGGAGACAATGGGGCTCAGGCACTTTCTGAGGCACTCAAGACCAACTCAACTCTTGCCACTTTGAACTTGGCTGTAAACAGTATCGGAGACAAGGGATCTCAGGCACTTTCTGAGGCACTCAAGACCAACTCAACTCTGGCCACTTTGAACTTGGACAGCAACAAGGTCTGGATCAAAGGACTTCTGGCATTTTCTGAAGCATATAAGGCCAACTCAACTTTGACCACTTTGGAGTTGAGGAGTAACAACACCACGGGCAAAATTGCCCCAGTGTTGCTTGATTCACTAAAGAGCAAGACAGCTTTGACAACTTTGAACTTGGAGCACAAGTCGATTGAAGAAGATGAAGGTCGGGCACTGGGAGAGGCTCTCAAGACCAACTCGTATCTGATCACCTTAGACTTGCAGAGAAACTCGGTCGATGACAATGGAGCTCAGGTGTTAGCGGAGGCTCTCAAGACTAACTCAACTCTCATGACTTTGTACTTGGCTGGCAACTTGATCGAACACAGTGGAGCTCAAGCACTGGCTGATGCGCTTAAGATCAACTCGACTCTGACTACTTTGGACCTGCAGAACAATTCAACTGGAGATGATGGGGTTCAGGCACTGTCTGAAGCGCTCAAGATAAACTTAACTCTGACTACTCTGGACTTGTGGTGCAATTCAATCGGCGAGGACGGAGCTCAGGCGCTGGCTGAGGCACTCAAGACCAACGGCACTCTGACCACTTTGTACTTGCAGAACAACTCAATTGGTGACCACGGAGCTCTAGCATTCTCTCAGGCACTCAAAACAAATTCATCTCTGACTACATTGGATTTGTGGGGCAACTCAATCGGGGACAGTGGAGCGCAAGCGCTGGCTGAGGCACTGAAGAGGAATTCCACTCTGACTACTTTGTACTTACAAAACAACTTGATCGGAGACAACGGAGCTCAGGCGCTATCTCAAGGCATCCAGATGAACTCGACTCTGACGACTTTGGACTTGTGGTGTAACCACGTCACAGAAAAAGGAGCAATGGCGCTGTACGAGGTGTCGCATGTCTGCCATGTGGGCACACAGACTATTCTCAAATATAGTTGGGAAGAGTTCTAATGTAGAATGACGGGCCCCTTAATTATATGTAAGCTCCGCAAAATGAACAGAAATCTCAACATGTCCTCGAAATCTAAAGTATGGCTTGTGAGAGATGACATCACGAAACAAAAGTATTGTCGCTGTCAAGGATTCGCTCAGCACCAAGCGCCCACAGTCTCTACGCCCCCTACATAGTAGAACAGTCAGTAGCATGCAACAAGTGTACGAAAGTATGAGTACCAATGGCATTCTACCCCTTAAGAAAACGAGACAGAAATAACAGAAGAGAAAGAGAGATGTTGTTCTTACGAACAAATCTATAGAACAATGGGCTTAATCTCAGCAGATCGTAGCAACAAGGCTACTCTACTGCTTACAATACCCGTTCAATTAAAGTCGTCTGCAATGGATTTATCTCTTCCAATATTTGAAATTAACATTAGCAGGCACCAAACAAAACCTTTCCGTCTTGCCTGACGACCCCACGTCGTATGATTCAGGACCCGAGGGTCTATTCGTATTCAACTTGACATCGGAAAAGGCGGTAATCGTCGCGTTCTAGCACGGATTCTGACTTAGAGGCGTTCAGCCATAATCCAACGGATGATAGCTTCGGGCCATTGCCTGCTCAGGCAAGCCCAAATACCAATTATCCGAATGAACGGTTCCTCTCGTATGGGTAAAACTAACATGTCTCACGACGGTCTAAACCCAGCTCACCTTTCCTATAGTGGGTGAACAATCCAACGCTTACTGAAATTCTACTTCAGTATGATAGGAGGAGCCGACATCGAAAGATCAAAAAGCAACGTCGCTATGAACGCTTGGCTACCACAAGCCAGTTGTCGCTCTACCATTAGTGTGTTTCTGAGACAAAGGAAGGTTGGTTGGTAAGTGTCGCGTTGGAGACACTTCTTAGCGCGTTTCAGCGATCACGTCATAATATCGACCTTTTCCGCATCTCTTCATCTATTTCCAGCATCCCATGCTTTTCATGCCAGCGTCCCTTGATCTTTCTCCAGCATCCCGTGATCTTTTCCCGTCTTTCTCTTTTCCCGCATCCATTGCTATTCATGCCAGCATCCCTCCCAGCATCCCTTGATCTTTTTCCAGCATCCTTGACCTTTTCCAGCATCCCTTGATCTTTTCCCAGCATCCTTTGATCTTTTCCATCTCTTGATCTTTTTTTGCATCCTTTGAATTTGGCGCTGGCCCTTGATGTTCCTTGATGGTGTCCCTCGATGGTGTCGCTTGGCGCATCGAAACTGTCCCTTGGTGTTGTCCCTTGGTGTTGCGCTTTGGTCTTTCCAGTCCTTTGTTCGTTGTTTAGTCCTTCAGCCGTTTTCCAGCATTCTCTTCTTTTTCACTTCGTCCCCTTGACTTTTCTGCGTCCCTCCTCTTCTTCGATTTTTTGGGACCTCCTCATCTCAGTGCGCTGTTGATCTTTCTGATGTCTGGCCCGATTACACTTCTTTATTCATTTTGTGCTAGGCTCGGGCCCAAACAACATTTTTCAAGGGAACTGTTACAGAAGTCTCAGGTGATGGATGGGGGCCTTTAGTTTCCACAGACGGCACAGATATCCTGCATCCCCTTCGTTCATGCCGGATTTATACCTTCTATAACAAGAATAAACCCATACCGCAACAAATCCATGCCAATTGTTCGACTGGGCGGGCACAAGGGGAGGTAGTGTTGGAGATTCTCTTGGTGCTTGACACACTGCACAGACTGGTGACTCCGTGGACTTGCTCCATTCGTCGAAGCAGAACTTGTCATAGGCAGAGACTTCTGCAGGCAGCGCCGCCACATATGTCCAGTTTAGAGCGGTATGTCCGCACTCCAGAAGCGTCGTCAGCAATTTAGCGTTCGCAAATAACAATCAGGCTCAAATAACCGGTTTTATTTGGGCGTAGCATATGTGAAAACAACAATACCATTTATAGGTGACTAGGATGACTAGAGTTTAGTGGATTAATGACATCCTCGGCAGCTCCACTGCCCTCTGGGGCAGCTACCTTCTTGTGTGCCAACCAAACCGTGGTTTTGACATGTCACACCTTGCACTTCACCGCAGCCACCAAGGAAGATCTTGTTACACGGGCAGCAGTACAACCCACATCCTTCGCTACTCTTTACTTCACATCCATTGCGATCTGCGGATCCAATGCTGCATAGAAACAGAGCGAGAAAGACAACGAAGAGCACATTCTTTGCAGAGCGAAACATTTTTAAATCTTAGAACTCCCTACAGTAGGCGAATGAGAATAACGATAACAGATAGTGAAAGAAAATAGGTCAGTTATGAATGAACACAGGTACCCCTTATGTATAATCGTAAAAGTCCAGTCATGTAGCCTTACAAGAGTCTGGTCAAGAAACGTAGGCGTGTTCGGGGGTTGTGCACGTCTTTCTGAGAGTGATTTTGTGACGGATTTGCAAGGGGATCGCTCGTGTTGCGGTTCTTGCGACAGTGCTTAGGACGGTTCTTACGGCAGTTGTTGCGAGTGATGCAAGTGCTGCTGTGAGTCTAGAGTCTTGAGGTAGGATCAGATGTGTGTCGGTGCAGGACGATGAGTAGGTGCGCCTTCTTTATATACGTGAAGAGGGTTGTAAAAAAACAAAATAATTCGAACTATTGTCATTCGGGCATGAAGAGAGAAAACGAAACAGGGCAACACCATTTCATGAAAATACTCAAGGATCTTATTACCGTAAGCAAGTGGGGTGTTCAAGCAGGAATATGATTTATGCAGCGTACATGGGTACGTGCAATGCTTAGCGTACAACAACGTCAATGAGACGCTTACCGTAATCTGATACACACAGGAAGGGAAGCGTGCGAACAACAAGACAAACCAAACGGCGATGTTGCATATCAAAGATGTACAAGCTGGAATTTAACTCTTGCGTTCATGCGACGCTTTCTGTAGCACATAATCAATGTGCTCATTACATGCACCCCCTAATTTGACATCATGAAAGAAAGTGTGTGAAGACCACTTTGCAACTGTTGATGTGCAGGAACAAGCAGATCAGGTTCCCGTTGCACATGTTTTAGGGAGGGTAGCGTGCGAACAAAAAAAACGCTTAGCGAGAGTGGGCACACAGGAACAATCAGAAGAAGAGGAGCCTAGTCAAGTAAGGTGTGTAAGAGAGAAAGAAATTCATGAATCGTGGATGCCTACGTGCAATGCTTGCCATATTACAGCATCAATGAGCAGATTATCCAAATCTGACATACTCAAGAACGGAACCACGCTTCGACTGTTATTACGAAGGAACAAGTACAGAAAGAAATCCAGTGAAAGAACAAGACTGTATGCACAGTGCATGCCAAGTCGTGGGTAGCGAAAGAATAGTGTGTAAGCACGGCGCATGAAAAAGACATAGGGCATGGGAACGTGTATGGGCATGGACAGCGAAAGAGAAATTGAGTAAGCACAGTGCATGAAAAAGACATGGGGCATGGGAACGTGTATGGGCATGAGAACGTGTATGGGCATGGGAACGTGTATGGGCATGAACAGCGAAAGAGAAAGTGGGTAAGCACCGTGCATGAAAAAAGACATGTGTCTATTGGGCATGAACAGCGAAAGAGAAAGTGGGTAAGCACCGTGCATGAAAAAGACATGGGTCTATTGAAACTAATTTGTTGCAACTAGAGGAAACTAACACGTAAACAAACTATTTCCATTTTTCACAAACTAGCGTTAACCATGTCAGAGCATGTTACAAAAGTATGACTAGCGCATCTCTTTCACCTATAAACCAGTCAGTCACTCAACTGCAAGCGTTCCTTACCCAGAGATAAAAACAGAGGAATCGTTCATCATGAGAAGGTTGAAGTAGCATTGGGCTCAACTTTTAATTGTAGATAATATCTCTGCCATCCCCAGCACAACTAAAACGACTTATCCTGCTCTTTATGGCTTAGACACAGACCAAAATCGCTCAGCAACACAAAGGCACCAAGGTTATTGCACTGTGCTCGATACCAAGACAGAACGGCGCAATGAAGGCCCAAGGAACTCTTGCAGTTCTAGATGTAGGTTTGTTCCAGAAAGCGGAGCTGAGATGAGTGACTGACTGGTTTATAGGTGAAAGAGATGCGCTAGTCATACTTTTGTAACATGCTCTGACATGGTTAACGCTAGTTTGTGAAAATGGAAATAGTTTGTTTACGTGTTAGTTTCCTCTAGTTGCACAAATAGTTGCAACAAATTAGTTTCAATAGACCCATGTCTTTTTCATGCACGGTGCTTACCCACTTTCTCTTTCGCTGTTCATGCCCATACACGTTCCCATGCCCATACACGTTCTCATGCCCATACACGTTCCCATGCCCCATGTCTTTTTCATGCACTGTGCTTACTCAATTTCTCTTTCGCTGTCCATGCCCATACACGTTCCCATGCCCTATGTCTTTTTCATGCGCCGTGCTTACACACTATTCTTTCGCTACCCACGACTTGGCATGCACTGTGCATACAGTCTTGTTCTTTCACTGGATTTCTTTCTGTACTTGTTCCTTCGTAATAACAGTCGAAGCGTGGTTCCGTTCTTGAGTATGTCAGATTTGGATAATCTGCTCATTGATGCTGTAATATGGCAAGCATTGCACGTAGGCATCCACGATTCATGAATTTCTTTCTCTCTTACACACCTTACTTGACTAGGCTCCTCTTCTTCTGATTGTTCCTGTGTGCCCACTCTCGCTAAGCGTTTTTTTTGTTCGCACGCTACCCTCCCTAAAACATGTGCAACGGGAACCTGATCTGCTTGTTCCTGCACATCAACAGTTGCAAAGTGGTCTTCACACACTTTCTTTCATGATGTCAAATTAGGGGGTGCATGTAATGAGCACATTGATTATGTGCTACAGAAAGCGTCGCATGAACGCAAGAGTTAAATTCCAGCTTGTACATCTTTGATATGCAACATCGCCGTTTGGTTTGTCTTGTTGTTCGCACGCTTCCCTTCCTGTGTGTATCAGATTACGGTAAGCGTCTCATTGACGTTGTTGTACGCTAAGCATTGCACGTACCCATGTACGCTGCATAAATCATATTCCTGCTTGAACACCCCACTTGCTTACGGTAATAAGATCCTTGAGTATTTTCATGAAATGGTGTTGCCCTGTTTCGTTTTCTCTCTTCATGCCCGAATGACAATAGTTCGAATTATTTTGTTTTTTTACAACCCTCTTCACGTATATAAAGAAGGCGCACCTACTCATCGTCCTGCACCGACACACATCTGATCCTACCTCAAGACTCTAGACTCACAGCAGCACTTGCATCACTCGCAACAACTGCCGTAAGAACCGTCCTAAGCACTGTCGCAAGAACCGCAACACGAGCGATCCCCTTGCAAATCCGTCACAAAATCACTCTCAGAAAGACGTGCACAACCCCCGAACACGCCTACGTTTCTTGACCAGACTCTTGTAAGGCTACATGACTGGACTTTTACGATTATACATAAGGGGTACCTGTGTTCATTCATAACTGACCTATTTTCTTTCACTATCTGTTATCGTTATTCTCATTCGCCTACTGTAGGGAGTTCTAAGATTTAAAAATGTTTCGCTCTGCAAAGAATGTGCTCTTCGTTGTCTTTCTCGCTCTGTTTCTATGCAGCATTGGATCCGCAGATCGCAATGGATGTGAAGTAAAGAGTAGCGAAGGATGTGGGTTGTACTGCTGCCCGTGTAACAAGATCTTCCTTGGTGGCTGCGGTGAAGTGCAAGGTGTGACATGTCAAAACCACGGTTTGGTTGGCACACAAGAAGGTAGCTGCCCCAGAGGGCAGTGGAGCTGCCGAGGATGTCATTAATCCACTAAACTCTAGTCATCCTAGTCACCTATAAATGGTATTGTTGTTTTCACATATGCTACGCCCAAATAAAACCGGTTATTTGAGCCTGATTGTTATTTGCGAACGCTAAATTGCTGACGACGCTTCTGGAGTGCGGACATACCGCTCTAAACTGGACATATGTGGCGGCGCTGCCTGCAGAAGTCTCTGCCTATGACAAGTTCTGCTTCGACGAATGGAGCAAGTCCACGGAGTCACCAGTCTGTGCAGTGTGTCAAGCACCAAGA
>KN042423.1:2262316-2291243 GCA_000739165.1 Podila verticillata NRRL 6337
GAACGCCGCAGAGAGGGGGAGATGAAATGTTGTCAGGAAACCATGCCCAATGGCGAAATATTGGTTTCTTCAATTCGAACTTAGAAGACAGCACGGGCAAGCTCCTCCAAGGAGTTGATCTTGATAGGGGTGCGAATGGACTTGCCGGCAACAATAGAGAGGCCCTCGCCCGAGTAGGTGACCAATGGCGACAGCTCCAGAGTGGGTGCGCCCTCGATCTGCTCGTCGTCCTCACCGATGACGATCTTGCCACCGGCAGCCTCGATAAAGCGAACATGCTGCTGAAGAATGTCACGGCGAGAGGTTTCGGGGCAGTCCTGACCAGTGCCAGGTGCGTTCTTCAGAGGAGAGAACTCTTCGCGGCGGTCAACCTCAAAGACAGCCATGCGCTCAGTGAAGGGGAAGACATCAAAGACAAACATCTCGAGCTTCATGCCGTTGACCTGCTTGGGGGCAATGACCTCGCCGGTCTGGAAGTCCAGGGACTTGATCTTCTTGCGCGCAATGTGGTATTCCAAGTCGCCTTCAAAGGACTCGACTCTGTTCAAAAAGTCGAGAGTGTAAAAATGGTTGACAATGTTAGCAGCTCCGAACGAGAGTTGTCCGTTCTTGGGGTTGATGGCATGGGCAACGTCCGCGTCAATCTCGGAGTATTCAATGACATTGAAGGCTGAGTTGCGGAGGCAGACGACACCCACAGGCTCCTCGGGGGCGGTCTTGCGGACAACCTTGGCTCCACAGTCGGCGTTCTTCTGGACACAGTAGCCGATAAAGACGGGATCAGCAACACGGACGAGGCAGTTGTCGACACAGTAGGCGTGCAGGTACTCGATATTGCGCTCGGCCATGTTGGCCAAAACCCCTGTGCCACGGAGGGAGGCATAGACACCTCCATTGCCATCGGGAGCCACGGCGATCTGGGACTTGGACTCCATCATGATCTTGCCGTCGAAAGTCAGACATGGCAAGGTGCCTGAAAAGTATACAAGAACGAACGTCATATTAGTCAACGTTGCTTCACCAGTGGGCGAATTCTGATCGTGGAGTTGTGACAATATGTCTCCCAGTCACGGCGCCCGAACCATCATTTGATGCTCGGAGCCAATTTTAGCTTTGCCACTGTCTCAGAATAATGAAGACGCTTTGGTGGCAGAGCAGTCTCACCGGAAGTGATAGCGAAACAATTTCCGCACACACCATCCGGCAAGAGAAGGAAGAGCGAGAGAAGCGCAAGGGGCAGAGAGTGTATGGACGAAAGAGAGGAAAGCGATACGGCATGTCCAATGGCGCGTGTTGCATTGGATGGTGGTTGGCACTTTCCATGGCCATGGTGGAGACGGACAATGTCTTCCTCTCCGCTGACGATCCGTTGACGCCATGCTGTTTCTTTGGTGTCTATTATTCCAATGTCCCCCTCTGGCTTCGTTTCGAATCGAACCAAATGTGCGCAAAAAAAGAAAAGAAACAAAAAAAGCTGTTTGGATTGATGTGGAACGCCATCCTTGCGCATCTCATCGGTGATAAGCTCCTGCGGTATCGCGCCTCTCCTTTTGCAAGAAAAGGGGAGGGGTTGCTGCATCCTGATTGGTTTTGGTTGTGCATGTGTGTGTTGGCGTGTTCCGCGGGCTAAGAACGATGGGGGTTCATGCGTCCTTGATGTCGACAATTAGAACTTTACCTTGCTCGAAAAAGACAATGTTCTCGCTGGAGAGACCAAAGTAGTCATTCTCCTGGAAGAAGGCCACGGTGGCAGGACGAGTGGGTCCAGAGGTCATAACGTACCAAGGAATGGTCACGTTCGCGACGGCGCCAGGCTGCTGCTGAGCCAGTTGCTGGAGCTTGACAATGCGCTCGGCCTGGAGCTGGAAGAGAGGCTTGCTTGAAGGCAGGTTGATGTTGTAGCATCCCTTGGGGGCCGACGAGCCGAGACGGGTGCCCTGGCCACCAGCAAGAAGGATCACAGCGACCTTGTTCTGAGCCATCTGGTTGAGGCCAATGGTCTGCCATTCCTGGATCTTGTCCTTGGAGGCTTCAAGAATCGAATCGAAGCATGATTCAGGCAGAGGTTCGAGGGTGGCGGACTGGCTGTTGAGCATGGGCGAGGGGCAGGTGGTGGCCTTTTGGTGGATCCTGTTGACACGCTCTACGTTGAGGCTTTGAAGCTGCTCGAAGAGCTTGGCTTGCTCTGCAGGCGAGAGGTCGTCAAAGAAGGTGAGGAGATGGGCCTGACCGGCGGCCTGGTAGCGTTCGCGAAGTTCACGAATGTCGGACGAAGACGCCTGGGGCTTGGGGGTCTGGATCGCGAGGGCTGATGCGGCAATCATTGTGTTGGATGTAGAGTAGAGTGGGGTGTTAGTGCAGAGGATATAGTATGTGTCTTTGGGTAGGGCAATGAGGTGAGTGGGATGAATGGAGAGATGATGATGAAAGAGATGTCAAAAATATATATATTTAAAAAGCTGTCGTTAAATAGGAATGCAGTCATATTTAAAAAAAAACTCAAAGTTGCACAAAAATAAAGATCACGGACTAAAAATTGAGATAACGCCGACACGGACACGGGTCAACTCCTCTCAGGACAGGACAATACAGGCAGCACAGGACAAAGGATTCAAGCAAGGCACACAGCTCAGGCAAGGCACAAGGCAAGGCACAAGGCACAAGCAAGGCACAAGCAAGGAACAAGCAAGGCACCAAAGCGGCGTTTTTCTTCTCTCTGTATTGAGAGTGACATCGGCTTCTTTTGCGTGTCTTGCTCTCGACACCATGGTCGAGTCCTGTCCTGTTCTTTCCGCGGCTTTGTCATTGTCAAGGATGTATTCAAGATGGATGAGATGTTGTGTAGGCGATCAAAAAGCCTCTCTCTTTCTCTCCCTCACTCTTTCCCTCACTCTCTCACTCTCTCACTCTCACCTACAAGCTGTTCTTTGACTTGAGTGGAGTGGAGTTGAGTTGGAAACAAGAAAGAGCCTTTCCTACGCCAGCAAAAGGCGGGGCAAATCCGAATATGTAAGTGTCAGACGTGGTTCATTGCAGCACTTGTAGGACACCATTGAGTGTGGACTCACGCTGACTTGGGAGCCAAGAAGGATCCATCAATTCTATCCTACCTTCATTCTTGTTTGAATTTGCTTTTGCAGTTCACATTGCTTCACTTCATCTCATGGAGAATGTCCTTGCAGATCCAAGACATTCAGGGACAATTCGTGTCTATAAATAGGCTTGGCAAATGCATGATGCATTCTAGCCTTGCTGATAGACAGTGGGTTGTGGGCTTGTTGCAGTGGTCTATGATTTTGTGTTACTGCAAATGTGCAGATGAAGAGCAGATCTTGTTGATTCGACAACATCCAAAGACTTGATAACAGATTAGTCCCCCTCGATACGAGTGCTTTCGTACATTGTTATCTCGCACAAAAAGACAAGCATTGCAAGCAACAAAGACAAAGTGGCGGACTTGCAACTACTTTTATTCTCTCCCCTTCATCCCCCCGAGAATGGTATTTGTATCCGTGGACATGATTGCCCACTTAGACCAGTGAAAAATTGAGTAAATTTCTCGCGGCGAACTTCTCGATCAGATTTCCAAAGATATGTAAACTAGTAAACCCACACGTAGAATATGGTGGTGGTTCGTCAGGTCCAATGCTCCAATGGAGCACAAAGAAATAAATATTCTAAAACTGCGGAGAGTTCTTCCATTCCATATAAAGAAGCGCCAAATCGCTACATTTTGCTTATTTACCCCTACACCAAACATTCACCGGCCATGAACCCCACAAAGACCAAAACACCGTTCAAGCTTGTGCCTGCGACTCTGGACGATGTAGATGCCATCGGTGATATTGCAGGCGACTCGTTTCTCGACGACACACACACTTTGATGAAGGCTGTCTGGAAGGGCGATGGCTTTCACCGTCAGGGATCCAAAGAGTCCTTGATCGATCTCTTTTGTAACCCTCGAGTTGACATCATCGTAGCACGAGAAGGGTCCGATGGCTCAGGAAAAGTTCTTGGATCCATTGTCTGGATTAAGCGAGGATATCCCGATAATGAACAAGCCCAGACTTTCGCAACTCCTACGGCCTCTCCCACCACCGCCTCGCAAACAACGTTCCCTCCACCCCCGCCACCTGTCGAGCCCGCCCTGCCATCTTCACCTCTCACTGTCACTGAGCTTGAGCAGACGACCAATAACGCCATGACCCACTATGTCGATCTCTTGATGCCTCCAGGAACAATGTGCCGCTTCATTTATGGGATGAGTGTAGCCCCTGCCTACCAGAGTCAAGGGATCGGATCTGCGTTGATGAAGTGGGGCACCGACCGGGCAGATGAGGACGGAGTGTTTTGCTGGGTAAGCTCGTCGATGAGCGGCTGGCCCGCCTACGCCAAAGCCGGATTTGCCGAAATTGGGCGATTGGAGCTGAGGCTCGACGACTATGCCCAGGGGGTCAAGCGAAAGTTGACTGATGTTGATGGCAAGGAGGTGGAGGAGGAATGGGGCGTTTATGTCTGGCGATGGATGAGACGGGACCCTATTGCCAAGTAATAACAATAAAATCATCAAACATCGTAGTGTAAAGCAATGCCTGCACGTGACGTAAATGAACATTGAGTGTGGGAGTTTTTGCGATCGATGTGTGGAGAGAAAGTTGAGAGGGAGGGAAAAAAGCAAGGTTGGAGGATTCTGCTTGTGGTCGCTTTGTCATCTCTTCCCAAAATTCGCAAGTGCATCAGGACCATCGGACCATCGGACCATCTCTCATCAGGCCCCCATCAGAGATGACAGTTCAGAAACAGCTCGAGTCCTCGGCATCGTCATCTTTCGATGCAGCGCTGGTAGCCACCCCCACAACCTCTGCAAAGTCAAATACGCAGGAACAGACTCCACAGAAGCCCAACCATGTGTGGACCCCAGGGCAGGAACTCGCCGCCAAGCTGGTCTTCGGTGGCATGGGCTGCATGATTGCCGTCGTATTCACCAACCCCGTCGATGTTATCAAAGTCCGCCTCCAGCTCCAGGGCGAAGCTGTCTCATCTCCGACGCCTTCTTTGGTCTCGTCTTCTCCACACCTAACCTCCATATCAAGAATGCATGTCACCCCTGCACTGATACCCCCTTCAGGGCCTCACCTCTCCTCGGCCGCATCAACCGTCATCTCCAACACCATTCACCATCGAGACAGTGCTCTCCTGGCCCACAACACTCTCGATGTCTCTTCCAGAATAGCATCAACTCCGAAGACGCTTCGGCTGATTCCTCTTTTCCGAGATATTCTCAGGAACGAAGGGCCGAGAGTATTTATGGCGGGACTTGCCCCAGCAGTCTTGCGCGAGGGTGTCTATTCAACTATCCGTCTTGGAAGCTACGACCTTTTCAAAGGAATCTATAGTGGCATGGGCTCGGCGGGCTTCCGGGGAGGCGAGGAGACCACTACCTTTGTCAAGATCATGTCAGGTCTGACGTCAGGCATGCTTGGCAGCACCATCGCCAACCCAACGGACCTTATCAAAGGTAATCAACCAACCAGGAACAATTGACGGGCGTTCTCTTCTTTATTGAGAAAGCCAAATCTGGTTTCCTACTGACTCCATCATTTTTTTGCTTGTGATCTCCCAGTTCGACTCCAGGCATTTTGGCCAAGTGGAAAGCCTCGGTACAACTCTATAGCCGATGCTTGCCGTTCCATTTACATTGAAGAGGGCATTCCTGGATTATATCGAGGGGTAGTCCCCACAGCAGCACGAGCCATGGTCGTTACAGCATCGCAACTTGCCTCTTACGACACCACTAAACATTGGCTGCTCAAACTCAAAGACAGCAAGGGCGAGTCGCAGTTTCGAGAGGGATATGTTGTTCACTTTGTGGCTAGTACGATCGCAGGTAAGTGTGTCTACTGTGCTTTCTTTACGGGGGTCGTCTTATTCAACCATGTGAGTAACTAATGCAAATGTCAAATGTCATGGTTGCTGTTAACAGGTCTTGTGTGCTCCATCTCAACATCGCCGATTGACACTGTCAAGGTTCGATACATGAACCAACAGTTCAATGCGCAAGGAAAAGGCGCTCTTTACAGTTCAGCCATCGATTGTGCGGTCAAAACTGTTAGACGTGAGGGACCAATGGCACTATACAAGGGGTTTCTGATGTGCTGGCTCCGTTTGGGCCCCCACACGATGCTGTCGCTAATGATTTTTGAGAAGCTTCGGAGCTTTGTTGGCATCAACCCTGTTTAGAGAACTTTGAGCGGATCAAAAAATTAAAAGGATGTTGTGTGGCTTAGATGCTCGTTGATGCTCTTGGGGGGTTTTTTTTCTTTTTTCTCATTCAAAGTCGTTTGCAATCCACCTTCCTTGCATTCCACCCTCTGTACATTCCACTGTCGATTCACGTTGTCATCGAACCACAGCCATAGTATGCCACCAAAAGGAATAAAGAAGGCAAAGAAGGTAGCAAGAAAACCATCCTGAGATGCTTTTGATCTTGGTACGAAATTATCAGAGAGGCCAACAGCACTAAAAGCGAACCTTTTCTACACACCACGTAGCCATCAACCCCCACGGACGATGTGCTTATGAAAGAAATTCTTGCCATGGGCGGATCGGCGCAAGACCTGGAGCTGCTGCACGATATCGACTCTGGATCGGAAATTGAAGGAGAGACGGATATGCCCACGCCAAAGGCTACCAAAAAGACCAAGGCCTCTCGATCTTTGGTCGCACACGATGCTGAGGAGGTAGGCCAAAGAAATACAGAAGCTGAAAAAAATCAAGTTTACACTCTTGATGGTGTCCCACACAACTAACCACTTTTCATTTTCCATACTCTTGGACGCCGCGATCACCTTCCTAGCCAGCTCTGAAGAACGAGGTTGCAAATTTTATGAAGTCGCTCTTCGGAAATGCTCTGATGGATCCAAAAAAGATGAACGAGGCAGCAGAGGAAGACGAAGACAATGACGACGACGACATGGAGGAACTCGGAGAAGGCGAAAGCGAACAAGACGTGGGATCAGAAGGCAGCTGGGAGACAGAGGAGGAGGAAAACGTCAACTCGGAGGACGACTCTGGTCATGACAGCATGGACGATCTCCCCGAAGAACTTAAAGTTATTGCGGCTCAGTTGGAAGATAGGAAACGCAAGTTGGACTCACTGCCAGACACGCCTGCAAAGAAGAACAAAACAGGGAGCAAAATGAACACAGCGACTCCAGGGTCCAAGACGTCAATAGCCAGTACCGAACCTCGCTCGGAAACGAATCTGAAGGCAAAGAAACTGGTCGATGTCAAAAAGCAGGTCTCGGCATTGCTCAACAAACCTGCAGAAAAACCTTCAGCCCCAGCACCAACCCCAGCACCGGCCAAGAAAAGTACAAAGTCAGCGCCACCCAAGGATATCAAGCGAGCCAAGGCCAAGACGGCCTCGACAAAACCGTTGGCATCATCAAGCGCAGGTCCAGGCTGGAAACTGGGCGACGGTTGGAGCAAAGGATTCGAGGACAGTGATGAGGATATCTTGCCATCTAAAACGAAAAAGGGAAAGAAAGGTCCAGCACCTGGCCAGAAAGCGGCGTTACAGCGTGGGAAAGGACGTGCATTCACCAAATCCAAAAAATAATGAGAGCAAATGGTCCTAATAAACACTCACTGTCATGATTTTCCAAGATCTATTGCGAACGTTGGTCGCCTACACCATATGGACTAGAGTTCTCTGTGACTTTAGGGACTCGTATCCTACACCGGATCAACAAAAGGACTTTTTTCATTCTCTTCCATCTGATGCTCAATTCGCCTCATAGGTTATCCTTATCGAGTAGAGCTCGCTCGCGGGAGATCCCCGGACTACTCTCACTCATGTCATCCTTCATCCCAGTCTGAAAGGGTACCATAACGATAACGGTACGACTATATGCCGCGCGATCAATCGCCATGTTCCATGGCAAACAAGGCTTGACAAGCGACGTTACCCCACCTCAAAGCATTTTTATTCACCACCTCATAGGCCGATCCTTGTCTGTTGAAGATCACTCATTTATCGGCCGCAGACACTTATTTTCATTGACCAACAGATTACTACACCTGACAAGCAGGTTATATTTGCTCGCAAGATCCTTTATTGGTTCCAAGTACTCCTCGGGACTACTTTACGTGGCGAGGAGGCTGAACGCGCGTGGAAACAGCCTTGGTCTTCTCAGGTGCAGCCCTATGGCCAACGTGGGACACTCTCTTCCGCTTCCTGACCGGTCGATCCTCTTCCTCACTCTCGCTCCCGTTATCGTCATTATCCTTACTTTCGCTTTCGACATCCTCGCTCTCGCCCTTGTCATCCTTGCTCTCGTCATCGTCGTCATCCACGCTCTCGCTTTCGTCATTCTCGTTCTCGCTCTCGTCAGCGTTGCCATCCTCGCTCTTACTCTCGTTATCGCCGCCATCCTCCTCATTGTCCGTGTCCTCATTGTCCGTGTCCATCTGGTCTTCGCTTTGTTTCTTCATGAACCTGTGCCGCTCGCGAATGGCCGCCACCAGTTTCTTGAGAGGACCGCTCATGCTGTCGCCATACACCTCTCTCATCTTGGCCTCATCGCGTCCAAAAAACTCAAACTCTTTAGCGACAGTCTGGCGAGGATAGATTGTGTCTTGGTGCATTTGGCGAAACTCGGATGGCCACTTGTGGAGAGGGATTGTGAGGCCCTTATCGGGATCACCTCCGTCCCATTGCAAGATGGCTTCTTTCCAATGACTGATCCTCGGGATGGTTTGCGCAATAAACTCGTCACTTCCTCCTTCCTCGTCCAGCTCTTCACCATCTTGTTGCGACTGCTCCTTGAGTTCTTCCTCCTTGACATTGTTGATTGTCTGCTCCTTGGACCGCTGTACTCCGGGCTCCTTCAGGTCGATATCGGCATAGTGACGGTCCCCCTTCTTGCGCCTCTGCCAGATCGACCGGAGCAGTTTGTCGACTCCCTGCACATTTTCGCCATGGCAAGCTTCCAGAAGGGCCTGATTACGTTCAAAGAATTCGAACTCTTCGACAATCGCCTTGCGCTTCCGGAAATTCCTGTTGTTTGCTCGCATGAAAGAAGACCATTCTTTAAGAGGCACAGCGAGGCCATTCTCGGAGTCGCCATGATCCCACTGCCGAATCGCATCCGTCCAATGAAAAATCTTGGGGATGTAAGGGATGTTGGTACTGTCTCCACAGCTGGGTTCGGGTTGCTGTGCAGATGGTCCGTCAGGGAAGCACGCTTGGTCTTGAGGCAGATCGCGCAGCGAGCCTTCAACGAGATCTTCCCGGTCCGAAGGCCGTTGGTCCGCGTACTTTTCGTTCTCCGAATGTGGCTGGCTTTGGGTCTCAAACTCTTGATCCTCGACCTGTGGGTGAAGTGGGCTTTCGGGATCCCGTGACGCCATTTCTTGAGCCTTCTGCAGATCCCGAGTCAGGGCATCTCCGAATTCGGAAACCTCTTGATGCAGAGCCTTGTAGCGGAGCTCACTCTCTTGACGAAGATCGCTGTTCTCTTGATGAAGCTCTTTGTTCACCTGCTGGAGATTATGGCACAACTCCATGTTCTGTTGTTTCATCTTCAAGATCTCTCGTTTCATCTCCACGTTCTGTTGCTGGATCTGTTGGTTCTGGCGTGTGATGTCCCGGTGCTCTTCGTCGATCTTGGCAAGTGCGGCCTGGTACCTCAATTCCGTCTCCCGACTCTCTTTCTTCGTCTTGGCCATCACCACCGCGTTTCTATGTTCTATGGACTTCACCATCTCCTCGATCTTGGCCAGTGCGGCCTGGTGTCTGAATTCCATATCCCGGCTCTCTTTCTCCATCTTGGCCACTGCCACCGCGCCTCTGTATTCCATGGACTTCATCATGCCATCGATCTTGGCAAGCTTGGTCTCGTACCTGGATCTCGTCTCTCGGCTCTCGTTTTTGATCTTGGCTAACGAGGCGGCATACCTGGAATCCAGTGATACGATGGTTGACTTGAACTGCTTTTCCATCTTCACGAACATATTGGCCGGGTCTTGTGTGCTGTATGCCAAACCGCGAGCTCTGTTCTCGTGGGGTGATAACATATCACCAAAGTCGCCTTCTGTGTGTGGGTGTCCAAGCAAGTAGTCAATGATCTGCTCCGCCGGATCCTCATCTGTCCAACCGCCCCACCACAAGACAGCCTTGAGGGACCATTTGTCTCGAGCGTAAAAGAGCTGATGCCGAGCACCTCCGCGACGGAAAGAGTGTTCATCAAAGCTGACATTTTCGTTTCTGTGATGATGTCTCAGTCCTGCATCAGCAGCGAATTTGTTCATTACAGCTAGTAGATCCTTGACCGAGAAGTGATGATTGAGGTCCACCTGATCGTCACGGTTGATATCTGGGAAAATATAGTCGTCCTGGTCAAGTGGGTGACCAGTGTGCTCCCACAGCCAATCGGTCCAATCGAGATGCTTCGTCATGAGGCAGACATGCTGATCTGGCTGTGGGTAGATGTTGTAGACGTTCGCTATTATCATAGAGAGTTGTTAGAACACAAAGAGTAGAAAGGTTAACAGGTATGCATAGATAATCTCACTGTTATGACCACTGTTTTTACCTTGTGAAGGATCCAGTGGATTCGAGGTACGAAAGGGCAAAGTGGCAATGACAGCCACGACCGGTAGCTGATAGCCATTACACAAATGATAACTCACATGCTTTCCTTTAAGAGTCAGAACTTCGTCGAACCTGCATCAAAACCACAAAGGAAAAAAAAAAAAAAAAAAAAAAAAAAAAGGGACAGTGTTCAGTGTCCGGTATTCTTCTGATGCAACTTTGAAGAAAGAGGTATTAATTAGGTGTGGGAAACCCTACGTCAGCCACAGAGTGAAGGCTGTGGCAGCGATCGATTGGAAGAGCAAGCAGCTCCCGCGTCCCTCCGCCTTGATGGTTTCCGGCTTCTGGAGATGGAATAGGAGCTTGGCCATGTCCTCGTAGCTGACAGCTGCCCGCCATGTCGGCGCCTCTTCCGACATGGGTGTGTGTGTATTTCTTTTGGACAAGTGTTGAAAGAAGGTTGAGCGTGAAGGGTGTGAGTGTGAGTGAGTGAGTGTGGGTTGTGTATATATATATATGCGTGTGTGTGTGTGTGTATGTGTGTGTGTATGTGTATGTGTGTATGTGTGTGTGTGTGTATGTGTGTGTGTATGTGTGTATGCGTGTATGTGTGTATGTGTGTGTGTGTGTGTGTGTGTGTGTGTGGAGAAAAGAAAGGAAGCAGAGAAAGCACAAAAATGCGAGAAAGGGGGAAATAAATACAGCGAAAGAATGGCAAAGCACAATGCAAAAGTCAAAAATTTTGGCCACCGAAAATTCTTGATCACAAAAAAGGAACATTTCGACCAATGCCATCCAGCTCCATCTCCTCTCCAATCCACAACCACCATGCCTCTAATGAGAATGCTGCACCCACTCGAGACACTCAAGGTCGTCGCCCTCGTTGGATCTTTCATGCCAGCCTGGCGGGAATTGCTCGAGAGACTCGAGTTTGAACCACGAAACCTTCTCCGTGCCTCACGGGTGGCAACGAGGCTTGAACAAGAAGCCATGCTAACATACCGCTGGAAAGTCTACGACTACGGCTTGATGGAAAATGAGCCCATCGAACTTATTTTCCAGTGCAGCGGTTTCTTTCACCTCTTTCGACCTCCTTGCCCTCTTACCCGCGACTTCTGAGGAACCGACCCAAATGGCTATCTGCTTCTGAAATGCACAGGCCTCAGATTTTTCACCATTGCAGCACTCTCCAATATTCACCCCCCGAAACAACCTCTCAAAGTACATTCGCTGCGTCTGTGCTTTCTCAGCGTCTGTTAAGGAAGCTGCACCTGCAGAGCGGCTATCTCTCTCTCTCTCTTTCGTGGCAGGACCCACTCAAACTTTTCCAACGCATATTGTTGCAAGAAAAAAAGTCCATTGCTGTACCGTCCCCGCATATATTTTTTTTATTCTTGTCCTTGATCCAAAACAGCATATCCTCTTGAGTAAACCGGAATGGCCATACCCGCTACACTTGTTGTTGAGCAGTCATGGATGTTTTGGTGCACACCCCCTTCAAGCAGCCATGGCATCTCTGGCTGTCGTGAGGGCCAGTGCGAACGTGGTTCTTGGGGGAGGAGAGCGCCGGCTGTCGTAGCCCTTTCCAAAGATCGAGCGCGCGGATGATCTTGTGCACGTAGTTGTCGCGATCCAGCTCGGGCTCTGCATACCGGTTGCATCGCTTGCACCTTTGCGAGTGCAGCAGGGTCCGGTAACGGCTGGTGCCAGGAGAGAACCAGAGCTCGGCGCACACAACGCCAGATATCCACATCTTGGGGCGGTGCGGCTGGCAGGCAGTACAAACAAACTGGCCGACAATGGAGCGGGTGCCATATCTGACCGTCGTGGACTTGGACAAACTTTTGTCGTACGTTAGGTCATAGTCAGCTCTGAGGAGCACGGCACTGTGGAGATAGTCTCCTTCCGCTTCCTCACGCGCTAGCGGTCCTCGATGCGGAGAGTTGCTCCGTTGGCCATCAGCTGGCTTGGTATCCACCCTTGTGCTGAGATGGATCCATCGGCGCTGCAAGCGTTGTTCGATCGAATGCTCGAGGATCTGACGAAGGCCTAAAGTTGATATGAAATACAGTATTGCCGTTAAGGTACTTTGTTCTCCTTCTTTGAGACACGAAATGGAAGCTCCACCTACCGCCAACACGACGCACAAGGCGATGGAAATTGGACATGGTTGTTGGAGATGGGAGAGCGTTGTGTTTGGTGTGTGTGTGAAGGTGGTTGCAGAGAAATATATCAAAATCTCTCCCAATGCAAAGTTGAAGTGGGAGGGCCTACAAAGTCACACGTATCCATCGGGTCTGATCGCCAAGACTTTTTGTGGACAATCATGCATCAGTGCAATAAGCAGCATGAATATGATGTTCAAAACAAGATGCAATGAAAGTGTGTGTGGCTATCTGGTCAGCTACTTGTGTGTGTGTGGAATTGTGCTATTTATATGTGTGGAATTGCGCTATCTGTGTGTGTGGAAGTATGACATTTGCGTTGTGTGTAAACTCCCAAGAACTCTTTCTGGTGGGCGAGAGGTCACCAAAAGAAACCCTGGTCCCACAACAGCGACGATTTCAGTACCAGTTTTTTGATTTTCTGCTGGACTGTTCACAGACGCCAACCAGACATCCATGGCAGCGGTCAGGATGATGTGGAGGTGTCTCGCGGAATTCGTCATTGGGCTCCCTTCGTTCTCTCAAGCCTTTCCAGAGGTCAAAGGCATCGACAAGCTTGGTCGTGTAACTGTCCGTGTCCAACTGGGGCTCGGCGTACGTCTCGCACTTGCAGCACTTCTGGGAATGGATTCGAGTGCTGTAGCGATCGGGGTTTCGGGAAAACCAGATTTCAACACATATCTTGCCTGAGGTCCATGCCCAAGGGCACTGGAGGCATTCAAACTTGCCAAAGAGGCTGCGGGTGGAGTGGCGCACAAAGTTCGTGCCTCGCTGATTGGTGCT
Organism: Podila verticillata NRRL 6337; assembly: GCA_000739165.1. Classification (NCBI taxonomy): domain Eukaryota; kingdom Fungi; phylum Mortierellomycota; class Mortierellomycetes; order Mortierellales; family Mortierellaceae; genus Podila; species Podila verticillata. Next base: position 2,275,862 of record KN042423.1, read on the forward strand.
GTTCGAGTGCTTGAGACTGTTATCGTAGGTCAAGTGGTAGTCGGCGTGGGCGAGCACATCGTCGTGAAAATGGCGGCCGTCGGTTTCTTCGCGGGCACCAGGTAGATTGTAGGCGCTGCCTTCAGTGCGGTTTCCCTTCTTGCGCGTCATTGGAGTTATTTAAGCCTGAGTTTCGCTAGCGTACAGGAGATAGGTAATGGATATTAGCCCTTTGTGAGCCATACAAAGTCAAGTCGCACAGAAGGAATATCAAGATGACTACAGTGATTACAGGTGAGCTCAGAGTGAGAGAAGCTGTTGCAGTTGGGAGAGCGATAAAAAGAGACAAAGCGGAAGAAAGAAAAGTGTATTTTCGAAGTGTTGTGGCTATCTTCCTTCACTACAAATTAGGGCGAAGTCCTGATGGACCAAGCGTGAACGATGAAAAAAAAAAAAAGGAAAGCCGAAGTTGACGACATATCCTTGCCTGTGGCAGGTCGGGTAACCTCTTTTGGCTATTCTACCTTGAGTAGCCCGTTAACCAAGTAGCCACCTATTGAACACTTGGCCAGATATTCAGTTAATAGATGAACTTGACCGACGAGGACATGCATTAACCAACACATAACCGATCAATTTCTTAAACCGGTTAAAATCACCGTAGAGTTCTTTGTCAGTCACGAATTGGCAAGGTTGGTGTCGTACACGTCACATCATCATGAAGGCGTTGTTCAATGATTTCCTCTACTTCGTGTTTGTCTTGTTTGATAGGGAGGCTTTGTTCGTTCCCCACTGCAGTTGTTTGAGGGTGTGTGGAGAAGTGAATGAGTGGAGGACGATTTGGGAGGAAGGTAAGAAACGCATTGTCAATGTGGGCTTAAAAGAGCTACCAAAAAATACACCGTGGATCCAACAAAAAATAAAAGCCAAAGATTAAAGTAGAGCGCGCGTGAATAGATGAGTAGACAGCACACGTTCACGTTCCCGGCCCGGGATCAGCAAGCGCGCCTGTTTCTCCCCAAGAAGACACAGTTGTTACCGCTGCTTTCACAACTTAGCAGCATACATGAGGAGATCCCGACAATAATGCTGTATTTTTGTATGAAAAGTATTGTTAAGCTACCTTTTGATCTGCAAAAATGGAAATGAAGGCTGTGCACTATTTGACACGCTCGGAAGTGTCCTTGCGGTCAAATTCTTAACAAAAAAAGAGAGAGAAGGAACCCATGCCTGCAATAGACTCTGCTCTCCCTATTGGAAAGTAGTTCAGTACCAGTATCCCGAAGAGCGTCGGTGTACTTGTTCGCATACCCCAACCAAACAGCCATGGCAGCGGTCCGGGTGATGTGGGGGTGTGCGATGGACTGCTCGGCCGGAACGCTCCCTTCGGCGTCTTAACCCTTTCCACATGTCAAAGACATCGACTAGCTTGGTGACATAGCTCTCGATGTTCACTCGTGGCTCGGCGTAGGATTCACAGAACTTGCACTTTTGCGAGTGCAGACGGGTCCGGTAGTGGCCCGTCGCTGGCGAGAACAAGACCTCAGTGCAGATCTTTCCCGAAGTCCACCTCCAGGATGGGTGGCGAGGGCCGCGGCAATGGCACACATATTCTCCGACAACACTGCGGGTGGAGTACCGCACATCGCCGTCCTGGTGTCCATGGGGGTCCGATCGGCTCAGGTCGCCGTTATAGAGGAGGAGGTACGTGGCGTATGACTGGACATCGTTGTGAAGATAATGACCGTCCAGAGCTTCACGGGCGTCCGTTGTAAAGCAGAAGTTTTCGTCTCCTGTCCTTGGCGCCATTCCACACTCTTGTGTTTCCTATTGAAGTCACTCAAATATCTCGCGTTAGACCTTTGTTGTTTGCGTGGCGGAACAATCTGGAGTGTGAAGGAGATGGTGATACAGACGCGTGAGATGGGAAATGTCTGGACCTTGCTTAGATTGCTGGATGAATGCATGTGTGATTGTGAGTAAGGAAGAAGTTAAGGAAAAATTGAACAGTGATGGGTCTATTTCGTGCGTGGATCATTTGAGGTGATCGTTTTATTTTCGTTCCAATGTGTTCTTTACATTCATGGACAAGACGAGAGAGAAAAAGAAAGAAAAAGATGCAAAGCAAAGATGCGGGCGTAAGCTGCGTTTCATCATTTGTGAAGCGACAGAACAACGAATTTTTAAGCCTTCGTGTCTTTGATATCCTTGATGTCCTTATCACCTTTGGGGCAGACCCCCTTCAGACAACCATGGCAACGCTCCGAGTCGTGAGGATCGGTCCAGATCTCATTCTCCTGCGACGCATACTCAGGAGGTCTCTCGGTCCTCCAGCCTTGGAACGCGCCCGTGAGCTTGCGCATATAGTCATCCAGGTCTACCTGGGGCTCGGCGAATGTACCACACTTCTTGCACTTCTGTGAGTGCAACTGGGTGCGATATCGGCCTGAGACTGGAGTGTACCAGAGCTCGGTACAGATGTCTTCGGACTTCCAGACCCAAGGGTCGAGGGGACGGCAGTACTTGCACACAAAGTGACCGACAACCGAGCGGGTGGCGTACTTTGTCAGTCGCGAGATGGTTAGGTTGGTGTCGTAGACGAGGAAGGTGGTGGATCCTTGAAGAACGGCGCCATGGAGGCACTGGCCATCGATTTCCATGGCTTCGTGTTGACTGGGCTTGCTCGGTTCGTTTCCCATTTTTTTTATATGTCCCGTCTTTTGACTGTGTTGTGGATATGTGAAATATTGTTTTTGAGACGAAAGAAAGGAAGAAAGTGATTTCCTCGAGCCAATAAACGTATTCTGGACTGCCATCATCATGATAGATCGTTCAAAATTGGACCAAACAAAAATAAGGGAGAGGGAGGGATTCGAACCCACGGATGCTCAGAGAGCAAACTGCACGATAAAATAAACATTTTCCGAGTGTGCAGCGCCTTGGACCACTCGGCCACCTCTCCCTTTCAGAGGGTCAATGCACTTTTCTCTCTAAGAAATATGTACCCTCGGCATCGTAAGACGACACTACTACACTCATAGGTGTAGGATGTCAATATTTATGTGCACTTGGGCATCATGTGTGTGGTATAGGGCAAGAAAGTCCTTGGATGTTTATTGGGAGAAATAGACATGGGAAGGTGAACAGGACAGGGGAATGATGCCTGGAATTTATTTGCTTCCGCACACGCAGCGAGGGCAGTATCCGTCGCGAGGTAGAGCCACATACAGGTTGGCGCATTTCAAGTGGTCACAGGTGGGATCGACTTCGGGACATTTGGTCGCGGGGAATTGAAAGACATCGATTGCTGGGAGCGAGGCCAATGCCATGATAGCGGCCAGTAGGATTGCACGCATAGAGGTCTTCTTCACCATCACTCTATGTTTCTCTAAAAGAATACTATGTGCAAGTATCGTGGTCGAGTGGATCCAGAAATTTACAGAGTTGACCTGGAAACATCTCCCTGTCTCTCTCTCACTCTCTCACTCTCTCTCTCTCTCTCTCTCACACACACACACACACGATCCAGACACCAGGTACAGCGCTTCTCGTTCAGGCTTTTATTTGCAGTCAGAAAAATTGCTTAAACTCACAAAATATATTACTTGTGTTCCATGGTCTACAACTCTAGGCGCAACATTATCTACTATAAATCTCTCCCGTTGTTTTCTAATCGCGCGATCCAGTTGTCACGTCCGTCTGGATCATCCGGTGCACAGCACACAGGTAATCCACATAGGACATGTTCTCGTTGTTCTGGTCCTCCACCAGCTCGTATGAGAACTCAGCCTCGGTCGCATCCAGCCCTTGTCGCACCACCGTGAGACCCAGGTACTTGCCCCGCTGCCGCTGGATTGTTCGCACCACTGCCTGCACTCGCGAGTTGTAGTCGTTGGTCAATTCAGGTAGATGGTGCTATATTTTATCATCCGAACAAAAAAAATGAGAAGTTAGCTACAAGGATTCAAGCCATCAATAACAGTCACAAAAAAAAATCCCTTAAGAAAGGGCTTACCATAGTCGCCGTATCAATCTCCTCTAAAGTTGAGATCCCAAACAGATCCCGTAGCGTCTCTTGTGCAACCTCACGTCCGACCCAAAGGAACATGCGCTGTCCGTTCTCTAGAATGTATGCTCCCGCAGGGTTCAGACGACTGTATGATGTCCTCACCAAACCCGGCAGCACGACTTTACTTGCTGGATGGTGGTGGTCCACAACACCGACATGACCAGTCAGGTTACCAATATCGAACAGGCGTGGGTAAAAGAAGGCGATGCTCTCGCCCACGCCCATGCTCTGAACCATCCGCATCTGCTGGATTCGCAAGTCGCTGTTGATATCCCGTCCGGCTCGGATCATCTTGGACTTGAGCATCGTCAGCGAGTACAGTGGGAAGAGCTTGTAGGACTCTGGGAGTATTAACTATTTTTTGTTTCGATGATGCACATAGTATGAGCGCAAAAAGAGAGTTAGCGCACAAGACAATTGGCATATGAATCCCTCGAGAATGGGATGGTCATTACCTGTCCAGGGGCCGTAGAAGAGGCACAGTGGCGGCGATATGCGGACAAAATTCGGACGCAACGATCTGTCAGCACGTCTCGAACTTCCTTCAATGGCTTGCTCAACGCATGTTGCGCGACTATAGATAGCAGGCAAAGAGAAAGAAGTAAGAACCAAATATGGGCCCTCATTCTTACCAAAACGTCATCAGAAAACAATGAAAAAAAGGCGGCCCATCATATGTACCTGCTCTGGCCAAAAAGTTCACCGTTGTATCAATGTCCGCCGCCCGGAACAACTGGCTCATCTGGCCTGTGATCGGTGTACTAAAGTTGTGCACTCTCACACGCCTTTGTCCACTCGCCGTCGTGTAAAGTAGCGCCACCTGGAACGACGCCTCGGTCTTATCGTCCAGCTTACCCCCCTCATGCTTGATCAGCACGCCCAACGCCCTTTCAGAATCCAGTCCAGCCAGCTCGACATCGGTCCCGTTTTTCATGAAGAAATTGCCCACATTCTCCGCCGTCGTGAGGCCCGTCGAACACCGCACACGCAACAGCGCATTGAACCCAAACGGCCTGCTGACCAACCTCACCAGGGTGCCCACAAACCGATCACTGTCCTTGTCCACACTGAAGTTTGGGTACATGAACGTCTCGCCGCCCGTCACACTTGCCAGGGTGCCTACGGTGGCAATGTCGATGTACGCGTTCGGGAACAGGAACAAATCGATCGATAGTCCAACTTGGACGCAGCTCTCGGCCAGTTTCTGGTAGAAAGGATCCTGAGAAGTGTATAGAACCCGCTCCTTCTCAGTCCCGTACAGCCGTGCCTCGTCTCTTTGCCGCAGTGCGCCGGGTCCAAAGGTTGGAAGGGCAGTCTGGAAGAGGATGAGCTTGCCACCCCGGTGCTCGAGCGCCATGCGCACCGCTTGAACGGCGGCGCCGATCACGGGCTCGGTGGTCTTGTTCTCGGCAAAGAGGTGGGGTAGCATGTCCAGCATCGACTCGACGATTGTTCTACGATGAACGAGAGAATTAACAAGGAATGATCAGACTCATTTCTGAATACTTGAATAAAAGAAAAACGTACAACATAACAATGTAATCCTTACTGTGATGTCTCGGGGTTGACCAAGAAACCTTCACTCAGGGGAACAAACATGTCGCTCACATCCGGCACCACCAGCATCTGAGCCTGATCCAGTGATGGCTACAAGTGAAGATTGGACAAAAAAGAAGGGCGTCCAAAAAAAAAAAAAAAAAAAAGTCAGTTAAATGGAGCTCGATAGAGAAGAGGCCGTAAGCTCAGCATCAAGGCACGTCACTCACCGATAAATTATAGAAATGCACTGTCTTGTCATAGGTCATCACTCCGATTTGCACTCCAGGAGCCAGCCTCGACACCCCGTTCTCATCCCAGATCGCCTGCTTGACCGCTTTGACCGCCTCATTCAACATACCGCTCTGAACCGCCGTCCACGACACGTCGATCGCAAACACGTATCCAGCCGGCAGGGGCGGCTTGTTCGAGTACTCCTTGGGCACCGCAAACTCGATGCTGCCGTTGCGCAGCTCGGGCCGCTGGTCCAAATCGAGCCGACGCCCGTTCATGTCCAAGTTGCAAAAGTACGACGGCTCGACATCGTTCTCAAATAGACACAGGTTGCACACGAACCGCTGCCCGCCGCCCGTGAAGCGCATGTACGGGTTGATGTAGGCCTTGCATCGTCTGCATCGCTTCGGGCCAGCCTCACCAAAATCGACAATGTCGATGGGGGCCTAATAAAAAAATACGACCTCGTGAGTATTAATATAGCCTTTAAGCACAGTTCGATGGTACCAATGAGGGATGAGTGTGCATGGAAATTCTTATATAACTTTACCTCGTCAGCACGAAGTTCTGCCAGTGGCTGGATCACCAGGCCCATGGGAATACAAGAAGCCTCCATAAGCTCCTCTGAGGTCGGGATCTGATACGTGGTCATCCTGAAGAATCGAGGGTTACAGTTGCCTATCAGAAGTCAAAGAAAATGACCGTCAGTCAATAGAAAAAAAAAAGTCTTAGCGTGATCCGCAAGAACAGGATTTTGCACTAGAAGTTACATACCGGCATCAATGGCTTGGAAGTCAGTACAGGCCATGGGTACTGCACTGCCCTTGGTGCAGGTCACATACGGCTGCTGATTCCACAGTTCCTGATCAGCCTCCTGTGCCGTAACGGGTGATGGGATAAAGTCCGGATCGATACGTGGTCTCCCATGCCCGCCTTGTCCCTGTGTCTGTACGGATGTAGATACATTCTGAGACTGGCTCCAGTTTTGCGAAGACGAGGGGGGCAGTGGCTGATGCTGTTGTTGGTGATGTTGTTGTTGTTGTTGTTGTTGTTGTTGTTGTTGTTGTTGATGCTGTGGTTGGTAGGGTTGCTGCTGATAAGGTTGCTGTTGGTAAGGTTGTTGATAGGGCTGTTCCTGTTGCTGTGGATACGGTTGATATGCTTGATTGGCAGGAGAGGGCACGCTCTCGTACTGTGCCACCGCTGGGGACCCCTGCACAGGCATCGGAGGCATGCCGCTCAATTGGCCATGCAACGGAGGTGTTGCTGCTTGATCCACGGCGAAGACTCGTTTAGCTCGAGCTCCTGTTTTTGCTGCCGGTTTGATCTATTGTTCAGCGAAGAGCGAAGATTACAAGCCATCAGAAACCAAGGCGCAAAAGGCTGTCTAATATATCCAAAGCAGACAACTCCACGCAGCTTGTTACCTCTGACTGCGAAGATGACAGGTCCTGTGGAGGCATGGTCGAGTATAACCCCGAGGTAGCCTGATCCATGGCAGTATTGGAGCCAACCGACAGGTTCGACATCTGGGTCGATAGGCCTTTCAGTCCTGGAGGAGTGTAGTTGTCCTGCTGGCTTGGAGGAGGATCTTGTTGGTCATAGAGATGTTGTTGTTGATGCTGTTGTTGATGCAGCCGCGTTTGCTTTGGATATCCCTGCTGAGGAGGCGGTCGAACTTGGTCTGGGTGGGGCCGTTGAGCTGGAGAATGAGCAGGGGGGGCAGTGACCATGCCCCCTAGAGGTGATGACGACGGTCGAACCTGTGCGGGGTTGCCTGGTCCAGGACGAGCTCCGTGCTGCTGTTGGTGAGGAGGCCGTGGCTGTGCCATTGGAGGCCTGACTGGCCCTCCACCTGCAATGCAAGCAAAGAGAACGTAAGTGCATGAAAAGGGAGTACACACTAGAAAAATTACCCCTTCTAGCTCCTCTTCTTGCTGACTTGCCATAAAACCATTGGTGCGCAACGGGGCAGGGAGTGTGCAAGAACAAAGCAGGCAACAACCAACCAACCAACCAACCAACCAAGAAAAAAAAAACACTCCAAACGCACAGACACATTAGCACGCACTGTAGAACAACGACATGGGGAAGAAAGACGAAAAGAAGAAACAAGGGGAGGAGGACTCAAGGACGACCTGCTCCAGAAGGGCGCACTGTTCCATTGAACAAAGAAAAAGGAGGGAGAGCACAAAAGAGTGCAGTTGATCTCGTTTCGAGTCGAGTCACAGTTCTCCAGAATGAAAGAGGAAAAAACTGATTACGCCCTGTAGCAGGATGGCGGGATGGGATTACTTACCAGGGTGGGATCCCGTGTTGCCTGGACGCATGGGTGGGTTCCCATTGGGGCCTGGCCCTCCTGGTCGCACTTGAGGGTGTCCTGTGCCAGGTGGTCGTTGGTGTTGCTGTTGGTGTTGCTGTTGCTGTTGCTGTTGTATTTGGTGCTGTTGCTGCTGCTGTTGGGGGGCAGATCCTGGTCGGGCCTGTCCTTGCCCTGGGTATCCAGAGTACGGACCTGGCTGCTGGTTCAGCTGTTGGGGTTGTTGGTACTGAGGATATCCTGCCATGGTTGCTTTCCTAGTCTCGGTGGTTCTTGCACACCAGTGCTATTGGGAGAGAATGACTGCAGTATGTCAGTGAACCCGCACTGCCTTCATGAATGCGAGGAGAACCATCCGTAAGCCAGTATGTCTGGCACCTTTTAGCTTCTGGGAAGGTATGAGGAGGGATGGGATCCAAAGACGTCAAAAAACGGGCTCGTTGAGTGTGTGTGGGTCGACGAGATTAAGGTTGGTTCCCCACGCACAGGTACGCTTTTTGCTTTATTTTTTTATGGATTGAGAATGCAGTGTGCAAAGGTGAAAAAGAGATCTGGTGATGTCAATGGTAATGGACAAGGGAGAAAGAGAAAGAGTGGGAAGAGGAATGAATGAATGAGCAAGAAAGAAAAGCAAAGAAGTGAGAGAAGTGATTGAGAAGAGAGAGAGAGAAAGAGAGAGAGGCGAGACCGGTGGCGGCAGCCTGGCGGGTCAACGTGTCTGTCCTTGGAGTGGACGCGTCGTCGTGTGAATTGGAAAAGGGCACTGAGAGAGAGGAAAGAGCAGTTGGGACGAGGGGAATAATTGCTCTCTCTCTCTCTTTCTCTCGTCTTGAATCCACCCTATCATCGCATTCCACATCGCCCTTGTACACACAAACAATATTACACCCATGCTACATCCGAGACGATGGGCTGAAAACAAAAACAATTAGGCGCTTCATTAGAATTGGGGCCTCGGGGGGTATCCTTAGTATCATCGATCGACCCCGTCATCAATCTAGATATACTATTTCTGCTATGTTTCGTATCGAATCCGAGAGTCGTTGCTCATGCGCGGCGAAACCATCCACCGACTAACAGCCACCCACTCCAGCCTCGATGTCCCATGCCCGTTCTCGTCAATCCCATCCAGCAACGCTTGTACTCCCTCACGTGTGTACCCGAGACAGTACCCAATGTACAGTCGCCTCAACCGGGGCATCGTCCTTCCCATCTCCACCAGCAATGCATCCGACAGTGGCCATTTGCCGTACAGCTCCAGTTCCAACAAACGTCTCGCCAATAAAATCTGCGGCATGCACGCCGTCAACCCTTGTAGAACCTTGTCGTCCTCGCTGGTCGAGAACAGGTATGGAGGGAGGCTCAGTCGCAGCGTCGTTAACCGTGGACAGAACTGGAGCACTGCCAGATCAAACGCCAACGCTGCCTCGCCCTCCAGATCAATCACGGACAGTTGCTCCATGGGCCAGGACCACGACAGAGTGTTCATGATGTTCACAGTGACTCGAGACATGAGCAGCGTTAACGAGATGCCCTTGATCTGCTCGAGTGAGTCGCGAAAGGCATCGGCTGCATCCTTGAGTACAGGGATCAAGACACGGTCCTCGCCACAGAGCTCGACGGATTTGAGGCGCGCTGGACCAAAGTGCTCTTCGCCTGTGAGCCAGTCCGTGTAAGAATGGGCCCATGGCGAAAGAGGGCCCGACGTCAAATACGCCATCGACGGCGTAGTGCCAACAAACGGCGCGGCATAGTAGGGGACCATACTGTGTCTTGGTCCTCCTTCCAATGCTGTCTTTCTCCTTGCCTTCACAGCCCACTGGAAAAGCTGACTGTCCCGCACAGGCATCCGCACATTCTCTAGGAACACGCACTGGGCCAGAAACTCGGATGTGGCAATTTGGTTTGGCGGCATCTCGGCCAGTCCCAGCAGCAATGTCTTCAAACAGTCGACGGGGATCTGATCCAGGACCATGATCGCTTCTCGCCAGTGCCGCGCATCCACCACCTGAGGGTTCCGCATCGCTTGCACGATCCGTACGAGCTGAGTATGGGTTGGCTCATAGTGCAAGGTGGCCTCTTCAGGGCTCTTGATCTTGATCTCCCGCAGGGTGTTGTGCATGGCGTCGTGGACCCTAATAAACTCGAGGATCGGCTCAACTTTGCATCCGAATGCAATCTCGGACAGCTCGAGACGCACAAGATTGTGCAGATGCTGGATCGACTGGAGCAGGATGGGTGTGCGGGCAATAGGCTGGCCCAGGACTCGAATGTCGCGTGGATGGTAATCGATCAGAGAGTGGGCGATCTCGGTCTGTAGCTCAGCCAGAGTCTTGCCGGTGATCTCGCTGACAACCAAAGGGGTGAGTGAGACGGAACGAAGGTTGGTCAGTGGACGCCAAAGGTTGACGGGGAATTGATGGGTATAAAACCGAAGATAGTCCACTGTGTAGGGAGTGTGTACTTGAGGAAAATAGGTGGATGTGGTGGTCGAGGGGTTGATTGAGCGAACTCTTGTATCCGGGCCATTGTCGCAATGGCAATCGCCACTGGTGCGGTTGATCCGCGAGTTGAGGAGCAAGGCGAGGAGGATCAGGTACCGTTTCTCTTTCTCGTGATCGTTCCAACCATGGTGAGCGTCGATGAGGGCAAAGGGGCTTCGATAAAGGACAGGGACCGCTCGCTGGAATAGTTTGCGACCAGCCAGGACGAGGCCATGGAGGGCCTGCCTGTCCTCGGGAAGGTAGGCGATAACGAGATCAACACATTCGTCTGGCAACGGGAGTTTGGCCCCCAGCATGAGATAGAGGCGAAGAGACGAGAGACGAGGGAGTGAAGAAAAAGATGTGGATATGAGACTAAGGTTGCTTTGTTTTTCTGAGGAGCAAAATAAGAAAGGAGTGCCCACGAGGGTTCAATGGTGTTTGTTGTTGCTGTTGTGTATGAGAGTGTGATGGATGGATTTGATGAGGGCGAGAGATGGAGCGGATGCGGAGGCAGATGCAGATGTTGCGGTCGAGTGGCGAAGAGTCGTGAGATGGAGGATGTGATTGGATGGTGGGTCCATTCCTTGGGGTAAGAGCAGAGCGATACAGCAACGAACAAGAACAAGAATACAGAAAGGTGTGGGATCGGAAGGCGACAACAGTGTGCAGGAACACCCACTCTCAAACAGCGCACTGTCGCCAATGGGTTCAAAAAGTGGAGGGAAGGGAAGAAAAGGGAAGAGAAGAGAAGGGAAGAGAAGAAGAGAAGAGAAGGGAAGAGAAGAAGGGAAGGGAAGAGAAATGGAAGGGAAGGCAAGGCAAGGCAAGCGAAGGCAAGGCAAGCGAAGCAAGGCCAAGGACAAGGGTGCGGTAAAGGAGAACACGGAAATTGTGGATAAAAGGAAATAGGGTCAGAGAAAAGGAAAAGGCAGAAAACAAAGGAAAACAACCGATGGTGCAGAAAAGCACGGTGTGAGTCCTCGTCCACTGCACAGTCGCTTGCTCTCTCTCGACTGAGCCACGCACGGCACAGAGCACGAAACACCCAATGATCCATGCCAGCGCAACACACCAGCGGGAACACCGTCCTGCGTGCTTTTATTTGTCTTCTGGCTGTTTGTGTTCGTCGCGTCGAATGGACCAATGGGAGCGGAGAGAAAGAGACGTTGTCAACCTTGGTGCGTTCCCCAGGGAGGCGAGCAGAGGCGATAGAAGGGGATGTGTCTTTGTTTTGTGTTATGTGAGTGTGCATGGCATTGGCAGGGCGATGCAAGTAACCAAGCAGCAAAGCAGCAAAGCAACACACAGTAGCAGCACTCGTCGCTGTCGCGCTGGCATTGGCATTGGCATTGGACACGGAAGAAGGCAAGCGAAAGAGCGAGATGGTGTGTCCTCCCTTGCCGTGCCCTTCCCTTCCCCCTTTTTTTTTCACCGCTGTTCTGTGGGACAGTCGAGGATACACTCACCGTGCAAAGACAAGGCGAGCGAGCGAGATGGACTGGATGGATCCATGCTCAAGCATCGTTGCTATCCATTGACTAGTCAAATAATGCACGCGTATGTGCACGGTATGCGAAGAATTGCACTAGCGCCTCATCGAAGCCGCGCTGCTAGTGCACGATACCAAAGAGACGAAAAAGATAAAACCACTTTGCCATCAACACCCGTTAGGTCCTCGTCCAATTGGGGCTCTGTTGTATTTTTGTCCGTCCCCACGGCCTTGTGGTACGGAGTGTCTGTGTTGCTGGTATGTCGATCCCATCCCCATCCCCACTGAGTTCCACTTCTCACGCCCACCAAATTGTCCAGGTAAACACATATGATGCATGCCACAAGGAGCATCGTTGTCCACAACCATGCCATGTCTCGCTGTAATGTGCCTCCAAATAACAACCTGACTTTCTTCTTGAGGGAGGAATGAGCCATAAGAAGCAAGCGCAACACTGAGGATGGACAAACATGGAGGGAAGTAAAGAGAGAGAGAGAGAGAGAGAGAGAGAGAGAGAGAAGAGAGATAGAAAGGGTTGGCTGACCATGAAACAATGCCAAGACTTTTTGTCCGTATGATGATGCGTGGGCTGTGGCTCATTAAAAATCCTTTGTCTTCCGCAATTAACCCTCTTTCCGCCTTGACCTGCCTTCTTTCTTTCTTTCTTTCTTTCTTCTCCACTTTCTTCTCTTCTCTTGTCAACCTCCTTCCACCCCTCCCCATTGCCGGTTCATTCTTCATACCCTCAAACCACTATACCCTTCGAAGAATAACAACGACAACAGCAATACCATGTCCTCGACAAACCCGTTCCTATACAGTGACGATCCACACAGTCGCTCCTCCTCCCCGTCCCTCTACCCGCCTACAGTACCACCGGCCCCCCCATCACCTCCCACCTCATTCATCTACCCAAACACCCCAGCACAACCGTCTGACCATAACCTGCTCCACACATCCTTCGAAGACGAGCCTCCGGCGTACGAGGTCATCGACAAGGACGTCCCCCAGCTCCACGACAACTACGACCACCTCCGTGGCCCACCAGGCCAGCGTGGCCAGGACATCAAAGGCCGCATCCCCGCTGATTCTTATACCTCCAACCGATACTCCATCCACAACGACGGTGCTAGTAGTAGTGCTGGGCCATCGAGGCCAAATCCAATCAATCCGTATGCATCGTCCACTGAGCCTCTCCACTATGGCTCCTCACGCACACCCCTCCTTGTCGGCCAGATTGCCCTCCCCACCGACGAAGACGAGCAATACGCCCGCGAGGTCGACCACCTCCTAGGGGCCGAGGACGACACCGACACCGACTCGACCCGCAAGGACAAACGAGACTGCTGCCATGTCGCCAATTTCGGTCAAGCCTGGCTCGCATTTGGCTTTTTGCTCTTGGGCATCCTGCCCTGGTCCGTCTTTTGCTTCGGCTGGACCCTGGCCTGGGCCCTAGCAGGGTCTATTTCACTCATCTTCCCTCCTCTGGGCTACTTCATCATGGTCTTTGCCGTCACCTCGTGGAGAGCCCTTGCTCGCGCAGATCTGGCCTTGAGCCGGTATCTCGTCTCGGACGAGATTGCAGCCAAGTACCCGTGCATCTACGCACCCGTGTACATCCCTCGCGAACCTAGTGCACCTTGGACACATCCCAAGCTCTTTGGGCGCAAGATCCCGCTGCCAGAGTTTATAAAGCGTAAGCTCGAGAGTCGGCACCGATCGCGCAGCCGCCGGCCCAAGAACCTGTGGGCACGGAGTGTGAATCACCTAAAGGCCACAGTGAACAATGTGCACACAATCAAGTCCATGTTCTACTTTATGAGCTGGAAGCTGATGCTGGCACTGCCCGTGTTTCTGGTGGTAGTGGTGCTGACCTGCCTCACGGCGCCGTTTATGCTTTGTTTACTGCCCACACTCTTGGCGGTGTGCCAAGAGTTTGCGAATTGGCAATATCGCTGGGCTGTAGCGTGGCTTAGCGAAAAGCCCTCGCCGATTATTTTGCGTTCGACTACGACGACGACGGCACAAGAGGCCACGGCTGCTGTGGCTGTGGAAGTGGATACAGATAGACGTTAGCCATGCCTCTCAATTCCTCAGTAGCCCTTTGTGTTTGTAGGTCTCAGATTGTAAATATACGACTTAACGAGTATGACATTAAGCAATTGACTTTTGCGCTGTGGAGGGCATTTATTTGGTTGGACGAAAAAATTATGAACGCTTGAAAGAAATTGGTGGCACTCTCACGCGCTAGGTCCCCGATGCATTCACTACTTGCTCCAAGAATGAAAGCCAGAGAATGTGGCCGGTATGATTGCCTTTTTTTGATTTCTTTATTCATCACTCAAGATTTAAATTTGTACTGACTGCCGCTGACACCGGCTGTAAGCTGGCTTCACCATCTTTATGAATTAAATCCCGACCTTCGTCATTGTACAGCAGAATATTTGGCACGTCACGATAAATGAAGTCTCTGTAAAGCTCCTTCATTTTCATACGGATAAAGCACTTCCACTTGCACGTCTCACTAGAAAGCCATAGTTCGTGGCCAATGTCCCCGGGCTTGAAGTAGTGCTCCAATTTGGTGCGCACGATCAACCAACCCTGGCCGGAGTAATGCAGGTCAAGAGCACGGATAAGACGATGCAGACGCATCTGTATTAATGAATGATACAGACATGTGTATCAGATCAGTAGCCTCATATGAATTGCCTGGCAGAACTGGAGCACGCATGCCGGTAGATTTGAACAGTGTTACCTGGTGGACCATGATACCGCCAAAGTCGCGGACTATAAAGCCACATGGGTACACAAGAGAATTGTCGCCTGGCTGTGGAATTGGCAGACGGACCAATGTGTTCTGCTGGTGAGCCTCAAACGCAAATTCGTGCTCGATGAGTGGCACAAGGAAAGCTTTGAGGGCGAGATCAACGAAAATACTTAGAAACTCGACACGTGAAGCTCGAGTGTTCAAGTTACATATTTTGATGAAACGTGCAACATTGCCATTTGGACGCTCTGTCAGCGCAGCACAAACGATTACTGCTTCGTTCTGCTCACAGAGTGTGGCACTAAAGTCATCGTGGATGATGCACACCAGATGCTTGGCAGTGTCAAAGTTGCTGTTCCTCGCCGACACGGAGCTATGCTCTGCTGCATATTTGAGCACAATGGACTTGGGGATGATGCGGTCAAGGATTGGTATCAGGCGCGAGCCCATACTTGTCCATGGCGAGATGGTACGCATAGCCGATGTGACTCTGATGACGACT
>KN042423.1:2291351-2318209 GCA_000739165.1 Podila verticillata NRRL 6337
TGTTGCTTCAGGGAACATGCTGACGACATTAGGCACTTGCAATGGGTGGACGAGGACTGGTACACGGCCGATAGGCACCATGTCGGTAGGTAAGAGCTTGGCCATGATTGTGAGGTATTCACCGCCAACGACGACGGCATCGGCAGGCATCGACACGAGCGTCAACGTAGGCTTGTTCATATTAGTGTCGGGGCTTGACCCTGCATGTGGGCGCAACAGCATAACGGGACTTGTGCATTGGGTGTGTGCCGTGGCCTTCAATAATGCTTTGCTCCCACTCGATGGCAGCACCGTTGAGTGTTGGTTCCGGATGTGGATGAAGAAACAAATTCGACATGTGCTCGACAGAGCTGTCCAGTTAGGCGCATAGTTGATTTAGCAACATCGCATCAATATTGTCCATGCGGGCGGCAACTAGTCGCAGCAGAGCTGACGGGCAATTGCACTCAGTCAGCTGGACTGGCAGTTTACTTTTTGTCAACATGGTTCCTAAAAGGATCGGATACTGCAAGTCAAGACAATCAAGGAACAGAATTGTACCATGTTCGTCAATTTGTGGAGTGTGAGCCAATGACACCACAATTGATAGATCTTGGAACGTCAAAAGTGCTACAGAGCCAAGGCCATCCATAGGTGTGAGATTGATGTCAGTCAATACGTAGCCTGCATCAAGCCTTCGTTGACAAGGCACGCTATGAGGCGGGACGATGATGCAAATGTTCCGCGAATGCTTGCTGGAAGTTGTATGGCGTCGAAAGACTTCAGGCTGGATCGCGTCATGGCAAGCAACATCGGGTGCAGAGTGGAGGCTCGAGCGGTAATAGGAGTATGAATTAAAATATGTCGGAGCAATTAAACGTAGCACAAGAAGCAGGCCCATGGACGACATGTCAATGAAGGCGAAAGCAAAGTTTGACATTACCTTGAAGGGGTCGCTGGACGATGATGTACGTATTTCTGTCTGGACTTTCGAGAAACCATTCGGAGAGAAGCGCCGTCGGATCGTCAAGCTCTGTCTTGTCGTCGAGAGTATTAATCGTAATGGCAGAGCCTTTCTTACTGCCAGCGAGTGAGCCGCGCCAGAGGATGAGGTCCTTGGCGACGACGTCTCTGAACGCGGGATCTTGGTTCCCATCAACGATGAGATTCTTCAAGGAGGAGATTGTCTTTGTCGAGGGTACCTCTATCTCGAACGCATTCGACACGGATTCACCCTCGACAAGACAGAACAAAATCAGGAGATTGTCGGTCATGGTGTTGTGAAGCGTCAAATGAAATGTAAAATCAGAGATGGAGAGTGAAGGATGAAGAGATGAAGGAGAAGTTGAATGACGATGGAAAGAAAGATAGAAAGGAGAGAACGAAGGATGAGAGTGAGGGAAGGGATATAATGGGAACGGTGAGCCGAAGGTGCGTGATGGCGGCGTAAGAATAGTGGCATAGAGGATGAACAAGCTGGGAGATATGGCAAATGAAGGATGGCAAACAAAGGATGGAGAAGAGCGTGAGAGCGGCGATGTAGCGATGGAAAGAAGTGAAAAACTGAGGCGGTGACAGTTGGTATTGCCGATGTGTTGTATAATGGAGGATGGAGAGGGGAAAAATGGAGAGATGCGCGCCAACAAATGGCTTCGCCCTTCGCCCTTTTGTGTGTTTCCCTTGAATAAACAGTCCCCTCCCTTTTTTTTTATATTTTTGAGAAAAGGGTGCATCAGAAACCAGACTGCTATGTGTTAACAAAGACCAGTGAGGAAAGGTGTGTTAATCAGCAAATAGACCGAGCCAAGTGCACAAAAGAGAGACAGAGAAAGAGACACGTAAACTCAGCTGTCGCCATAACCCTCCGATCGGGGGTTTTTTTCTGCTCTCTGGTAGTGATCAGCTCGCTGAACCTCAAGTCCTTTGGGGTGCCCCTCGTACCCAGCGAACTGACTTCCAGCCACCACTTGCGCCGCCTTTTGGTCACGTTTATTCTTGCTCTTGAGCAGTGCTCGAATAGACAATGCTACTGGAAACATAATCTTTTTTTTTTTGGTCCAGAACGGTTTCTCAAAGAACAACACACATGACAAACAAAGCTTGGTATTTCAAATTATGTATTTTATATATTTTTTTAATGTTCTTTTTTTTTCTCTAATTTTCTAATACGCCATCTAAATATCCTCAACAATGCGGATGGCAGGCAAGTTCTCGTAGCAGATCCGGTAGATGGTGGTCATGAGAGGGAACTCGTGGCAGAGACCCTTCTTGGACAGAATGTTGTACATGTCCTGCGCCGTCGAGGTTCCCTGCAGCTTCTGGCCGTTCAACATCTCCTGCTCGAGCTGGTCAAAGGACTTGCCAGTGGTAACGTGAGCCTCGGCCACCTTGCGGTTGCGGCCGCCGGCGCAGGTGGTGATGAGATCAGCCACACCGCAGGACTCGAAGAAGGTCTCGTCCTTGACATCCGCGTAAAACATCTGTGAGAACTTGCGCATCTCGTACAATCCAATGCGGATAATGGCTGCCTTGGTGTTGTCGCCGAGTCTACAGTGAGCGGAACAAAAAAAAGGGGTATGGTTAATACTCAACGGTGCCTTATTCCCAAACTTGGATAAAGAAAAATGAAAAAAATAGGAAAACATACTTGAGACCATCGACCAAACCACCACCAATTGCGACAATGTTCTTGAGGGCTCCGCACAGCTCGACACCCACGACGTCCTCAACAATGTTGACTCTGAAGGAAGGGGTGTGGAAAATATCCCGGAAGAGCTCTCCATCGGCCCGGTTGCGGTAGCCAATGGTAGTCTCGCAGAACTTTTCCTCGGCGACCTCGTTAGCAATGTTGGCGCCAGAGAGTACACATGAGCGGACACCGAGCGAATCTTGGATCATGTCGGTGATCAAACGGAATCCATCGGCGTTGACGTCGATACCCTTGATCAATGAGATAGCTTTGCAGTTGGCTGGGATCCTGCCCTTGAGCTGCTTGCAGATACTGGTGACGAACTATTGACAGATACATAAAGCATAATGAGAATGGTGAGTACTAGGTCAAAATAAAAGGGTAAACAACGAATGGACGATATGGAGGTGGGGGATCCAACCCATGCGAGCAAAGCATGTGCAAAGATAGACAAAAAAAAAAAGAAAAAGAAAAAGAAAGAACGAACACATGTTTCCGATCAAGTGTGCGTGTGGTATTGGTGGGAATATCTTTTTGACGGAGCCAGTGAATTTCCTTTGGGTCGAGTTGCCGTCTAATCCGATCTTGGGTTGAAGACATGCTCATTTTCATTGTGCTCAAACGCACCCACCACCAACTAAGAGCATGGATGTGATCGCGGTGCCAATAAAAAGCGCAAGCATGTGAAAAAAAAAAGACAATGACGGTTCCCAAAACGAAGTGGTGGTCCATTTTTTTTTTCTGAGTTGCAATTAACTTTTGGAACCCAACCCATCCAAGATAAGATAAAAAGGCAAAGGCAGACGTCCTTTGATTGGATACCCAAATAGACAGAGAGGAAGAGCCATCTTGAATCTGGATTGTGGGAGAGAAGGCGAAAAAAAAGGGAAAGGCTTACCTGATGGGGTACGACAAAGACGAGCATGGTCGCATCTTCGCAGGTCCTGACCAGGTCTGGGCATGCGACGACGTTCTCGGGGAGTTGGATTCCTGGCAAGTACCTAAGTCGAGTGAAGGAGAAAAGGAAATGAAAGGGCTGGGTTAGGTTGATCCTTTTGGCATCCTTTGTGTATTGCCAAGAGGGGTTCATGTCGTCGGATCGCGCAAACTAAAGTGAACAATAAAGAGGCATGTCTAGGTGGTTGTTGTTGTTGTTTGTCCTTTTTGCAGATCGTTGGGGAAGAGTCGTTCGCTTTGTGCATATCCTGTGCAACCCTCGATTGAACCCTGTGAATGGACGACCATCCACACAAACCATATTCAAGCCAATCCAATTGTGGTAACGTTGATAGCGTGCCGCAAACAAACACACCAAAAAAAAAGGTGGGGTAGAAAAAAGTTTTCCTTGGTGTGCGTGTGGTGTTTGCTGCGATCCACCTCGTGTCCATGTTGTAGTTTTTGGGCGGGTTGAATTGGAGAGCAACATTAAATTACAACCTCACAACAACGGAGGAATAGACATCCTTGTAGTGTTACTGTCCCGGTGAGTCCTGTTTCTCACTTGGTCCTTGGTCCTTGATCTGTCATCCTTGATCTTTTTTTGTCCTGTCTCCCGATCCTCTGAGCTCTCTTGGCGGTCAATTGGTCGGAAACAGGCGTCTCGATGAGAGAGAGAGAGAGAGAGAGAGAGAGACAGAGAGAGACTTACTTGATGTTCTCGTGCTTGGTGTTGATGATGTCGGTCAAGTTCTGACCGTTGACCTTCTCCTCAAAGACCCACATCTTGACCTCGTTGTCAAAGTGGTCAAACTTGCGAACGTTGCGTCCAATGATCTTGGCGACGGCGGAGCCCCTTTTAAATGGAGAGAGAAGGCAGATCAGAAAGTAAGTACGTCATATGCACAGTGCAGAGTACACAGGGTGTTGTGGGCATGGAAGTACAAGGATAACACATGGAGTGCATAACAGAAAGGACGGGTTCTTTTACCAGTTGCCTGATCCGATGAGTGCTACTTTTTCGGTCATGTTGTGTATATGTGAAGGTGAGACGATGGGTGGAGGTGGGGGGATGAGGTGGGTTGAGATTGTTCTTGTTGCTGTTGCGAATGGTGCTGATGGATGAGCTGTTCCGTGGCTGATCAGAGATGGGACCTTGTGAGAGGGATTTCGCAGCGAAGTGGAGAAGCGTCGAGTCGAGAGCGTATGAACGTGAGTGTGGGTATGGTGAGTATGGGGGAATGGATGGGATGGGGAAGAAAGAGATCTTTTTATACGGAATGAAAAGAGTGGCAGTGAGGATGGATGACGCGGATGCAATGGCTGCAATAATGATGGGCGTGTGACGAGGACGATCAATGACATTATGGATGGAGGGTTGCGGAGAGTAATCACCAAATGTATGTTCGGTGGCAACTTTTAGCCGAGAGTAAAACGCCGATTTGATCTGTGCAGAAAGCGGCATAGGCAGACTCAGACACATTCATATGTCATCGGGGTGGCGCCATAGAGCAAAGGGCATGGCGGGATGTGCGGATGCCGTGCATGTGTTGGTGTAGGTTGTTCCCACCGCCTTCTCTCTCTGTCTCCTCATCCTCGCTCGCTCGGACTGTTGCGAGGACAGAGGGCGAGAGTGAAGAAGAGAACAAGAACGACAGAGAGCGAACAGACGGATGATCGGCTTGGGTTCTCTGTGCTTTGTCGTTGACATATGCTTCGATGGAGGTGAGCTCATTTTGATTAATTCGAAAAAGAAACCCTCCCGCGCAGAGTCCGATCATGTCATCGAAAACAATTGCTTATCCATCCTCACCTTGTTTCCTGTCGTTTTATCATGCTGTCGCCGCCTTGACCATGGCCATGGCTAATAATAATATACATAAATAAAACAGCTCACCCACTCACCCACCCACCTACTCCGGATTAGCCTCATCCACATTGAAAATTAGCTCTTTTTTTCACAATGCATTCTATACTGACTGACCTCATGGCTGCAAACATGTGTCAGTCAATAGGGAACCCGGCTACCTTGCTTCTACCTGGCACTTCTCACTGGGAAGTGGATGGCATCAAAGATAAGCTGGGTTGGTTCACTTTTCTCTATCATAACGTTCATTCTCCTAATTGCGCTCACCAACAGCGCGTCCTCTATACTTGGTCTAAAAGTATATGCCTTGATTGTGACACTTTGAAGTGGACTTGGATGGATACTGCTCACTCCTAGTTCTCATCTTGACACTTTGTCATCTGGTTCATGGCAGTCGTCAATCGGCACAATGACTCGGCAGCTTAAAGCACACCTGAACACACACACAAACTGTCGATAAAGGATACTCAAATACAAAAACACAATAAACACAAAGCATGCGAATGTCGAACATCAGTCATCCTGAATGCAGGGCCAAGCACAGTGTCCATGTCTCGTATTCATTTTGTGTGTTCAAGACTCACGAGGATATGAGTTGCCAATCCGGCTCCATTTTTACCGATGCTGATTTTAAATTAACCTTTTTCAGATCCCTAAACACATTTCGGTCGATGGCGCTCCGTCGGCTGTGATCCTTCTTGGTTGGGTTGGTCCTTGCTCAAATGGGCCAAGTTATCCAGTTGTGTGAGTGGGAACGTGTTTGTGCTTTGTAGCATGGAGATATGTATTATCAATCGCATTTTGTGTAAGGCCCAGAAAAGTATTCCGTAGCTAGAAGAAGCAGAAAGCATTTCAATGCGTATAAGCTCGGATCACCAATGAATAGTCTGTCCACGTTCTTGCACCGGTCTTGCACCACATGGAAGACAAAAGGATATCGACCTCACTTTTTTTTTATTGTGGAAAGCAATGTGACCAGAATCAGCTATATTGTCGGTCAGTGCTAGTAGGAAAGAGTGGAGGTGGAGAACGAACAATGTGGAATTGCGGATGTGATATACAAGACAGATCTAAGCAACTACCCTTCA
Organism: Podila verticillata NRRL 6337; assembly: GCA_000739165.1. NCBI lineage: Eukaryota > Fungi > Mortierellomycota > Mortierellomycetes > Mortierellales > Mortierellaceae > Podila > Podila verticillata. The sequence goes on from KN042423.1 coordinate 2,297,911, forward strand.
AGCACCTTGAGGGATTTCTTTAGCCTGGAGGAGGAAGGAAGGGAAGAACAAGCGAAGGAGAGATGGAGGTGGGGGACAGTGCGGATCTGGACTGAGAGACTGGGTGGGTGACGGAGTGAGACTCTTGTTGGAAACAAGCCAAGTCAGCGGCTAAACAAGCCAATGGCTGCACACTCTGCCCCTCTTTATCCCTGGGTCCCTCGTCGTCTCCCTCTCGGCACAACCCCTCAATGACAAAACAAGCTTTTGGATGGGCTGGTACCCGAGGATTACAGCGAATAACGGACTTGTTTCTGTGGGAAATCTGTCACTTTTTTAATCTTGTCACGGGCGCAAAATAAGCTTCAGGCACGCAACAGCGACAGAGACCAGCAATTCAGGCACACCCACATGTACATGTGGCCGAGAGTGCGATCTGTGACCAAAGAGGTCCCGCGGGAAAACAGCGCAACAAACGCAACCCTAAGGAAAAGGCAAAACAAAGAAAAGAGAGATAGAGATGGACAACGGCACTTCCCTTGGTCGGGTGGAGGAGATCATTTGGTCTGAGGGAGAGCAAGAACAGAGGGGACATGACTTTGCAGAGAGGAAGAGCGTTCGATCTCGAACAAAGTCAGCAAAACATCCTCTCTTTTCCCTCCACTCCACCACCTCCACAACCTCCACACCCTGCAACCACAAACAACAACAACAACAACAACAAAGCTTTTCTTTTCTTTTCTTCTCCTCCTGTGTGTCCATTCATTCTCTCCATTCTCATCCACCATACCTTCCCTTCCATTCAACCTCGTCTCCCTCACACGCAAACTACACACAGCCATGACCGTTTCGATAGAGGCAACCTCCGAGCAGAAGCGCATCTTCCTCACCTCGCTCCGCAGATCCCTTGGCCAGCTAGGCCTCGACATTGTTCACCCATTCGCAGCACAGAGGTACAACGCCCGAACTACATGGACTCTCTCTTTGGTCATCCATCTCCACATTCCGCTTTTGTTTTTTTTCTTGTCTTCTTATTCCATTGCCAATCATAACCATGGCAAGTGTCCATTTGGACCCTGAATATTACCTTGCCTCTTATTGACGATCCGTATCCAATTGGCTCTCTTCCCTCAACAATGGCCATGATAGCTTCAATGCCACAGTCCTCGGCCAAGCCAATCCTATGCACACCTTCAACCAGACCTCGACCCTGTCTCTCATCGTCGGCAGCAACAGGACCTTCTGGGAGACCTTTCTCGCCCAGCACCATCCCTCCAAATTTGACACGGAGGCCGAGCGCAAAGACCCAATGGACCATTACTGTGAGCGCCTCATTCCCCGCGTCACTCTCCAATCCCTCAAAGACGCAGGTCTCTATCGTGATGACGACCAAGGCGAGATCCTTACACCATTTTCTGTCGCATTTTCACATTGGAGAATCACTGTCCCTGCAGCAGGCACGACGCCACCCGGCTCTCGTCCCACAGGCTTCGTGCCCCCACCAGCCGAGACTCTTCCCATTCAACACGTTGCCCATGCCGCTGGCTTCGCGTACTTTAACCCTGTAGCGTTTCTGAATGTGCATCCTGTCTATGGTCCCTGGTTCGGGATGCGCGCCATTGTGATGGTCGATCTGCCATACGACATTTCAGACAACGAGCTGCTACTGATCTCGGACACACAACCCACAGGCACGTACTCGCGTGACTCCAAGCCGATCGAGTTCAACCCTGCCTTTGAGCAGTTGTCCACCGAGCAGATCACGGCCCAAAATGCAGCGCTCGAGGTCACAAAGACGGCGCTGCTGACCAAAGGATGGGATGCGGGCGACTGGCAAGAGTGGGTTGCGTTTCGGCACAGCTTGACAAGAGATCGGCCGGACTGGCAGCGGTGGCGGTATTCGGACAATCAGATGCGCTACCACTACCAGAAGCAGCCCGAGTTCCTGGAGGAATGTGCGATCAAGTTCCAGCAGGGTCAGGAACAATCGACGTCGGCCTCAAAGTTCTAGCGAGCACCTTGTGGCTCAGTCAACGTCTCTGTAATAAAATAGGCAGCCACAAGAAACGAACCTTTTGGGCACACATTTGCTCGCATTATGTCTGCACAAGGGGACAACAAAAATCTCGTTTGACGCCACCATTCCCTTTTTTTATGTGTTTCAACCCCAATTACGAAAGCTCTGTGTTGTCAGCGCTTTTTGTTTGCTTTCATTCGCCCATCCTGCTCACAACCACAATCCCTTTTCCCTCATCCCACATTGCTCCCTCCCTCTTCCAGTTCGCAGACCATGTCAAAACGGCCTAGCGACGAGCAGATCACAAAGGAGATTTACATCCATCACGACGGAGACGAGGAGGCCGACAATACCGCCAAACTAGGCGACTTCCAAAAAGCTTCCAGCGATGCATTGGCCAATCGACCGTATGTGTGAATCAAGAGAATCTCGTTACCATGTCTGCTTGGGATTAAGCGAGCATTTGGATGCCAAAAGATGGGAAAATGGGACTGACGGGCCTTCTCTTTTCGATGCTTGTCCTGTAATATAGCATGAAAGCGTTGCGGCGCATGGGCTCCTTAGCAAGGGTATCGTTCCTGATTTTCCAGAAGTTGAACCTTTTCTATCTGAAAGACAAAGCAAAAAGATTGTCAGCACACGACTAACTGCTGCAAAAACAATCAATGGACTCCTCAATAGACCATATCAGATGTCGATGATGACGGGGCTTTTAAGAGATCAGTGCTGTCAAACGAGAACACGCCGTCCTCGTCAAGTTCACGGCCCGATCCCAATGCTTGTAAGAATCATCCAACAAGCAAATCCTTGGCTTTTTTTTCTTTTTTTTGGACAGACTGAACTTACTCCAGTCGTTCTTATTGTTTGACTTTAGATCAACCATCCGAAAGTAAACCTCCAGTCCCCGAGCTCACAAAGTCATTCTCTGCACCCGCCTCTTCCTCTACAGCCATCAACCCAGCCACCTCATCCTCATCGTCCTCAAGATCAACTACATCACGACCCAATCTCTTCTCCCAAGCGAGCTTCACCTTCAACATGGGCAGCTCGGTCACATTACCTTCAGAATCGCTCGTCCCCACTAACATCCCTGCCGCCGATAGGGACTCGCCAAAGATCAACGAGGAAGGATACGAAAAAGCCCTGCGCGGAGTCAACACCACGTTCTTGAAGAAGATCCAAAAGGAACTGGAGCTCAACGCCATCATCAACCTGGCCCACACCTTCCAGCAATATATTGACCACCGCATCGCCATCAAAAAGAAGTTTCAAGGGATTGCCGAGCCCAAACCCATCGTGCTCTCCAAGGACTCGCTGGAAGCAAGACCACTGTCCGAGAACGATGTCCGAGCAAGGAGATCAGAGGGCCGACTCAGTGCCAGGACTGACGACAAACCATCATCACCCAGGTCATCCTCCTCAGGGCCATCATCAAGTACTTCAACATCAACATCCGGATCATCGTCAGCAAACTCAGGAGTAAATCCCGTGCGAAAACTGGACTTTGGGTTTGGTTTGCCGCTCAACAAGATTGCAAGCACGGAGCCTGTGATAAAACCCGGAAAAGGACCCATAGGTAGATCGTCAATATCGTCCGCGCCCGGGGGCCCTGGTACTAATTTCGGATTTGGATCATCCCCGGCCAAGGGCCTTGTCGACGAATCCGGGAACCCGGCAAGATCGGTCGCGCTGGGTGGTGGTTGGAGCCTAGGAGTCGGCAGCCCATTGGACGTTGATGTTGGACAGGCAAACTTCCAACGGCACTCAGGGACACCCTCGACACCTTCCTCCCGGTCTTTGTCGTTCCCTGGACCATCTGAATCGTTAATGATGTCGCCCATGGCAGCTTCATCACTGAGAGCGGCGGCAATGTCTTCAATGGCGCTCGGATCACCACGACCCATGGCTTCCAATATGCGACTTTTTTCGACTAATGCAGGGGGCATCGCCAGGACCCTTTCGGCCTCGGCAGCATCGACACCATCGGCAGCATCGACACCTTCAGAAAGCCAGCCCAAGTTTTCATTCCAGCCTCCTGCACATGCCCAAGCAGCCAAGGCATCACCTTTCGCGTTGGATGCCGGATCAAACTCGGAGAATGATTCTTCGGCTATGGCGCGCGCCTTTGCCAGAGTGCCGAGTCAAGAGGCTCTTCTTGCTGGTGCCAAGAAGTTGCAATTTAAGCCATCGGACCAATTGACGGAAACAGGTCTTGGGCTCGGAGGATTCCCGCTGGCGACACAAACCAGTGCTATGGAGGAAGACGAGGAGGGCGAGCAGACAGTGTTTGAGATGCGGGCCAAACTTTTCGCTTTGGACAAGGACGAATACCGGGTCCAGGGCGTTGGTCAATTCCGAGTTCGGGAGAATGTGCAGTCCAGGAAGCGAAGAATGATCATGCGGACGGACAGCACAGGCCTTGTGAGTTTGAACAGCTGGATCATCCACCCGCGGTCGTCGTTGTCACCAGCCCAGAACGGAAGCGACAATGCTCAGCTAGCTCCGAGACAGGACAAAAGGTCGGTGATCTTGTTCGCCATGGAAGACAACAGGCCCAAGCAGTTCTTGCTGCGTGTCAAGACGGAGCAGGACGCGGAGGCACTTCTTAAAGCGTTGTTGTAATAAAGGCAGCTCATATTTAATTTTTTGTAGCCACAGACGTGACTTTCCCAAAGCGAGGGTTATATAAATATATATACTAGAAGGCTGCCCGTGGACTATGCCACGGGTTGGAGTCCCAAGGCGTCATATATTTTTTATAGAAGGTTGTCCATGGTCTATGCCATGAGTGCTTGAGTTGTGAGGTCCAATAAAGGCTGTTTTTTATAGAAAGCTGCCTGTGGACAATGCCATAGGAAGACTCCTGGAGATGACGTTCTTTTTTTGTTTTGATGTTTTTAGGTGGGAATTGCTCAATTTGCACTCGCACGCTGGCTTTAGGCCGAGTGCATAATGGGAGACTTGGATCAGGCTAGTGCCCTCACGTGATTGTAGTGTTGCAGCCTCACAGGGGTGAAGAGATATCAACGTGAGTCGGCCTGGAGGCCTCCAGCACCTTGCGTTCGCACGCTCGCTTCAGGCCGAGTGCATAATAAGAGACTTGGATCGGGCTAGCGCCCTCACGTGCAGCCTCACAGGGGTGAAGAGACCTCACGTGAGTCGGCCTGGAGGCCTCCAGCACCTTGCGCTCGCACGCTCGCTTCAGGCCGAGTGTATAATGAGAGTCTTGGATCGGGCTGGCGCCCTCACGTGCAGCCTCACAGGGGTGAAGAGACCTCACGTGAGTCGGCCTGGAGGCCTCCAGCGCCTTGCGCTCGCACGCTCGCTTCAGGTCGAGTGCATATTGAGAGACTTGGATCGGGCTGGCGCCCTCACGTGCAGCCTCACAGGGGTGAAGAGACCTCAACGTGAGTCGGCCTGGAGGCCTCCAGCGCCTTGCGCTCGCATGCTCGCTTCAGGCCGAGTGAATATTGAGAGACTTGGATCGGGCTAGCGCCCTCACGCACTTGAAAGACTGGGCGCTTCGCGCAAAAGACTGGGATGGCGCGCTACGCGCAAGAGTCCTCGAGGGGCGCTCCGCACCCCTGCCTCCTTCGGAGGCTTAGTTCGGGCTACCGCCCTCACGTGATTTAGCGTGCCCCCTTTAATTTTAATATAGAGAGAGACTAGAAGTATGCCCGTGGACGATGCCACGGGTTTAGAGCAGAAAAAAATATAAATCGATCGGAAAAATAATATTGGTGTGCATTTTCCACGGGTTTAGTGCAGGAAAATGAAATCGCCGGTTGAAAAAAAATATCGGTGATGTGTGTGCGTTTTATTAATCTGATAAAAGTCGTTTATATACAACGTTGCGGGTATATATGCCTTGCAAGCCTTCAATGTCTCCATTCTCAATGAGAATCTTCAAGTTGTGTGGTGTGGTACAACGTGAAAGAGCAACATACAATTGGCCATGACCAAAGACGGGCTGAGGGAGGTATAAGCCAACTTGCTGAAGTGTTTGTCCTTGAGCCTTGTTGATAGTTATTGCATAGGCTGGCTTGATAGGGAACTGGGTCCTGCGGAACTTGATGGGAAAGGCAAGGTCATCATCGGAATTGGTCAGAGGGATTCGAGGGATCAGGACATGGTATCCATGGTTGACACCAACCATGATCTCTGCACCAATGAGCCTTTGTCCTAGATGTCGAATAATGAGGCGTGTTCCATTGCACAACCCTTGAGTAGGGTTCATATTTCGAAGAAGGATGATTGGTTGGCCAACCTTGAGCTTGAGCTGGAATGGAGGGAGGCCATTTGGTGATAGAGTGTTGAGAAATTCGGGTGTGTAGTGTCCAGCATCAGCAGAGTCTTCGTCAGGAATACAGTCAATTGCATTATAGGTGACAGGTTCGCCAGGTGTCATGTCAGTTGCCAAAGAGTTGAGCTTGTCCACGTTGGCGTTAAGGGGTGTCAACAACGCGCGATCTGCCATTATCTCTGGAGATGGTCCTGCAGTCTCCAGGCCTGGGTAGATTGTCCTTATGAACTGCTTTTCAGAGCTGTTGATTTCATCCTGGTCTGTGGGGTTGGGTGGGATTGGATGAACAATGTACTGATCTGGGATCCTGATGAAGCTGTCCTGAGAATTGGAGATGAAAGTGGGCTCCTTGCCCTCTCCAACTCGAAGGAGAAACTGGATGAAGGCTTCGTTCTGAGGATCCTGGACAACCCTCATGTTCTCTGTCAGCTTGAGAGTTTCGACATTGGGCCAAAACTGAGCAAAACGCAGGCATGCATTTTCGATCTGTGCCTGGGAGCCTCGTTGCACAACAGGAGTGACTTGGCGAAAATCGCCTCCAAAGACCACAACCTTGCCTCCAAATGGTGTATTAATTTTTGTGACATCCCTGAATGTCCTGTCCACAGCCTCAAAAAGATGACGGTGCATCATTGGGGCCTCATCCCAGATGATGACAGCAGCATTGCGTATCCTTGCAGCCAGATCACTTGTTGTTGGAATGTTGCAGGTGCTGTCACTGTGGATCTTGAGTGGGACCTTGAATGTTGAGTGTGCAGTGCGACCTCCATGCAAAATCAAGGCTGCAATTCCTGATGAAGCAACTGCAATGACTTGTTGATTGAGTTCATGGACATGAGCGATCAGTGTGTTGTAGAGAAAGGATTTCCCTGTTCCTCCTGGACCATCAATGAAGAATATTTTTTTTGGGACAGGCAGGCCTTGGATGGCAGCTACAATCCTGTCAAAGGCCATTTGCTGGCCATGGTTGAAGAGGGCATAGTTGTTGATGGCTGGTTGTTGCTCTGGCTCTGCAAAATTGTTGAGAAACTGGTTGAGATTGTTGCCTGTGAACTGTGCCAGCAATTCTGGGAATGAATCCAGACTGGATCCCATCTCTATCAAGGTCCTGTTGATGTCTGAGAGAGTCATGTTCCTGGAAAAAATTGTGTCCTGCTCTGAAGGGGCATCCTGGGCCATGGGCTGAGCAAGTAGGCGTTGGCGCAGATAGTCAAGTGAGAGGTCACTTGCAAACTGGTGCCACAACTGTAGAGGGTCAGATGGGGCACAGTGGCAGAGGATCCATGCAAAAAGGTGGCGGAGACGATTGGGCATCTGATCCACAGTGGCTTCTTGAAGGAGGTTGGTCCATTCCTGATCACTCTCCAGCAACTCGCGTGCCAAGGCAGCCTCCCTGAACGTTTCAAAGACAATGTTTCTGGTATTGTCATTAGGGTCAGGGACTGTCCTGAGGTCTTGAAAGCTGGTTGCTCCTTTTGCTGTCAAGAGTAAAAGTCGGAGGCAAAACCGCTCACGGTCCCTTGGGTGCACAAAGTACATTCTGGTGATGATACTGCGTTTTGCTGTCCGCCTTTTCCACTGGTTGTTGCTCCATGTATAGTGCTTGGGAATCTCTGGGTAGGTGAGGTGTCGAGCCTGAGGGTCCCTTGCATTCAGCTTGAACCAAGCCATCAGACAGCTGTCCTTGTCCATGTTGACAACATCCTGCAGGTTGGCATCGTTCTGGTATGAAACTGTCTGTTGGTCCTCCAAATGAACTTGCAGACGTTTCACAGAGGGAGAACGGGCATGCAAACGGAACTTGAATATCCTCCAGAGGGCCTCACAGGCAGAGACATATCTAGAGTCTTGAAAGTCCTCCACCTCGTTGACAACGTCATTGTCTCTTCTAGGGCGATGGCGGGCAACAGCAGGGTGGATGGCCATCTTGGTCTTGTCATGGCCCTTGTAGACATACTTGAAGAGATACTTGACAGCCGCCACAGATGAACAGACTTCGACATTGATGTGGGCATTGTACTTTGTGCTCAGCCAGAGGTTGTGAGGAACAATCCATCTGTTGTCCACAGGGAGGCCATCTCTTCCCATGATATGACGCCCATTGTCTCGTCTCTGATACTGAGGATAGCCATTGTTGTTGATCTCTGTTTCTTCCACCAAAGGGCGTGGATAGTTCTTGGTGCAATACTTGAATCCAGTTTTGTTGTCAGTTGCCATGCAGGGAGCATCAGGATTGCGTGCTCCACAGGGACCATGCACCATGGATGTGGTGACCGTCTCAAATGCCAGGGGACATGTCACAGGATCCGGAATTTCGGCTGACACAGCGGAATCAATGTCTTGAGCAGTCTTGATCTTGCTTGCAGCATCCAGGATAAGCAAAATGTGGGCATGGGGCAACCCACGTTTTTGAAATTCGATCACCCAGGTATAGGCAATGACCTTGCCCAAGACACCCTTCTTGTGCTTCTTGCTCTTCGAAATAAGGTCATCCAAGAGTGCTTCCAGCTTGAGGTGAAAAACGCGAACTGTCAAGTCAGGCCTGTCCTCTGCTTTTTGGCCAGCCATGAGCTCACTCTGAATTTCCGGCCATTTTGGGTTGCAAGTAAATGTGACAAACAAATCTGGCTTTCCATAATGGCGGACCATGGTCATGGCATCCTGATACAGTGCACTCATATACCGTGGACCACCAGCAAAAGAAGAGGGGAGCACGAAAAACTTGCCAGTCTCAGAGGCAGGACGATCATGGGCAAGTGCATCCATAATGCCCCTGTACAGGTCGGATCTGAGTTTCTTCTGGTTGTCCTTGACATAGCGTAGCCTCCCAGCCTCAATCTTGGCATACTGATCCACCACATACTGCTGGCAGAGTCGACCAAAAAGCCAAAAGTAGCAACGTCCATCTGTGTCACTGACAGGATGCACTTGTAGACGATATGCATAGTATGCACGTGCTGTAACAAATCTGCTCCTTGGTTGTTGTTGTTGGTTGCCTTCCTCAGCCTCATGGTCAGAATCGAGATCTTCAGGGTCTGGGTCCTCCAAATCGTTTTCGCCTTCCTCATGGCCCTGGTCCTCCAGATCATTTTCGCCTTCCTCTTGGATGCCTGCTGCTTGATCCTGCTGTTGGTTGGCTGCTTGCTCTTGATTTGGGTATGCTGGTGGCACATCCTCCTTCCTTGCCAGGGGGTAGGTGTTGTAGGTCCAGCCATCCTCACCTCTTGGATGCAAAAGCACATATTGCAGTGGATCATATGCTGGATGGGTCTCAAAGATGCTCTTCAGGCGTCCATCATGGCCTTCAATACGAATGTCTCTGGGTTCTGTAGCTGTGCCATCTCCTGGGAGCAAAATTGCAACCTCATTAGCTGATGGGAGGTCATACTGACGTTGCCTGCGCCCTTTCACTTCCCTTGCTGCCTTCAAGACAATGGTGAGGTCTTCAGTGGATCCCTGCTCTGCTTCACGCTCTCTGATGGTCTTGTAAAGATGGCAAAACCGATTCGAGATCTCCAGTGCTGTTTGAATCTCTCTGAGGCGTTCCTGCTGCAGGATGTTGTCAAAAACTCCAGCCCGTCGAGTGGCTTGTTCATCTGGGTCATAGAAATAGATCTGGGCGAATTTGCTTGGCTGTCCTTCTGCTGGTCGCAATGTGCCCATCTCATGAACAACTGCTCCTTGGATCCGATATGTATAGACACCCTGACATGCATTTGCAAGCTCCAAATCAACAGTAACACCCATTGAAGTAAAAGACAATACAGAGTTGTATTTCCGAATATGTCGTCGAAATTCAGTACCTATAGCAGACTGATTGCTGATCATCTCAAGAAGTCTTGGCTCTGCTGCAATCTTGGGCACCTTGACACATCCCTGCTGACAACAGATTGAAAATATTGGGAATGCCTTGGAGCCCCCAGACCGCTCCTGAAGCCAAACTCGTGCCCTGCAGTGAGGGCATGACATCATAGGACCAAGTGTGTGGCGTCCTCCAATGACGTCCAGTCCTGAGACCAAGTCCTGTGTGAATGGCCTTCGAGCAATTGGAACATGTGGAGCAGGTGGTGGTGGTGGTGGTCGTGGTGGTCGTGGTGGTCGTGGTGGTGGTGCTGGGAGATCAAGGACAGGAGGAAGTAGGGGTGGCTGGTTGGCACTATGCAGAGTAGACAGCAATGGAGCACGAACACTGTCTATGTAGTTGCCTCTTGCTTGATTGTCATTCAATGTAGCCAGCCTAAGAATTGAAAAGACAAAGTTAGTTGCCATCACATTAACAATCAGAAGCAAGATCAATCGAGTTCATTTGTGATGGCTTTACAACATACCTTTGTGGATTCAGCATACACAGCTTGCTTGTAGAACGTGCATGGCCAACTTGAAGGCATGCAGGACAGGTTACAGCTCTACAGTTGTTAACAGGGGGGAGGGTTTAGAAATTAGAAGAGTTGAAGCGATTCACAATTAGAGTTATGTTCTGATGGTCCTGTTTTGTTTTGAATCCTGACCTGGCATTTGATGGTCCAGCCATTGACTGTTGTGTTGAGAGAGATGGTTGGATGGAGAGAGTGGATGGAGAGAGAGAGAGAGAGAGAGAGAGAGAGAGAGAGAGAGAGAGTGAGGGATGGAGGGACGGATGGATGGATGGATGGATGGATTGAAAAAGAAAAAGAAAAAGAAAGAGAGAGGGGTAATATTTAGGCTATGAGCATGGTTTAAAAATCATTTGCTGTTGTTGAGGGGTTTCCGATTTTTGCCAATAAAATAGGGTTTGCCGGCGATGAGCCCACTTTCATTCCGTTTGTTCCCATTAGTCTCTTCATGCTTAATTACATTCCCACCTTCCTCCATCTCAACAGAGAATCCTATTTCTGAACGTCCCATAAAAAAAACTACATGGGGCACTATGTGCGCACTTCGTGCAAGGGACTATGGGCGCTACGCGCAAGGGACTACGGGCGCGCTTCGCGCAAGAATCCTCGAGGGGCACTCCGCACCCCTGCCTCCTTCGGAGGCTTAGTTCGGGCTATCGCCCTCACGTGATTTAGCGACCCCCCCCCTTTAATTTTAATATAGAGAGAGATTTTTGTGTACAGGAAGGATGGAAGGTATTGTGTTAGGATATCAGTGTTTTGCGAACAATATAAATACGGATCATTCATTGGCCACCAAAAGACTTGCTAGCATTCAAGCGAATCTTGGAATACTTTAAGCACAAGTCATCACACACACACAGACTCTCTCTCTCTCTCTCTTTTTTTTTTTTTTTTTTTTTTTTTTCTTTCTCTCTCATAGACCAGTGGACAATTTAGAGTGCGTGTGCATGGCTACGATTCTGCAAAGGTCACGGATTTCAGAGGTCAGTGAATAATGTTTTGTATTACGATGTATGTTTATGTATGAGGGGGATCAGGAAAGCACAAGGGGTTCTCGACTTTCGAAGAACAAGAACAAAAAAAGAAGAGGGTATAACAAAAAAAAGGCAATTAGAAGGTACAATCTACAAGGGGACTACAGGAACAGTGTAAAAAAAAAAGCAAAACTAAAAGAGCTTAGTGAATGTTCTCAACATTGGCAAACGAAGTCAAAGATCCCCGGTATTTGCCATGGCCATGTTGTGCCTGCGTTTGTTGTTGATGTTGAACCGGCTTGCTCTTCTGCAATTGCAACTGCTGCAACTGCTGCAGCTGCATCTGAATCTGGTGCTGTTGTTGCTGCATGGCCCGCATCATTGTAGTATCCACCAGTGTCGTATCCTCCTGCTCCTCTTCCTCGTCGTCCTGAACAAGACTTGAGCTCATGTTGCCCTGGACGGTCTGCGAGTACCGTCCCGAGTGGCTGTGGTTGTTGAACATGGACGACGTCGACTCGACCAGGTTTCCGGGGAAAGGGACGTATCCAGAGTCGCTCGAGAGTTGCTGTCCACGATATTGCTGTTGTCTGCCCTGTTGTTGTTCGGGTTGCGACTTTGACTGGCCAAATGAAAACTGCTGGCCACCACTCTGTCCACCTCGACGGCTTCCAAATTGACTGCCGTCAGCATCATCGTCATCACGGCCACTGCCGGGGTGGTCGAGTGAACGCGAAGGCACTTCCTGTGGAGGCAGCTCCCATGACATGTCATCGTCCGGGAACGAGGGCTGCATCTGGTGCTGGAGCATCTCGAGCTCGGTCTTGATGCCGCGGAGAATAATCCGGTCCTGGCCATGATCCGCCTCGGCACGAGTCATGCCCATGAGCTTGAGCTGGTCGACTTCGTTGAATTGCTGCATCATCTTGAACTCCATGCCCATCTGAAGATCCTGGCGCATCGACGCAATTTCTTGGAGCGAGTGGGTCCACAGTGCCTTGTAGTGCTCCTTGTAGTTGTTCGCAAAGGTCACGTCGTTCTGAAGCTTGCTGTTGGTGGACTCGAGCTCGGCTACTGTCTGGTGCAAGGTGTTGACACTGGACATGTTGATATGGGCGGGGTGCTCCTGACGGTACTGGTCATACTCGGCTTGAAGAAGCTGGTTTTGGCGCTGGAGAGCACGGAATCGATCCTGCAACAAAAAGTAATCCTGGGCACTAGGGGCACTACCCTTCATGGATGAAGGACCTTGCAAGAAGTTAGGCTGGTCAGGATGATGGAACGCACCCTGGGAGTGGTCTTGACGGTCGAGGACCTTTTGAAAGTTAGTCTGTTGGCGAGCCAGAGCTTCCTCGGCGCGCAGCAACTTGCGCTCACGGAACTCGAGCGCAATGAGCTGCTTCTGAACCTGATAATCCAAAGCCTTGAGATCCTTCATCTTTTGCTTGGAGGTCTGGCCTTGGCTCTCAGAGTCCTCCTCGAGTGCTTCCAGGATACTCTTGTTGCTGGTATCGCCAAGCAAGGTTGAAGGGCGGAGGCGATCGTCGGCCGACTTTTCAGCCTGGAGAGACTGCTGCAGTGAATGAGGGAGCGATGAAATTGGCGAGCGGCGCAAGAGGTCGTACTCAACCTGGCGGTTCAGTTCAGCCTGTTTCATCAGCTGCTGCTTCAGTGCGGTCTGATAGTCCATGGGTGGATCATTCTTGCCCGAGGGACTCGCAGGCTTGCCGTACGGATGATGGTGGTGAGGATGGCTGTTCTGATGCGCCTGAGACAGATGGCGAACCTGGGACAAACGCACCGAGGTGGGGCGCTGACTGGTGCGTCCAGGGGTCGTGGTCAGCTCCATCCTATCGCTGTCGCTGTATCCCTCGGCAAAATGCGATAGGGCTGGTTGTCTTGCGTACTCGTCCTCCTCGGACACAACCTCAAAGTTGCCTCGTGGGTTGAATCCATATTGAGGGTCGGGTCCACTGCTTGACAAATCATCCGAGAATCCGCGCGAATGACGATGGTTATGGTGGAGCTCCATCGAGTGCACGGGTGTTGTTGACAGGATTTCGCTCTGCTGGCTGTCGAAGTATTCGCCCAGATCCTCCAGTGAGCATGCAAAATGGATCTCGCCCACAGGTGTTGTGCCATCTTCCAAAACAACGGCTGACTTTGACTGGAGTCTTTGAGTACGTCCTTCTTCAGTGGACAGAGAGGGCTCATCCAAGATGTCGATGAGATGGATATGTCCCGAGGCATGCTGCACGTTCTGATGGGTTTCTGGATGCTGGCACCAAACCTCGACCACGAGTGGCGTCTTGAGTTGGTTCCGCAAAGCTTCAGGCGTCTGGCAGAGCTGAAAGTTGCGTGATGCATCAGGCAAGGCAGTTTGAACGTGACGGGGCACATTGATGGGAGGCTGCGTTGACTTGGGTCCAAAGGGGCGGTAATTGTAGCGCAGCGACACATTGGTCAGATTTCGCGAGGTGGACTTGAATGACTGGAGCTCGATCGAGAACTTGTAGTCGTGTCGTCTTGGTGAGCGGGACGAGTTGGAGGAAACAACGTTTCTTGACGTATCTACCTCAATGGCCACAGGTCTGGCAGTACGGCGGGTGGTGCCGCCCTGGGATGAGCGTCGGATGGCTGGTGTGCTGGGGATTGACAAGGTATTCAGATCGCGGGTGACGTGCATGGCCACCTGAATGAAGGAGGACTCGGGAGCGCCAAAGTTGGACTCGAAAGGATAGTACTCGGGGCTTGCATGGAACAAGTTGGCGGTTCCGTGTAGAAGGATGACGGCTAAAGGGATGTTGGCGGTACCGATCAGATTGGAGTCGTGGCAGACGTTGATGACGAGGTGCTCACCGTCCCTGAACTGCTGGTACATAGACTCCATTGACGACTTGAGGCGGAGGGCAATTTCTTCGATCGGTGCGCCAGACTCGGTGTGGTTGGTCAGCAGCTGAGTCGCGACATCGTTACCGAGGAAGCTGTAGTAGAGATAAAGTCCCTGCTGGACCAAGGCGATGTCCTTGCCAATCGACTGTGCGTATTGGTTGACCATCCGCTCAATGTTGCGTGTCGTCTGAATGGTGATGGTGAAAATGAAGAAATCACGCCCGAGCCCCAGTTGCAAAAATCCCTTGTCGTTGACTTCGGTAGGGATCAAGGCTTCTCCGACCTCGACAGGAATGTCGATCATCATGTCATGGTTCGAGTCTGAGTGAGGGACTTGGTCGTGATCGTCTATGCCGTGATAAAAGGACTTGTCGCCGAGGGAGGGCACGTGGGCATCTTCGTCTTCATCCTGATACTGCTCGACCTCCTCATCTTCCTCTTCCTCTTCTACCTCCTGGAGAGAGTCGACTTTGCCGAATCTCGAGACTGGGCGTTGTTGTTGATTGTGGAGTTCGTCCTCTGAGATGGACCCTGACGACTCAATGCTGGTCAAAAGTGTGTCAATGGTAGGTGGCTCCTCCGAGATGCCGTCGTCGATGGAGAATGCAATCTTGAGCTCTGGTTGCAGTCCACGAAACCCTGCAGTGCTGGATCCCGTCAATGCTTCCCAGTGCTCCTCAGCAGACTCGGACTCGAAGGCGGTGGACAGGTCGAGGATGATGTGTCCCAGCGACTCTTCCTCGTTGGTCTTTTGGTTGACGGCAAAGCAGTTGAGCTTGAGGGAAGCTCGCTCGATGCGGAGAATGTCGAGCACTTCAGCATCCAGGTCCCAGGCGAGCTCTGTGTCCCAGATCGGGTAGGGCGTCTGCTCGACGGGGTCAGTACTGAGGATCTCTGGGTAGCTGTGGCTATTCGTCTCTGGATTTTCGATGAAGAGTGCGTCGTTGAACTGGCACTGTACCATCAATTGACAGTCTGGGTCGCGAATGAAGTATCGTCCTATTGCGTTGTCGTTAGATACCATGGAGAGTAGTGGGAAGAGAATGATCAGTACTCAACGTAGGACAGCTGGATTGCGTTGTTCTGCAAAATCGGGATTTGGGCTCAACCCATCGACCTCCCTTACGCTGCACTTCCCCGTCTTTTTTCTTTCTTTTTAATTCTTTGTTCTCTATTTTCCTTTCCTCCTCCTCTCGTTTCTCCTTTGTCTTTTGTTCCCACCAACCTGCATGCAGTCAACGCATGCATGGTGTTTAAATGTGATACGCGATGCCTGGTGTGATGGTTCTTTGTCGGTGTAGTTATTCAAGTGTCTCTGCGCAGATGTATCAGTTTGTCCGTTGTCAACGTTGTTGGCGATAGATGGATGGTGCGGGTCATATCTCGCTCGCTGTTCTCCATCCCTGTGGGCGTGTGGTCCCTCTGTCCTTGCCGTTCTTCTTGCTCTGTGTTGTGCTCGTGAACCGCACGGTGATGTTTCGCATAATCTTTTCTGTCCCTCTCCCCTATCTTCCGTTCTCTGTTCTGTGTTCGAGGGGTGGACATGGTAATAAAAAGAACCAGGAGAGTACCCTTTTTTCTCTTGTCTCTGTCGTCTCTGTCGTGTCGTTCATATCCGAGGGATCCATACTCTGCCGGTCACTCTTCGCTCGGTTCTCCTATCCCAATTGCGCACTTTTTTTTGTCTTTTTAGGTCCTTGTCACACCATCCTCGATCCATTCGCACACCTTGTATTACCCAATCGTCCTACCCTCATTCCCACACAATCGTACACCCTTATGCATACTAAACAACGGTGGGCGAAAATCATGAATGAAAGAATGAAAAAGAATTCAACTCGTGGAAGACAAAGGCACAAAGAGAGAAAGAGTGGATAGACAATATCGATCATGGGGAAGCAACTATATTCAGCAGAATAGAAAAGATAGAAATAAAGTGGGGCTCAAACTCAAAAAGATGTGCCTGAGCAGGCATGCGTGTGTGAGATAAACATGTCCCACGCCATCCATAGGCGGCACAATGGTACAATGGTACAATTTAAAAAGGGAAATGCAAGGAAGGTGGACGAGCGCGTCGATGAGGAAGAAGGGTGCGAGGAGGTGGAGCATACGGAGGAGAGTCGTTAACCAATTTTTTTTTTTCTTTGGCTTTGGCGTGCAACCGTTACTCTGTGTTAGGAAAATCCTCTTGGTCCGTTTGATTGTGGTGGGTTTGAGGTTTGAGGTTGATAGCATCACAAGAACAAATGGACAACTGTCCATCGTCTGTATGTGTGTGAATGTGTCCGTGAATCCATATTATTCATCTTCCTTTTGTCCAGGCCTTAGATGAAGCCACACACAGACACCTCCCTCTCTCTCTCTCTCTTTCTCTCTCTCCTATCCTCTAATAGAGACCTCAACCCCACAATGCTACCAATTGAATAAATATCGGCCGAAATATCCACCATCGAAGCGATAAAATTAAACGTCTATTTAACAGCCTGCATCATTTTCTTACCTTCAACAATCGTAACCAGAATGGTATAGCGGGGCGTCGGGCTCATCTTGTTTTGGTCTATGAGGATGTGGGTATGGAGTATGTGTAGGGGAGGATAGAATATGTGTTGTATGTGAAGGAAACCCCGAAGAACAGGCCAGGGCTGAACGCGTTATTTGGTGAGACGGATTAGATTTCAGCGAATAGGATGGCGACAGACAGAGTGAGAGACTCCAAAGTGGATGATGATGTAATTGTTACCTGAGTGAGGTCAAGGGAAGATACCTTTGAAAGACTGGGGGTTACTAAGGGGAGAGGGTTGGGTGAGAGAGAGTACGCGAGAGAAAGGACTTGATGGTGATAGGAAGGTCGTAAACGAGGGCGATAATATCTGTGCAGGAGAGATGGATGGGCGATGGAGGAATTAGATTAGTGAGTGATTAAATATTAGGGGTAAGTAAGAGTAAGTAAGGGTAAGGGTATATATATGTATATGGATGGAATGAATGTGCTGAATGGGATGAATGGGATGGATGGATGAATGGATGGATGGATGGGATGGATGGGATGGATGGGATGGATGGATGGGATGAGGAATAGTAATCAAAAAAGAAACAGATCAAGAAGGGATGAATGGAATGGATTGAAATAAAAAGAGAGAGAGAATGTTGCAAATGGACATGGGTACCATGCAACAATGGGGAAGGGAGATATGAGAGAGTGAGAGTGAGAAAGAGGCAAAGGAAAATAGGAAGAAAGGAAAAAAGAAATATGCTCCTCCCTGAGACCTTCCATGGCGCTTGCTTTGTTGGCAAATCGAGTGGGGCGTCCCTTCGATGCACAGGGGTGCAGTCGCCAAGCGCACACAGGATCGATTGCCCATGGATGGCAATGGTCTGAACACACGCTGTGACACTCTGTCCCTGAACCCTTTTGAAATGTAGTGTATTTTGTGTTTTCTATTTCTTTTTTTTTTTTTTTTTTTTGTCTGCGTGGTTGTGCGCCTATCCTTTCTCAAGCCCACTTCAAAAATAAACAGCTCTTCCCATCCATCCATCCATGTCCATCGGAGACTAAGAACAACGTAGCAAAGACAACAGAGAAAAGAAGGAGGCACATCATGGTCCTCGCTCTTCTTCTTCGGTATCGACACATACACCATCCAATTGCCAATGTCGAGAAGAACAGAAAGGGAACAACCCAAAAAAAAATCAAAAAGGCTTTTCTGCATCCCACTCACTCACTCACTCCGATAGCATGGTTATGGACATCCTACAGAGTCCTTGTCTTTGTTTTCCCGTCGAGCTTGATAAAGTAAGAGTCGTCGTTACCCAGCCTCACCCCACCACGTGGGAGACAATACATCACCACACATGTACCGCATCGTACCCATGGTACATGTACCTAACCACTTCTTTCTTTCTTTAGTCAGCCATCCAAGAGACAATAACAATCCTTGGACATCCGAGCATTGGACAGAGAAAACGAAAGAGACAGAAAAAGAAAGCAAGCGCGATGATAGGTTCAATCCGAAAGCGAGCATCAACACACATACACACCATCCAGATGCATGCCAAGGTCGAAGGGTCCTTTTTTTTTCCTCTCTCTTTTTGCACAAAACAAAACAACAAATATAGACACGGTTTAGCCAATGTCGATTGGGCTGGAATCGAAAGAAGCGAGAGGCAATCAAGGATAAGATGTGAAGAGGCATTGTACAATTGCGATCTGTGTGTTGTGGTGTGTGTTGACATTAAACAGTCTAGGTGTGTGGGTAGATGTGTGAATATCGCATCATGGGCCACACACTGACGGACCAACCATGTATGGGGACATGGACGGGATACGGGTGAGCCATTGAAATGGGTCATGAGACGAAAGGTGACCCTGTGATGCCGTCAATGGCCCACTCCACTCGGCACAACTCTTTTTGCTTTTTTGCCGTCAAAGAAAAGACTCAAAACAAAAAAAAAGGCCAAGGAGACAGAGACAAAAGAGAAAGAGAAAGAGAGACAGCATGTGTTGTAAAGTTTAGGGAGGATGGGATGGTAGGATGGTAGAGTGGTAGACAGGATGGGTCGAATGGATGGTAATTGACTGGACGGGAAAAATCATGTATCCTCTATCCAATACTCCTAGGTATGTGGAGAGCAAATTGAAGGGTCGAGGGCGGGATGGTTGATCTGGGAGGGATTGAGCAGCGGAGGAAATGTCCAGGGCAGAGTCATGGGTCTGGTTTGGAACATAACAAGAAAAGCAGTAGCGAGAGGAGACAAGAAAAACGTGGAACGCGACGTCGGCGAATGAAGCACACCGAATGTTGGCGTTGGAAGTCGGCCTACGGCACAAGGAGGGGAAACCAATGCGAGGTTGGACGCGTTTCCTTACCTGACTAGCAATTGGATTGGGACGGGGGGTTGAACAGATGCGATGGGGTTGTTGCAAGGGACAAGGACGAGGTTGGGTAAAGGTGGGGGCGTAGGGGTTTGTTCGTTTCAGAGAATGCGGATGGTGGCTATGTGGTTTGGATGGGGTCCAAGTGTTGTTTGTTTGGTGGTGTTGGATATTAGCCATAATTGGGGATGCGTGAGTGTGTAGGTGCGTGATCGTGTGCGTGCATAGTATGAGCGAATGTGTCGATGGATGATAGTCCGAGGAGAAAACATAAGCAAGAACAAAGAGCGAGAGTTGAGTTGAGAGTGGAGTTGAGTTAGTGCCTGAACAGAAATATCTTCCCGAGAACGGGAAATCGTCCATGCGTGTGTGTATGTGTGTGTGTGTGTGTGTGCTTGTGCGTATGTGTGTCTGTCGACGGCATGGCATGGGAAGGAGGGTGACGGTATGCGGTGGATGGGAAGAATGGGAAAAAAGTATAAAGGGACACCCACTCGTTGGCTTTCCCTCCATTCCTTTTTTTCTTTTCTTTTTCTACTTACATGTGTCGAGTTGGCCAAGGTGAGTCCGTTAATTGGCGAGTCAAATGGTGCAATGTCGAGTGAGAAAAGAGGGATTGTGTGTTCTTTGTGTCGAAAGGAGAAGGCGTGAGTGAATGAAAGAGTAAATGAAATGCTATTTTTTTTCCTGTTGTTGTTGAGGATTGGAGTGGGTCGTTACGTTGATTTGATTTGAGAGTGCGAAGGTCGTTACATAAAAAGTCGTTAAAGTGGTCGATGGAATGGATGGAATGGATGGAATGGGATGATTGGGGGGGAAAGATGGAAAAGATGACAAGATTTGAAGAGAAGAAACGAAAAAGAAGACGACAGAAGGGGAGGAAAG